>CM065464.1:11896317-12496317 GCA_032872475.1 Leptopilina myrica (nomen nudum) | reverse complement strand
CTGTCGACACTGTGCGTTGGTGTACTACTCACACTACTCTCACTGCCCTTTCCACTTTTATTATTATTTGGACTATTCGTTATCGAGCCATTTTTCATCGATTGCGGTGATGTTAATTCATTACTGGAATGTGAACTTATTGACGGCAAACTCTCTGGCATTGTTTGATAGAGTTTATTTCCCTCCTCGACTTTTCGCTCAACCTACAAATTTTCATTAGAAAAAAAATGTTATTCATTAGAAAAAAATTACTTCATTTTCAGTCTAAATTTAATTTCGACTGATTGTATTTAATTTTCGTATTCGAATTAAAATTTAATTCTTGGACCTGGAGAAGTTCGTCGAGTTCGTCCCAATTTGATGTTTTAACTTCCAATTTCATCGGTAGAGTTAAACTTTTCAAATGATCGGGTGACGGGGGAACTGATTCGGATTCACTTTCTACGTGATTTTCCACTGTTGGCGAATTCTTTGTCGTGTCGATTATTTCACCTTTATCGACCTCCTAATTTCGGGGAAATAAATTAATTAATTAATAAACATTCTTTTGATTGTAATTCGCAATGAGAAGCGAAAATTGGAAATACAAACGTCAGTGACACTTCGTCGGCAAGAATTTCTATGTCTCGCTGTTACGACCGTTCGTTGATCGTCGTCTTCCTTCAAGTGAATCACACCGCGAACGCCCCAATAAATTCTCAGTGCGCCTTCCAAAATTAATCGTCCATTCACCTATTTGAATAGAAAGCAAATATATAATTAAATTTTTAATCCTAATAATTCGTATTTAATTTTTTTGTTTGTTGAAAGAATCGTATTTAATTTTTAAATAATTTCCACGCACCTCTCGACTTCGAATTCCTCCACTCTTCCCCTCATAATATTGATTGAAAACTTTTAGTTTCGACTCCAAATGTGACCTAATAAAATGAAAAAAAAAACAAAATTGTAAATTACGAGTCTAATTCATATTTAGTTTTTATAAAAAATAGATTGTACCTAGGCAATGTTGAGCGAAGTTCCTTTTTTCCGAAACTAGTATGAGATTCAACTCGCGTACCGTGACCGAATAATTGTGGTCCAAAAAGTGCTCCATAACAAGGAACATGGCAGTACGGAACTCCTTTGTGCTGCAAAAAGTTGGAAAATTCGTCAAGAAGACAATTAAAAACAAATACTTTCCCAAACACATTATTCTATATTTAAATTAATTACCTCAGCATGCTGTCCTGGATTTAATCGCTTACCACATTCCTCACATCGTAAACACTCCGGATGCCAATCATAACCCAACGATTGTTTCCGTTCAGCTGAAAATTTATTTTTGTGTTTACAAAAAAAAACCCCATCAAAATAAATTCCTCTATTTATTATTACAATTTACAAATAAATATAGTTTCCCCTTTGAAAGAAGTTGCAGATATTGAATCTTAAAGTTATACTGAAAAAAATTCGAAGGGCAAAAAAATAAAAAAAATTTACACGATTTTGACATTTCCGAAATGTCAAAACAAACATAACCTGGAAAATAGTGCATTGACCTGATTTCTCGCAACAGTAATAAACAATATACTATAAATATAATTTAAAAAAGTAAGGTAAAAATAAAAGTTTCGAATCAATCCCTCAATATAGTGTATTTATAAAAAAAATTTTATAATTGAAAAAAAAATTGTCAAAATGCAAATATATACTAACCAAAGTAAACGGGTTTTCCACACTTGTGGCACTTCCACATGCTGATAAAATTCGATAAATGTACTAAAAAACATTCGATTTAATTAGTTTTCTAAATCGATATTTTTGATTGTTTAATTATAAAAAATAATTGTATACAAGGAAACATCACAAAAGAAAAATGATGATTAAAGATCTTGATTGGATGAAAGAATTTATTTTCTTTAAAAATGAGCATGCGTTGAAGTTTTCAAAGCATGTACTTGAAACCAATGGGCTGATTTACAATAACCAATAGACATTGATAATTTTTCCCGCGTCGATTTTAAATATAGAAATGCAGAAGTTTAATATAAACATCAGTTTTTATTTTATAATAAAAATTGCAATAATAAAGCTCAAATGACAAATATTTAAAAATGCAGTTAATAATGAAAAACAGGTGTTTTAATTTAAAACTTTTGTTATTATTACGTTTCAAATAAAGGTGCGTTCATAGTGTTCAATATTTTGGAAATACTCTTTCAACTATTCAGTTCAAATTTCATTTGACATTTGACTTGACACGCTTGACACTTGTCAACTAATTTATTTTGTTCAAATTTGTTTTAGAAAGATTATTTACCTCTTTGAATTAAATTCAACATGAATAATTAATAATAAAGACAATATGTAAAGAAAGAGAACACGTAACTTAATGAAATTCTAAATATACAATTTATTATTGTTTTTAATGTTTCCATTTTTTTATTAATAAACATTTTTATTTAAATGTTTTGACACTAATTTGTACATTTTTAAACAAGTTTTATTTAATTGAAACTTAAATGATTTAAACTATTTTTTATGGTTAGGTCACTTTTATTAGTAAACTTATTAATATTTATAACAAAAATAAATTGTAAAAGTAAGTAATCTTTTTTTTGCAAACGTAATCTTTCCTTTATATAGATTTTATTTCAGTTGTGTTCTCTATAGTAAAAAAAAATATCTAGCACATATAACCATGAAATTAAAAACGTCTTGTATTCGCGTTTGCGCGTTTTATTGCAATATAGAGATTTATTTCCACGAGTGACGTCACAACTTTATAGGACATATTGTTTATAAAATTGGATGCTGTGATTAAAAATAGTGATGTGTGAAAAACGAGAAAATAAAATACTGTTTAAATAATCAAATTTTCCATGCGAAATTCTTGTTCTTCAAGTTTATTATCCCGATCTTCGAGGAAACAATGGAATATAAATCAAGCGAACAATATAAACATATGTCTATTCACAATTCTTCTGTCATTTCGCTAATTACATTATCATTAATGTGTTTAAACTCCAAGACAAGTGATAAATCTTATAATAAATAAATTCATCGAAATATACACCGAATGAGAAAATTCAAACAATAAAGGTAAGTTTTTCTTTTATTTACCTTTCTATGATAAATTGTAAAAAATATTTTTTCTTCTAGAATTCTTGAGGGAAAAAAAAGAGAGAATATGAATAGTTTTTCCGATTCGTCTCGTTGTGAATTAGATTCAACAACATCTAGAGATTCACTATTAGAATTACGTGCACACTCTTCGAGTCCTGAATTATTAAATGACAGTGATGAATTAATGAAAAAAACCGCTTCCCTTGAATTGGCGAATGAACGACTTCGTTATGATTTGGATAATCTGCAAATAGAATTAAATACAAAAATCTCCGTCAATGAGAGTTTAAAGAAAAAGATAACATTACTTTATGTCGATGCACAATCTGCATTACAGGAGAAGCGAAAAATTGAAAATAATTTAAAAAATCTCCAAAGTCAATTACATATTTCGGAAAATTCGACAAAATGGTATCAGGAACAATTACATCAAGCACAAGCGAGTAAAAAAACATTACAAATCGAAGTCGATACTTATCAGGAAATGTTGAAACAAAAACAACAATTAGTCACGGATATTATATTCAAATCGTCGAAATTAAATCAGGAATATGTGAATTTAATCTCCAAGTACAAGGACGAGAAGGATCAATTACAAAATGAAATTAATAATCAACGATTGGTTAAAAGTGATAATTTTCCCTCCCTAACTGAGGATTGTTCATCCGATATTTCGGCGAATTTGAAATTAACCGAGGAGGAATTACGTGAAACGAAAATTCAACTATGTCGACTCGAGGAGAAATTGATAAATTCCGAAATTGAAAAAACTTGTCTCGAAAATACTAATAAAAAGCAATTATCAACAATCACAGCACTAGAAGATAATTACCAACGTTTAGAAGTGGAAAAAACTGAATTGGAACTTAATTTACGACAATGTCACCACGATATTGAGAAATATAAAAATAATAGCGAAACTGCTGAATTTGCTTTGAATAATTCCAAGCAAAATCAAATTCAAGTAGAGGCAGCAATTTCTGAATTGCAAATTCAACTATCGAAAATGTTGACGCAATATAAATTGTTGAGGGCAAGAAATTGTGAACTTGAGGAGAAAGTAACTTCGATGCGGAAAATTTTGAATGAAACAAAACGGCTCAAGTTACTTTCTTTCAATGCAAACAGTTCGCTTTTGCAGAAATTAAAGAAAGAGAAGCAAAAGTGCAAAAAATTGGAGAATGTGTCGCGCAAACGACAAAATAATCAAAGGACAAATGAGGTAATTTTTTTTTATTTTGGTTGTAAAATTTTCCAAATCTTTAAAATTGATAAATTAAATTTTTTTTTTCAGGCGGACAAAACAGACAATTCGGGGGAAAATTCTCTTCCACAGGATGTTAATAAAAACAAGGTATATTTTTTAAATAAAATAAAAATAATAATTCCGGGTTTCCACGCAACTTGGAAACCTGGAAAACTTGGAAATGTCAGGGAATTATATAAAAATTGAAAAAACCTGGGAAAGTCAGGGAGTTTTGATCGAAAATCTGGAAAATTTATTTTTGGAAATTAATTTTACTTAAATATTTCAAAATTAATTCAATTTTAAAAGAGTTGGAATTACGATTTTTATAAGTAGATGAACTTGAAAACATTTTTATTTAAAATTTTGTAAAACATTAATTTTTACATGAATTTCATTAAAAATTTAAAAAGCTAGATTTTTAAAAAACCTTAATAACTAAAATTCTTCTAAAATTATTAAAATTCTTTAATATATATTTAATTGATTATTTAAAAATAATGGATTTAGAGAAGAATTTTAGTTTAAACACTAAAACACAATTTAATTTTGAAGCAAATACATATTATTGGAGAAATTCAATTATTTTTAAAAAAAGTAAAATTCTTCTCAGAAATTCAATTATTTTTTTTCTTTTATTATTTATTCTTCAAAGAATTAAATTATTTTCAAAAATTTCAGTCAAATTCTTTTGTGACAATTTAATGTTTTTCAAAATAATTTTAATAAAACTCTTCGTAGAAATTTAATTGATTTCAAAAAATTTTTTTAAATTCAATTATTTTCAATGTTTGTTATTTGAATAAAATTTTACGAAACAATTCAATTATTTAAACCGAAATTTTAATAATATTAGTCTGAAGAATTAAATTATTTTCAAACGTAATATAATTCTTCGCAAAAATCCAATTTTGTTTGAAAATTTACAAAAATTCTTGTCAAACTTTAATTTTTCTTTAAAAATAATAACATTTTTCTCCGAAATTCAATTATTTTCTCAAATATTAATAACATTCTTGTCAGAATTTCAATTATTTTAAATATGCAAAATTTTGATCGAATTTCTCGAAAAATGAAATTATTGTTAAATTTTTCTTTTAATTTGTCTCTTGCCAATAAATAATATTAATAAACAATAATTAAATTTTGATAAAATTTGTTAAAAAAATTTAATGTTAAAAAACATTCAATTATTTAATAAATTAATTATTTTTATAGTTAAATAATTGATTTCTTGTAGAATTTTCTAAAAAATATTGATTTAAAAATAAATTTCAGTAAAAATTTTCCATTTGAATTGAATATCATATTAAAAAATATTTATTTATTTGAAAATTCTACGGGAATTCATTTATTTCACTCGAAAAAATAAAGATTTTATTAAAAAATTAAACTTTTTGTAAAATTGAATTTTTATGAAGAATCAACAAATTTTTAACTAATAATTGAATTCTTCTGAAACATTTGAATAAAATTTTATTAAGAAATTGCATTTTTCGATAAATTTTGATAAAAATTTTGTATATTAAAAGCTATTGAAATTCTGATAAGAATTTTATTAAAATTTTTGAAAATAATTGGATTTTGAAGTAAAATTTTATTATTTATAAAGATTATTTAAACTTTGACGGGAATTTTTGACCAATTTAAATCATAATTGGATTTTTGTGAAGAATTCTGTTACTTTGGAAAATAATCGAATTCTTGAGGTTTCCAATAACTTTCTTATTAATAATAAAGGTAGTTTTAAAAACCTGGAAAAATTCCGATTTTTAACCTGGAAAAGTCAGGGAATTTAAAAAGAGTAAAAGCGTAGCAACCCTGTAATTGAATTTTCTCGAAATATTTCATAACGTAATCGAAGAAAATTGAATTTTTCCACTGGTTTTACTATTAAAAAATATAACTGAATAATAGTTTCCAGGGATTTATTAAAATTTGAGAAAATAATATTGATTTTTTGTCGAGGAAATTATTATAATTTTTTAAAATTAATAAACAAGAATATTTCATTACTAAGTTAATTAATTTTTTTCCTATGCAAACTTTTGTACTATTTTTGAAATTTATTTTTCAAGGAACTAAAGAAACAATTGAAATCGATGACGAGAGTTTTGGAGGAAAGTATCGATGAGGGCTACGCCGATGGAATATCTCTTGGACCATTGACAAATTTACCATCAACACCGGCACTCAATCCAGTATTATTATTAAAAATTAACGACATTTTGTACAAAAGTAAAAATCTAATGAGTCCAATTCAAGAGGGAATTAACGAATTACAAATGAAAATTGAAAAATTCAAGGAGGAGCAAAATAATAAATTTCTCCAATCATCGACAAATTTTTACAACAATCGATCAATTTCCACAGTATCTTCACCGAATAACACCAGGACTCTAGTGTAATTCTGTATAATTATACTCATTATTTATTTTTTCTGTGATTGAAACAATTTTTTTCTTTTTTCATCAAAATTGAAAAAGAACTTTTTAATAATTTAATTTATTAACTATTATAATTAAAAGTGTTAAATTAATTAAACACATTACTTTTGAATTTTCACAGAATTTTTAACTCTAAAATTTAGTAGGAAAAAAATTAATTAAAATTAGTATTAATTAGTTGATTAATTTTACTTTTTAAATTTTACCAAGAAAAAATTGCAGCAATCACAGAATTTTTTCTCAATTCCATAATTTTTTTTTCTTCGTAATAAGTGTTCTTTGCAATATTATATAAGAGTAAAAATTCACTCATTTAAATTCGCAATTTGTTTTTAAAAAAATTTTTAACTCTACAATTTTTAATCTCTATGCGTATAATCAAAGATTAATATATCAACATAAATATTAGTTCCCCATATCATGTGATAGTTTATATTTAAATTTTTTTTCTAATTTTCTTTTAGTTCCAAATTCGAATTATCGAAAAAAGAAATGTGTCAAAATGTAGATATTTAGTAGAATAACTATATATAGAAAGTTTAGTATTTTTGAAAGGGATTCTTTGTCAAAAAAAAAAAAATTTCTAATTAACTCGAGAAAAAGTGTTTATGCATAATTATTTTTCAAAGTTATATAAATATATATATATAAAATTTGTATAAATAAATAATTTAGGAATATGAAAACAAAAAATACCCTTTCTGTAGAGTTCTATTTAATACAATAATTAATGTTAGTTAGATTTTATCAATTTTTTTTTAATAATTCATGTACTTACATTTCAGTATTTTTTCCTCTTATTTTTGTTATTAAATATTTCGACATTTTCATGAAAATTCTTAATTTTTTAATACTATTATTTTTTTTTACTGAAATACGTTCTTTTGCCAAAGAATGAATAAAAAATGTTTGTAATTTAATTTTAAAATTAGGTTTTTTTTGTATAAAATTCGGAGAAAGAATTTGATCAAAAAAAAAAAATGTATAAATTCTGAATTTTATTTTATTTTAATTTATTAATTTATTATACGTCAAGTTTTACATGATTTCGTTTGCCGCACGAAGGGCAAAGAAAAGAAAATCACATAGTGATTTAAAAATTTATAAATGTTCTACTTAGGTAATTATAGATTATTTTATTGTGCAATCCAAAAAGCAGTATTTCAACGAGAAGAAATTGTTTTCAAGAAAAATTGGTAATAAAATTCTTGTTTCTTCAAAAGGTAATAATTGTGTTTATATTATTACAATTCTCCTTTTTTCAAAAGGTTTCTTATTTTATATTTTTTCTTTTTTTCTCTCTATAATAAAAATTCGATAATTTACATTGTCACATAAAAAAAACTCATATGAAAATTGAAAAAAGATATTCTTATTTTTCGAGTAAGTATTTTATGGACTGTCTAAATATAGTAACAATGATTACAAATAACATTTAATTTATCTATTTTACTATATAATTATTCGATGCTAGTTATTATTATGATAAATTAAAATCTTTTTTCAGATGTTCACTATTATTTCTAAACTAAGGTGTTAAATTTTTTATTTATTTTTTTTTTGAACGAACATTTTGCTCTTGCGATATTTTTTTCGCTAATTAATTTTATCATTTTTTAATAACTATTAATAATTAGTGGAATGAAATAGAAAACTGAATGAATTGTACAATAAATTATTGAGAAAACAATATCACAGTCAAAGTGTATGAAAATAATCCTAAGAGAATATTTAACATAAATAATAATTTAATTTAAATATTAATTAATATTGAATATACTTTTTCGTAAAAAAAAAAATTAAAAGAATTTCAACAGATTGAAAAAAAATACTTTTTTTTAGTTATTAATTATTAATTATTAATATTTCACATTTATAACAATTTTTTCGAACGAAATTTAGAGATTCAAATAATTAGAAAAATAGGAAATTATTAAATTTTCATTAATAGCACTTTATACAAACATGGCCCCAATTATCTTTTTTTTTCTTTTAAAGGAAAACCTATTTTTAAAAAACAAAACGAAGAAAATAATTCGACTGTAAATTTTCCATATAAAATTATTTTTTGAATGGATTTGTTTATCCAAAAACAATTTTGTAATCTAAATAATAAAAAGAATTTAATTTACATTTACAAATTAAGATATCTTATTAATAAATTAATAATAGAGGTAATATTTTAATATTATCGTTAAACATAGTTGTAAAAATTTCTCATTTAAATCAAAGAAGACTAGTTAATATTTTTAAGGAGTATTCAATATTTCTGTTTAACGTACTTAAAATAAAATTTCACCTTTCTTAATATCAATTTTAATTCACAATCTCTTTTTTTCTGGTAAAATAGCGAACATTTGAAAAATCTCAGCGAACTTTAGATTTGCATGAAAAGAAATTATTCGTAAAACAGTAAATAAAAAAAACAGTAGTTTTTTCTAAAGAAAAAAGAACAAAAAGAAATTGATAATCTATAAATAAATTTTTTAAATCGATCAACTAAATTATACAATCGTCACCTAATGAGATGTGAAAATTTCTTTAAAATACAAAAGACTGTTGCGTTTTGATTAAGAAAATTGATCGACAAATACGAGAATTGGAAAAAATTGAATAAAACAAATTTTCTTTTCCAATAATAAATTAAAAAGCCTCTTGGCCAAAGTCTATGAAAACGAATCGTCGTGAATTTATCAACACATCGAATGCCATTAATTTGAACATTGTCAATGTTGTTAAACAGCAATACCTACAATTTCGAGTGAAAAAGACGATTAAAATTTAAACTGCAACTACTACGATATAATAATGTGGCGATTATACTATTAATTTTAATAATTATTTTAACGCAGCGCAATGAATGTGAGACAGTTTTTAAATGTTCAGCTATTTGTCATCTGGAAGTTGATTCTGTTTGTCGAACTTTCTCAAAGTGTCGACGATGATATTGCGATCGACCACGACCACGATTCCGATGACCATGATTGTGATGATGATGATGATGATTGTGATGCGATTGTCTTGATTGTATTTGAGGATTATTTTGACTCTGTTGATTCTGCTTCGTGTTCTGTAATTGCTTTTTTTTGTCAAGAAAGGAGAAAAAAAAATTCCAGGCTTCACACTCTTCTACTAAAAGCTACTATTTGCTACTTTTTGGCTACTTTTTTGAGCCTAATGCTACTAAAAGATACTTTTATGAACAAAAAGTCAAATTTAGATTTTTAATTTTCACATTTCCATTTAAAAACAGTGTTAAAAATTAAAATCGTTAATGAAAAACGACCGCCAATAAGATAATAGGAAATAATTTTACCGATATTTACTCTATCAACAGTGACTGATTATAAATTGTGTTTAACCTTTAAATTCCCCGTTTTTCCCGGTTTTATTTTCTCATCAAATTTTTATTTATTTCATTTCGAACATAAATCTACAATTTGGAAATAATTTAATTATAAACAAAGAATTTTTTCAATTTTCTAAAAAAAATCTTGTCTGTTCATAATTATAATTGAAAATTTGATTAATTCAATTTCTTTAAAATTTATTCATACTAATTGAATTTCTGCAAAGAATTTTACTATTCATAAAAGTAATTGAATCCTTAAAAAGAATGTTATTACATATTTATGAAAATAATTAAATGTTTGGGTAGAATTTTATTAAAATTTTCGAAAATAATTCAATTGTAGAGAACAATTTAATTATTTATAAAGACAATTGAAATTTCACAGAATTTAAAAAGAAATGTTAAACATAATTGAATTTCTGCGGAGAATTTTATTACTTTTGAAAATAATTGACTTGTTTTTTTTAAATTTTATGGAAATTTATGAAAATAATTGAATTCTTGTGAAGAATATCTTTCAAATATAATATTCAAAAGAATTCAGTAAATCGGAAAATTTTTTGCTATTTATGAAAATAATTGAAATAATTGAATTTCTTAGACAAAATTTAATCAAATTTTTTTTAATAATTGCATTTTTCGACGAATTTGATTAAAGTTGTATTAAACATAATTCCATTTCTGCAATGAGTTTTATTATTAACGAAAGTAATTGAATTATTGCGAGGATTTTATCAAAATAGTTTCAAATAATTGATTAAAAAAAATTAGATAAACTCTATTTTTAATAATTCAATTCATATGAAATTTTCATTCTTTTAGAAAATAATTGAATACTTTTTGGAAATTTTATTAAAATAGTAGACATACAAATTATTGAATTAAGAAAAATTTTTGAAAATAATTGAATTCTTGTGGTGAATATAAATGAATCTTTGTTATTTATAGAAATAATTGAACTTTTACAATGAATTTTAATAAAATCCCTAAAAGTAATTTAATTTTGTCCAAGTTTTACTAGAAAAAATAATTGAATGTAATGCGAATAAATTTTTAAAAATAAAATTATAATTGTACGGTGACTAACTTCCCTTGATTACTTAGAAAAATTAAAAAAAATTCTTTAAAAGAAGTAAATTATTTTTAATAGAATGTAAAGAAATTTCAATTACATCAAAAATTTTCATTTATTTGTTTATAAAAATTCAATTATCTTGAAATAACAGAATTAAAAAAGCTTTATTTTTCAAAATTAAAAAAAAAACTGCGAAAATTCAATTTTATTTAAAAATTTGAAGTGTGTATTTTGTTTTTAAATTAACTAACAAAAATTTTAATTATTAATCTTCGCAATAAAAAACGTGAATACATTTAGAATATGACTCCTTATAAAATTTAATTATTTATCAATTATTAAATTAAAATACTTTGAAAATTCGACTTTTTAAAAAGTTTTTAATGAAATTCTTTATTTCGTTTTTTTGTCATCGAGGCTACTATTTCCTACTTTTTTTAAACTCATAATGGAGTGCGAAGCCTGAAATTCTCTTATAATGAATATATATATTAAATCTTACCAATTGAGTTGCTTGATTTGATAATGTATTCAAACTAGGACCAGGTGGACTCAATTCTTCAGTCGCTGGAACACTTTCGTCCTCAGTTCTCACGAGCATTTTTATTTCTTCAGCTTCCAAATCAATTATACCGCCTCGCTGCTGTTGATGAAGATATAAAACGGACATTTTTCTCTGCAATTCACGTAGTTCGGCGGTTACGGAAAAATCCGTCGCTGTCTCGACATCAATTGGAGGCGGTGCTGAATATAAACTCTCCACATCGCAATTTATTGATTCACGACACACGGGGCAGAGAGCCTTTGAAATAAATATTTTTCTAGTATTAAAAAAAAAAAAGAATCATAGAGAATATATCGAATACTAAGAGAAAATATTACCTGAAATTGTTTCGAACTGTCCTGTTGCCATTGGGGCAATTTTTCCTGTTCCTCTCGATAATAACGATCAGCAGCTGCAACGTGTGATGCCAAACAATGAGAGTGAAAATGATGATAACATTCCGTCTTTGTGAATTCATCGCCTTCTCGAAATCCATATAAACAAACGGCACATTGTCCAGTCGGAAGATTACTTTTCGTCAAATGTTCCCTAACCAACTGAAAAGAAAAGTAATCAAAAGAATTCTTTTTTTTTTTTGCAAAGAAATAGAAATCTTCATTTTTCTCACCTCAATTAATTCGAACATTACCGGTTGACCGACAAAATCGTGACACTTCTCTTCCGCCTCGGATTGAATAAGCTTCATTGTGCCTTCATCTAAACCTCGTGGATTACGAAAATTGACTTCGGGCGAAATATCCGGATAGCCGGTTATCAATTTAACGATTAGTCGAACACAAACATATTGTGATTGTGAATCATTTCCAGTTGATGGGAAAACTAAAATTTCTATCAACTCCGGTTCACCGCTAAAGAAAAAAAGAAAATTTGTACAAAGTTATTTTTTTCTATTTTTCTCTCTACTCACTTTTCGTTCTCGACTATTTTAAGTTCATCGTCTAGGAGAATTGCCTTTAGAGCTTCTATTTCGTCTACAACTCTGGAAAATAATAATTTTTCCTTCAAATTTATATTGCAAACGAAAGGAAAATTAGCAAAATGTCAAAAAAAATAGTTTTCATGATGAAAATTTACCCACCTTTCGTCTATGCCAGAGTCTGACATTTTTCGCAATGAGAAATTGAGGGAGTGTAGAAATTGTTTCTATTCACTTTGATTTATTCAAAAATTCACTGAAATGTGCCACAAATATAAGTTTTTAGAATTTTGCAATAGAAACGACGGGGAATAAAGCAGTAGACATCCTTTTGTATTGATTCGCTTTCAGTCGAAATGATTCTGTTTTATCGACTGACACTCGGGAAGATCGAGAACAGTTTTTGATTTTTATTACTTAATTTTGAAAAAGAAAAGAAAAATACAGTTTCATTTTGTAGAGAAAATAATAGTGTTAATAAAAATCTATTATTTTTTTCCATTTTTTCTAATCACTTTTTTTAATCAAAAAATAATTCAAATTTCCCTCTATTAGTACACCTGACAATTCCGTTTTTTAAATTTGTTTTCAATAAATCGGAAAAAAATAATATTTCTCTTTTTCTCAAATTTCTTATCAAATTAATACAAAAGTATTTTTAATTATTTTAAGTATTTTAAGTATTTCAAGTATTTTAAGTATTTTAACATATATTTTAGAAAGTGAAAATCGAAGTGCCACAGTGCCTTTACACTCTGAAGTTGGCCGCGCCGTTTATTCAAAAAGAAACTCCATTCTGATTGGTGGACGCCTTTTACAAAACTACCATCGCGTCATACAACTGGCGTCAATTTCGAAAACTAAAAAGCAAAAAAAAAGTAAATAATTTTTCCCCTCTAGTGTTGATTATCTACTTTATGGCAGACGCTTGCGCCTTCTCTTCGCTAAATGGTGGTTTTTCTTTTCGCTCGAAAACCAGATTTATATACAGTGCAGTGTAATTAGTAAAGTTATTTTAACAATAGTGATTGAAAATTGTGCATTAGAAGAGTCGCCTTCGAGGAGCGGACGAATTTTCCATTAATTAAGTGTTCATTAAGAGGAGGAGAGACTATTTTGTAACATTTTTAACCCCTTCATGGTTCAACATGAATGATTATTCAGCGGTCGCTCCGCCTCAAAATTTCTCTCAGAGTTCGGCATTTGCCGCTGCATTACAGCGCGCCAAACAGGTATTTATAATAATTTTCCATTACAAAAGAGAAATAAAAAGAATGAGGAAAAGAACCGGCCTCATTTATTTTTTTCTTTAGAAAAATGATAGCGTGCAAAAATTTCATAATCGCGTAGTTTTTGGCTATTCGCTGTCCTCTTTTCAATGGGCGCCAATGTCTGCCAACAGCCAATGTCCGTACGATCCGGGACGTTACCCTTCGCTTTATACACATATATATAGATATATACACACAAAAAAAACTCACCCTAAATTTAATGACCGACATTTTTTTTTTTTTGCACAAAAAATACAGAAGCCGATTGAAAAAAAAATTCCACTTGTCTTATTGGTCGATTTTTTAAAAAATCGACTTTTTCCGAAATGTTTCGAGAGAAGCATTTCGTTATTGATGTATACTTTTACCGCTCCAAACAAACTTGGTGTACGCAAAAAAAGAACAATGTTTTGCGTATATATTGTTTAAATTTAACGAACGCTGACATAATTGTTACTTTTTTTTTAACAATAATACTAATCCTACTTATAAGATAATTTTCTTTTCAGAGTTTTTGAATTTACTTAAAAAATTTGATCTTTGAAAAATTAATCTATTTTTTAGAAATAAATAATAGTTTCTTTGCTAAATTTTTGGGGGACAATTTTTAATCTCTAGTAGTTGAAATTTTTTATTAGTTTAATGGAAATTGAAAAAATGTACACCATGTCGTTATGTCTTTTTTAAATACAAATTACAGATCGCAGCCAAAATCAATCCTGGAGGCACACAAAATAATCAAGATGGAAAATTAAAACGTCCACTGGAAGACAGTGCAGGTAAAAATTTGTGTAAAAAAAAAAAAAAATCCCCCCCCATACCCGGAAATATTTCTTATTGATGGGAAAAAATTTATAAATTGATATCGATAGTTTCTAATAATATCATGCGTCTATTTTATTTACTATTTAGATTAGAAATTAGAAAATATATAGAATATATATATAGATAAATATGTCTATAGAAATAATGTGACTATATTTATAAATTTTCTATGCAATTTTTTCACCATTTCATTTTTGATATGTACATTTCTTTTTTGTTAAACAAAAACATGTATATTTATTAATTTTCCATATGTATTATTTTAACAATAACAATTTTGTAGCTTTTTTTCTACTGATTTGTACATGTATATTGTTGATCATTTTTGATTTTTGTCATTGAATTTTGATTTATTGTTTGACAATGATAATATGTATGTTTATTGAAAAATGTGCCAATTTCTTTTATACATATGATAATTGCGTATATTTTTGTGCTTATAAGAGTTTTCATTTTTTTTTTTAAACAAGAATTTAATTCTTGCTATGGATATCAAAAGAAAAACAATTTCATGAAATTAGAATTTAAAGAAAAGAAAAATGTGTCCGGCATCCCCTATGTTTTTTATGAATTTTTTATAGAACCAGAGGCCAAAAAAATGGCACCGCTAGTAGCGGATCCTTTAGCTGGTATTCGTGGTGGTCCCGCAGTGGCAATGACAGATCCAAATATTCAAACTAGATCCGGACAATCGCCTCCAATTTCCGTTGGCATGGGTGGTATTTGCAACGAAGATATTAGAGTTCCTGACAAAATGGTTGGCTTGAGTAAGTCTCTCTTTTTAGAGAACTAAATTATTTTCAAAAAAAAAAAAAAAATACGTAATAAAATCCTTAATGGGACTCCAATAAATTTTAAAATAATTTTCATAAAATTCTTGTCAAGAATTAAACATATTTTAAGATAAATAATAATATTCTTGACTAGAAATTAATTCTTTTCTCGATGATTTTAAAACAATCAGGGTTGTCACGTAACCTGGAAAACTAAAAAAAATTAATTTTTACATTTTCTGAATTTTTTTGTCATGTGTAGGTTTTAAATACCTTTAAAGATAAAAATCTGAGTTGTGCAAAATTAATTTTCGAAAATAAGCCTTCCAGCATCATTTTAATATTAAGTTTTTTGAAGGTTAAATATACTGTAATCAATATTTGGGTTTTTGTAAAAAAAAAATTCCTGTTAAATTTAATTTCTTTAATTTATTAAACTTTTAACATTATTCATTTATAATTTATTGAATTGTGTATTTAATAATTTATTTATAACTATTTTATCTTTTTAAAAATTAAGTAATATATATTTTTTTATATTGAACCGAAAAAAATTGTAATGAATTTTTTAATTTATCATTTTAAGTTCAAAATTGATATTTTCTGTAAAAAAAATTTATTTTTAATTATAATTTTGTTATTTATCTAACTTTCTACTTAATATGTTATATTTTAAAAAATTAAAAATATTTTATTTTGAATAAAACGGAAAATTTTCTTATAATTCAAGGGTTAGGTATTGGAAAATAATTATTAAAAAATAAAAACAAAACAATAATGCTTATTAAATATGAAAAAGGCTTCGGAGATGAATAGTTTGTCGAATAAAAAATTCACGTTTTTATTAAATTTAAAAATATTGAAACATAATTTAACAAATTTTTTGGGCTACAACTTCAAATATTTATATATAGATTACTTGAAATTAAAAAACAGTTTAAAAATATGATTAACTGAAAAAACGAGGCTTCGGAGATGAATTTGAATTTTTACTCCCATTGCCAATAATTTTTAATTAATTATTTTAAAAATTTCTTTTATTTTCTTTAAACTAAATATAAGTGAAAAATAAACGATAGATCCTAAGCTTCAATTTGATATTTATTAAGACTATATTACAAAATTTTTAATTATATTAAAAAATAATTTAAAATATGTATCATATTTAACCGAAACCAAAAGACAAAATTAAATAAATTTTTTTACAAAGAAAAACTTTAAATTTTAACATTACAAGATTATGTAAAGATAAATAATGTTTCGTAGATTATGGATAAATTTTTTTTGAAATTTATACTCAACAAAATATCAGTAAAAAGTTAATGCAAATATTGAGTCTCACGTTGGAGACACGTGAAGTGGTCCCTTTCAGGAGAATCATCCATAAAAATTAAAAAAAAAAAAAACTTTGAAAAGTCAGAGAATTTTGATCGAAATCCTGGGAAATTGCTGTTTTTTAATTGTATTTATTCTTGAAATCTAATTTTACTTAAATATTTAATTCAACTATTTTCAAAATAAATATAAGTCTACGTAAAAATTTACAAAAATTCTTGTCAAAATATAATTATGTTTGAAAACTTACAAAAATTCTTGTCAAAATGAAAAATTTTTATTTAAATTTTAAATTGTCTTTATAAATAATAAAAAATTTTCTCCGAAATTCAATTATTTTTAATATACAAAATTTTCATCAAATTTATCGAAAAATAAAATTTATTAATGTTAAAATTTTTTTTAAATTCGTCTCTTAACAATAAATAATAAAAATAATAATAATAATAATAATACTAGTTATGTTTAATAATAAAAACAAAACAATTAAATTTTGATATTATTATTTAATAAATTGTTTATTTTTATAGTTAAATAATTGATTTCATGTAGAATTTTCTTATAAATATTGATTTAAAAATAAATTTCAGTTACAATTTTGGATTATAATTGAATATTATATTAAAAAATATTTATTTATTAGAAAATTCCACGAGAATTCCTATATTTAACTCTAAAAACAAACATTTTATTAAATAATGAAACTTTATCATCAAACTTTCAAATAATTGAATTCTTTACAAAGTTTTAATAACTTTTCTTTTTAAATAATTGCATTTTTCGAGAAATTTCATGAAAATTTTGTATATTAAAAATAATTGAAATTCTGACAAGAATTTTATTAAAATTTTCCAGAAATATTTTAATTTTGGAGAAAAATTTTATTATTTATAAAGACAATTTAAAGTTTGACAAGAATTTTTGGTAATTTTTGAGCATAATTGAATTTTTTGCGAAGAATTGCGTTAACTTTGAAAATAATTGAATTCTTGAAACTAATTTTATTAAAATTTCTTTTTAAATAATTGAATTGTTGTGTGAAATTTTATTGAAATAAGTAGACAATTAAAATAATTGAAGTTTGGGAAATTTTTCAAATTAACTAAATTTCTACGAAGAATTTATTTAAATTATTTTTCAAAAAAATTGAATTGTCACATTAGAATTTCATTTGGAATTTTTTAAAATAACTTAATTTCTTTGAGGAATAAATAATAAAAGATAAGAAAAATAATTGAATTTTTGAAAATCTTAATTTCTATATGAAAAATAATAGTAATTTAATATTTATTGGAAAATGAAGTTATCGATGTTTTACAATAAGTTTCTAATTAATAAATAAATATAGTTTTAAAAACCAGGAAAAATTCTATTTTTTAACCTGGAAAAGTCAGGAAATTTGAAAAGGGTAAAAGCGTGACAACCCTGATTATAATTCGACTATTTTTGTTAAGTATATAAAAGTATTTATTGATGAAAATATAAAAATTTTTTTGCAGTAATTGGACGAGGTGGTGAACAAATAACAAGGTTGCAAAGTGAAACAGGATGTAAAATACAAATGGCCCCAGAAAGCGGTGGTCTACCAGAACGCATTTGCACTCTAACAGGATCGCGAGATGCTGTCAAGTAACGCATATTTTTTTCTCTTAATTTACTATTAAAAAAAAGAAAACGAAAATTTAATCCCTTTTTTTTTAAACAAAATGGTATATTTTCATCCTATCGTCTGTCTCTATTGAGACTATTGAAATTTTGTGATATCGTCTCTTTAATTTCTATTTTTCTTGTTAAATTTTTCTCCTCTTTCTCTCACTCTCTCTCTCTATAATATATACTATATATATATATATTTTCCATACATTGTATTTACATAATATCTATAGTTTTTATTTGAAATTAAAATAGGAATTTTCATTAGATATTTATTCACACGTAAAAAAAACGCTTTTAGCATGACAACAGGTGGTAACATAATTTTTCTAAGCACGAAGAAAAAAACAATGAATTGAAATTGAGCCAAGCAAATCTGCTATCCTCCTTAATATATATTATTAATAATAATTAACAATTTATAATCACAATTGTGTCTACTTTAAAAAAAAACTGTACACTTTTATCAGAAATGTGGGAATTTTGTATTTAGAAAACGAAAAAAAATTCATGTGAAATTTTTTTATTTAAAATTAGAATTTATCTCGAATATTCAATTCTTATGGGTAAAGAAAATCTGAGTTTGGCTCAAAATAATTGGATTCGAATATTATTTGGATCCTAATAAAATAATTGTATTAATAATAACTATTTTAATATTTTAAAATCTCAATAATTATATGATATATTATTTAATGTATATTATTGTTATTATTTAATTGGAAATTCGATATTAAAAATTTGTGTCTTATTCCGTTTTTCCAAATAATTGAATTTCTAAGAAATATTTCATTATTTATACAATGATGATAATTGAATTATTGTCCAAAATTTTATTAGAATTTTTGAAAATAATTTAATTCCTATCAAGAATTCTATTGTTTATCAAAATAATTAAACACCTATCAAGAATTTTATTATTTATCAAAATAATTGAATCTCTTCGAAGAAATTTTATTTAAATAATCGATAAAATAAGTAATTAATTGAATTTCTGGGAAGAATTTTATTATTTACCATTATAATTAACTTATCGTCAGGAATTTTTATTAAAATCTTTAAAAATAATTTAATTCTTGAAAATAATTTTTTTTATCGAAATAATTTGAAAAATTTTATTTAAAATTGTGATGAAAATACTGTGATTGAAATTTATAGGCAGAATTCTCTAATTCCGATTTCGATTTGAGAAGGAACAAATTTTTGGAATTGTCACATTTCTTATACACTTTAAAAATTATATTATTCCACATTGAAAAAATGTTATATATATAAAATAGAATTATATATTAAAAAAATGTTATATATTTATATTTTATTGTATATGTAAAAAAAACATTGAGTCCACGATATTTCATATTCTCGTCATGAAAGTGAGTACATGACTTGAATTCACTTTTTTGAAAATATTCATCGGGACAGGTTGTTTACTTCTTTTTTTTTTCCTCGGAAAGATGAAATTTTTGTGATTTCTCATTTACTAATAGTTTTTTACTTTTACTAGGGTTATGGAGAAATGTGAAGGAAGGAGGATAGGATATGCATGGGGAAGACAAAAATGTGTTGTCTACTGAAAAATGTGACCTTTACACACGATTTTTCCCAAATAAAAAAAAAAAAATTGATAATAGGGCTCTTTAAGTTTCTCGTGTATTACAATATAATTGTATATTTTTTGAAAGAAAACAAAAATCAGAAAATTATGTATATAAGTTGTTGAATTGCACTTGTTGAACTCAAATAGATATTTGTCTTTTTTGCATTGTGTGTTATATTTAAAAATTGAAAATTATTGTTAATATATATTGATATAAATATATATTTAATTTATTATTAATAATAATTGCAAAATCACTGTCTTTTTTTTGTTGTTGTCAAATTTTGTCGTGTTTTTTTTTTCATAATTTAGTTTTTGTCTTTGTTTCTTTGTTTATACTTTTGTGTTGTTTTTCTTTCTTTTTTAATGGAAAAATGTTTGTTTTGTATGTTTGTTGCAGTCGAGCGAAGGATCTTGTGCTGTCGATTGTGAATCAACGTAGTCGAACAGAAACGGGAACACCGGGTGAATTAAATGTGAACATTGGAGCACCGTCTGTTGGAGGAGGTCTATTAGTTGGAGGCAGTGGTGGTGGTGGTGGTGGAGGTCCACAACAACCGGCGCCATCGTCAACGCCAATGATGGGTGGTCATCCTGGTTTTGTGGAAATTATGATTCCCGGACCAAAAGTTGGTTTGATCATTGGAAAGGGAGGTGAGACGATTAAGCATCTTCAGGAGAAGTCGGGAGCAAAAATGGTTGTTATTCAGGAAGGACCGAATCAGGAGCAAGAGAAACCATTGAGGTTTGTATTTTTATTTTATTTTCTTCTTCAAATGATATGTTTTTTTTTTCAAAATAATTGGATTTCTGCTAAGAATTTTATTATTTTCAAAAAAAAAATAATTGAATTTTTGTCAAGAATTTTGTTAGAATTTTCGAACAAAATTGAATTCCTGAGAAGAATTTAATTATAAAAATAATTGAAATCTTGGCAAGAATTTTTTTTAAATTCTTGAAAATAATTGAAAACTTTTTGAAAAGAATTTTATTAATTATGAAAAGAATTCAATTCTCATAAATAATTTTATCAAAACTTTTCAATGTGATTGGGATTTTCAAACATTTTTATTAAAATTTTAAAAAAGAATTAAAATTCTACTAAAAATTTTACAAGTTATGAAAATAATTGTTAATAAAGATTTTAAAAATTATGAAAGTAATTCAATCAAAATTTTTTTAAAATATTTTAATTTTTGACATGAATTTTATTAAAATTTTAAAAAACCCTAATTAAATTCTTTTGAACAATTGTTTTTGAATATTTTCAAAAACTTTCCATAAAATTCTACTTCAACAAGAATTTTAAATTCTTTAACAATAATTCAATTATTGTCAAAATATTTATAAAAAAGAAAAGCAAATTTAATTATTTTCAATTATTTCTGTAAAATTCTTCATAACAATTTAATTATTTCTCAAAATTTTAATAAATTCTTCGAAACATTTCAATTGTTTTTATAAATAGTAAAATTGTTTGCAATAATTCATTTATGTTTGTAAATAGTAAAATCCTTTGGAGAAATTTAATTATTTTCAAAAACAATTTTAATAGAATTTCTCGAAAAAATTTTAATCTTCAAATATTAACATAAAATTAATTTATTTTCTAAAATTTTTGATAAATTCTTCGGAACATTACAATTATTTTTATAAATAGTAATAAAATTCTTCGCAAGAATTCAATTATTTTAAATACAATTTAAATAAAATTCTTCTTCACAAAATTAAATTGCTTTCAAAATTTTCAATTAAAATTTTTAAAGAAATTCCATTAGTTTAAAAAAAATTCAAAGAAATTCTTCAAAAGAATTTAATTAGGATTTTTAAAAATTTTAATAAACTTCTTCATGAGAATTTAATAACATTTTTAGAAGGAATTCTATTATTATCAAATTTTGTAATAAAATTCTTTGCAATAATTCGATAATTGTCAATACAATAATTGTAAAATTGAAAATATTTGAAAAGAAAAATGATAAAAAATGTTAAGAAACAAAAAAGCAAACAACTAATTTTAAATTGTGAACAGATTACCGGATCACTTTATTATTATAGATTTTTAGAAAATAATTCAATTTTTTCGAAAATTTTTATTAAAATTAAGAAAACAATTAATCGTTTTGTTTAATTTTATAAAAATTGTAATGGAAAATACTAAAATTTATATTAAAACTTGTACTACATTCTTAAAAATAATTGAATTTTGTAGTTTTTCATTGGCTTATTTATTTTTCAAAAGCGGTGCTTTTGAGTTTTGTTGTTGTGTCGATTTCTATTACTTTTATTTAACCTTGTCTTAAAATAATTTGTAAATTGTGTGAACTTAACTAAGCAGTTACCCACTTCGATTATTTGAAATAAGTCTGTTTCTCTTTTGTTTTAATTACTTTATTATTACAAAAAAATAACAAGTGTATATTTTTAATGTAATTTATATTTTTAATATATTTATTTTAAATTTAAATTATTTAAACATGTATTTTTTTTTTGTGAAATTTGACAAAAAATTTATTTTCTTTTAATAGTATGAAGAGAATTATTATTTGCAAACAAGATTTTTGAAAGCTAATAATTTTCGAAGAATCTGTTTTAAAGCTTTTCCTAAAATTAGATTGTTTGAAAAAAATTTATTGCGATGTAAAAAAAATATATAATGATAAAAGATCTGTAACTTCTCTACAATAAAATTATTTTCAAAAATGTATTTTTCAAAACTTTCTAAAGTCTTATGTTTGTAAATAATATTTTTCTTCTACTATTGAAAGAAACACAATTTTTTCCTAATGTTATATTATATTTATATGGGAATTGAAATATTTTCTTTTCGATTATATATTTTACGAATTATTTTTCACTTCTAATTTAGAAATATTAATTTTTCTTTTAGAATTACGGGTGATCCACAGAAAGTTGAATATGCAAAAACATTGGTGTATGAATTAATAGCGGAAAAGGAGATGCAAATGTTTAATAGAGGTCCACGTGGTGGTGGCGGCGGCGGTGGTGGTGGTGATCGAGGTGGAAATGGAGCCGGAGGACCCGGTAATTTCAACAGTGATAATAGCGGTGGAAATTCTGGTTCTGGTTTCAATCCGGGACCACCAAATGGCGAAGGTGTTGAGGTAAGGAAAAGAGAATTTTTTTCCTAGAAAATAATAAATTTTTATTTATATAAAAAAATTTTTTTCCTTGAAATTAAATTCCCACGCAAACTTTTATTCATAAAAATTAAATTTTTATGCAAAATTTTGTTTGAAAAAATTAGATTCTCGTTCCGCGAGCTGCCGTTGGTGTTGTCATTGGCAAAGGCGGTGATATGATAAAGAAAATACAAGCCGAAACTGGAGCGCGTATGCAATTCCAACAGGGAAGAGAGGACGGTCCAGGCGATCGGAAATGTCTCTTGTCAGGAAAAGCTCCAAATGTCGAACAAGCTCGACAACGAATTCAAGAGCTCATTGACAGCGTAATGGTAATTCAATCTTTTTTTACCGCAACAAATTGAATTTAAATTATAATTTAACAGGGTGTCTACTAACCGGGAAATCCGGAAAATAACCGGGATTTTTATACAAAATCGGGAATTTTTTCACCAAAATTTTAAAAAGTTTTATTATTTTAATTTGTTTTTAAAAAAATTACTTTTTATTTCAATTTTTATAGATATTTATAATCTTCTCTAACTTTGAATTAGTTAAAAAAAATTAATTTGATAATAAAAGTCAGGCACAAATTTCAAACAGATTATGTAAATAAATTTTTAAAAATTATGGAGTTAATAGAAATATTTTTTAATTCCACTGAAAATATGTAATTGAATTTGTTACAGAATTTCTTTAGAAACTTTTTAACAAATAAAATTTTCAAAGTATTTTAATTTAATAATTAATTAATAATTGGATTTTATAGTCACATTTTAATGAATTCATATTTCTTAGTGCGAAGATTAATAATTAAAATTTTTATTAGTTAATTTTAAAAAAAGCGCTATGTACTTCAAATTTTTTATTAAAATTGAATTCTCGCAAATTTTTTTCTTTTAAATTCTGAAAAATAAAATTGTTAAAATTTTTCAATTCCATTGTTTCGAGATAATTTAATTTTTCTAAACAAATAATTGAAAATTTCTAAAATAATTGAAATTTCTTTACATTTTTTTTTGAAAAATAATTTAATTCTTTGAATGAATTTTAATTAAAATTTTTCGAAAATATTCAAGGGAAGTTTGTGACCGTAATTATAATTTTATTTTTAAAATATAAAGTCCCTCTTAAAGTTTTAAATCAATTTTTTGCTTCTAAAAATAATATTATTCTATTATTATTATTCGATAGTTATAATTATTGAACTTCTCCTAAATTTTAATAATTTCAAATTTCTGAATGTTCAAATAAATGATATTTATTATTTCCTAAGCAAATTTAATGCTTATTACTTACTAAGTAAATAATTAATTATCACTGCTTTTTTCAAAATTGTAATAAAATTCTTCACAGGAATTAAATTATTTTCATAAATAATATCATTTTTTGGAAGGATCTCAATTATTTTTGTAAATAGTAATATTCTTTGCCGAAATTCAATTATTATCAATAGAATTGTAGTATACTTGAAAAAGAAAATTTCCAATTATAATTATAAAAAGACAAGATTATTTTTAAAAAATTGAAAAAATTATTTTCCAAATTTTCAATTAAAATTATTATTTATTTATGTTCGAAATCAAATTTAAATTAAAATTTTATGAGAAAAGGAAAACCGGGAAAAAATTAGGCTTTAACCGGGAAAACCCGGGAATTTTATTGAACGAAAATAGTAGACACCCTGATTTAATTAAAAATTGAATTAAATTTTTAAAAAAATTGAATAATTAAATGAATATGAAATTTAACTTGTTCTTCGTTTTGCACAAAAACAGAGACGAGACGACGGAAGGAATCCAATGGGCGGTGGAAGAAATGGTCCACGTGGTAATGGATTTGGAGCCGGTGGACGGCCAAATGAATATGGAGGTTGGGACAGACGTCAGGGAGGTGGCGGTGGTCCAATGCAGGATAAGGTTGAAACAACCTTTACAGTGCCTGCGACAAAATGTGGAATTATCATTGGAAAAGGCGGTGAGACGATTAAACAAATTAATATGCAAACTGGAGCGCATTGCGAATTAGATCGGCGAAATCAAAACAATGACAATGAAAAGATCTTCATCATTCGCGGTAATCCCGAGCAAGTCGAACACGCCAAGAGAATATTTAGTGAAAAATTGGGAATGGTGAGTATTTTTACATTGACACAACATTTTTCCCTCATTTTTTATTTAAGTTTCTTTTATTATTCCCTCTTTTCAAAATTCATTAATTTTATTGATTACTTTTTTTGTTTCATTGCTTTTCTTTCTCTTGCTGATATTTTTATTCTCGATGCTATCGATTATTTTTTTCTTTTATTGTTTATCTTTCTCTTGGTAAAAATTTTTGTTCTTAATGTTGTATATTTTTTTCTTTCGTTGTTTTTTTTCTTTTGCTATTATTTTTATTCTTGATGCTATCGATTATTTTTTTCTTTCGTTTTTTTTTCTTTTGCTATTATTTTTATTCTTGATCCTGTCGTTTATTTTTTCTTTCATTGTTTTTTTTCACATTTTCATTTTTGTGTTTTCACATTTAAAATTGAAATTATAGAAAGAAAATTGTTTTATAGGCTCCGGGGGGACAAGCAGCGCCTTACGGACAGCCAGGACAAGGTGCGCTTGGTTACAATCCAAGTTGGAACGCAAATCCAGGATATCAAGCTTGGCCTAGTCAACCACAACCGAGCGATCCTTGTAAGAAACTTATTTTCGTATTTCAATTTTTCTTTTACTCTTCAATCGATTTAGAAACTAAGAAAAACTACGATAATATCAACAAAATATGATTTGCCCTTAATTACATTCAGTGAAGTTTGTTTATGTCATAAATTTATTTTATATGTAAAAAAGGAAAATTTAAAAAAGCAAAAAAATAATATTTAAAATTAAAGAAAGAAAAAAGTGTTAAATATGTAAACTAATTTTCAGCGGCCAATCCAAATCAAGCGCCAGTTCAAGTGAATCCCCAGACTGGACAGCCGGACTACAGTGCACAATGGGCAGAATATTATCGATCATTGGGAATGCATCGGGAAGCAGAGATGATCGAACAACAAGCCAAGCAGGGAAAAACTGATCTTAATTCACAAGGAGGTAAAAAGGGGGAAATTCTTGTTTTTCTGTGTCGTCATTGAGATGAATGGAAAAAATCGACATTTTTCTTTTTATTTTCGTTACGTAAGAAGTAGAGATTTTTTTTAATTGTTATTTGTTTTTCTTTTTAAATTCAGGGGGAGGAGCGAATCCGCCAAATCCAGCAGCAGCGGCAGGTGCAGGACAAACACAACAGCAACCGCAAGCACAGCCACAGGCGCAGCAAAGTGCTGCACAAAATGGAGGACAAGCCGACTATAGTGCACAATGGGCTGAATATTACCGAAGTATTGGAAAAATAAAGGAGGCAGAAGCAATTGAGTCACAAATGAAAGCTGGCAAGGTAGGATTTTTTCCATGAGGAGTAAATAGTAAAATTACGTCTTTACTATATTTTTTTGTTATTAAAAACAACTAAGAGTGTACAGTGGGAATTTTTAAATAATTAATAATTATATCCTTTTTTTGGTATTTAAATCAGGGTTGCCACGCAACCAGGAAATCTGGAAAATCTGGAAAATGTCAGGAAATTTTATAAAAAATGAAAAAACCTGTGAAAATCAGGGAATTTTGATCGAAATCCTGGAAAATTTATTTTTGAAATCTAATATTACTTAAATATTTCAAAATTAATTCAATTTTAAAAGAGTTGCATTTACGATTTTTATAAGTAGATGAACTTGAAAACATTTTTATTTAAAATTTTGTAAAACATTAATTTTTACATGAATTTCATTAAAAATTTAAAAAGCTAGAATTTTAAAAAACCTTAATAACTAAAATTCTTCTAAAATTATTAAAATTTTATTTAAAAAATTTCATTGATTATTTAAAAATGACGGATTTAGAGAAGAATTTTAGTTAAAACACTGAAACAAAATTTAATTTTGAAGCAAATACATATTATTGGAGAAATTCAATTATTTTTAGAAAAAGTAAAATTCTTCTCCGAAATTCAATTATTTTTCTTATCTTTTATTATTCATTCTTCAAAGAATTAAATTATTTTCAAAAATTTCAATGAAATTCTTTTGTGACAATTTCATTTTTTTCAAAATAATTTTAATAAAACTCCACGTAGAAATTTAATTGATTTCAAAATTTTTTTTAAATTCAATTATTTTCAACGTTTGCCATTTGGATAAAATTTCACGAAACAATTCAATTATTTAAACCGAAATGTTAATAAAATTAGTCTGAAGAATTCAATTATTTTCAAACGTAATATAATTCTTCGCAAAAATCCAATTATGTTTGAAAATTTACAAAAATTCTTGTCAAACTTTAAATTGTCTTTATAAATAATAACATTTTTCTCCGAAATTCAATTATTTTCTCAAATATTAATAATATTCTTGTCAGAATTTCAATTATTTTTAATATACAAAATTTTCATCGAATTTCTCGAAAAATGAAATTATTGTTAAATTTTTTTTTAATTTGTCTCTTGACAATAAATAATAATAATAAACATAATAATTAAATTCTGATAAAATTTGTTATAAAAATTCAATGTTAAAAAACATTCAATTATTTAATAAATTATTTATTTTTATAGTTAAATAATTAATTTCTTGTAGAATTTTCTAATAAATATTGATTCAAAAATAAATTGAGTAAAAATTTTGGATTGTAATTGAATATCATATTAAAAAATATTTATTTATTTGAAAATTCTACGAGAATTCATTTATTTCACTCTAAAAATAAACATTTTATTAAATAATTAAACTTTTTTTAAAATTGAATTTTCATGAAGAATCAAGAAATTTTTAAATAATAATTGAATTCTTCTGAAACATTTTAATAAATTTTTTTAAGTAATTGCATTTTTCGCGAAATTTGATTAAAATTTTGTATATTAAAACTATTTCAATTCTGATAAGGATTTTTAAAAAAGTGTTTGAAAATAATTGAATTTTGAAGAACATTTTTATTATTAATAAAGATTATTTAAATTTTGACGGGAATTTTTGACAATTTTGAAACATAAATGATTTTGTTGCAACATAATTGTTACTTTGGAAAATAATCGAATTCTTAAGGTTTCCAATAATTTTCTTAATAATTATAAACGTAGTTTTAAAAATCTGGGAAAATTCCATTTTTTAACATGGAAAACCAGGAAAAGTCGGGGAATTTGAAAACTTTAAAAGCGTGGCAATCCTGATTAAATAATTGAAAATTAAATATATTTTATATATAAAATAATTAAATTATTTGTTGTTTTCTTAAAATTATATAAATTTCGTCGCAGGAATTCAATAATTTTCAATTGAATTTCTCAAAAGAATTCAATAGTGTTTATAAAAAGTTAGGAAAAAATTCTTGCCAAAAATTAAATCGTGTATTTTCAAAAATATTTGTTTCTTTTTAGTCTTTGGATGTTTTTTTTATATGTGCTTAATTTTTTCTTTTCTTTTCTTTAGATGGGAGTGCAAAATAATCAAATGGCACAACCACAAATGCAACCGGCAATGCAGGCACAACCAGCTGGACCACAAAGCGCAACACCGAATGCATTTCCTCAAGCTTATGGAAATTATCCGGGAATGAATGCGGGCGGTGCGCCTGCTTATTATGGTGGAGCGGCAAATTCCGCGGGTCAACCACAACCAGGACAACAAAATCCGTCTTTCCCAACAGGATATCAAAATTATCCTTATCCACAGCAAAACTCCGAAAACTGAGCGAAAGGCCAATAAAAACATAATAATCACTGTAAGTTTATAATCGAATATTACATTACTTAATTTTCTTCCTCGCAATTTGAGATGATGTACGTCATTTTTTTTTCTTTTTGGCTCTACACTTTATATTTATTTTTTTTCCAATTTACATTCTATACTTGTGTTTAAATTTTGAAATGTTTTTGTACTTTTTTCACTCCCGTATTTTTCTACGTATCGAAAATTATATAAATATATGAATATTTGTTTGTATTTTTTTTAATATTTATATGTTTTTATATACGAAAATTATGCCCAAATACATATTTGTATAGAAGTTTCTACTTTTTTTTGTATTGTGAGGTTAATAAATTTTTTCGATCAATTTTATTTCCTTTTGTTTTGTTATTTATTTTTTTTTACTGTTTGGAAGAATAAGTTTATTTTCTTTTTAATTCAAAAAAAGGATTTTCGAATTTAGATTTTCGGTTTACTTTACATCGATTCGAAAAATTGGTTTCTCCGAAGTATTTGTCGATTAAATGAAGAAGGAAGGAAAATAATTGCATTCCTGGGAAACAAGAAATTGATTATTTATGAAGATAATTGATTTTTTTCCCGAAAATTTATTAAAAATGTTTCAGAATAATTGAATTTTTTAAAAAGAAAATAATTTTGATTTTTATCAAAATAATTGAATTCTTTCGAAGAATTTGATGAATTATGAAAAAATAATTCAATTTTCATGAAGAATTTTATCAAAAACTTCTCAATGTAATTGATTTTCTGCCATGAATTTTGTTCAGATTGTTTAAAAGAATTTTCGTTCTGGCCAAAGATTTTATAAAATAAAAAGATAATTAATTTCGAATTTACTTTTTTGATTTACGATTTATAGTTTCAAAAAATTGGTTATTAAAGTATTTATTCATTAAATTTTAAATTATGAATTAGGAATTTCGAATCTAATTTTTCGTGTACATCATCTCAATTTGTTTTTTATTCTGCTTATCGAAGTCAATTTAAAAAAAAGTGACACTTATTGTACAGTGAGATTTTTCTTTTTTTACTTTTTCTTATATGTTACGAAAATGACTATAACTATATTATTGTACTACGTAATTTTTTCAACCACATTATTACCTTTTATACCTATTTTACATAATTCTGAAACAAAAAATTATTTTAAATTGGCTTTTGAGTCTCGGCGTAACACAAAAAGAAAAGGAAATTTATTTTATTCGATGTCTATTATTCACCTCGTTTCAGGAAAAACTATTATTATTATTATATTAATAACAATTAATAATAATTGTATAATATATATTATTATATATACATATGTGTGTCTTGAACGATTTTATTCCGTACTATTTTTTAAGTATTATTATTATTATTATTCTTTCTATTCTTATTATTATTATTATCATTATTATAATTATAATAATTGATGGATTATTTTACTCGCAAATATTCTCATACAGCAATAGGTGTCGAAGGGACTTTTTTAATCGAACGCATAGATATTTTTTTTCATTCAAAATCACGTCTCATTACTTTGACATGTGAAAATAATCAATTATTTATTTCAGACGATTTACAGATAAGTTTCCAGTTGACAAGCTTTTAAAAAGTCTGCAGAAAATCCATCTTCGTTAAAAAAAAAAAAAATGTTTCCATTAAAATGCAGTTTATTGGCCGCATTTTATTAAACAAAAACCAAGCAAAAAAAAAATAAAACGAAATAATCACCATAGTCTGAAAGAAAAAAAACAAAATATTCACCGATATTACCGAGAAACAAAACAATATTGTCTTTATTTATAGAAAAAAGAAATTTTTCTACTGTAGGAATCTTGATTAATATTCTGATATTCTCTAATATTATAAATAAGAATAAACCCTGAAATAATCGAAATTCATAGCGTTTGACAAATATAAATAGTTATATGCATATTATACATATATCCGTCTGTTTTCCATGTTGACTTTTTATCATCATAATATATAATTATGTACTTCTTGAATTCCATGATAATTAGTCGCTGTATAGATAAATTGAAATTAGCAGGTGACGATTGCAGCTGATTGAGGAAGAAGGCGGAAATACGTCGAAAATAGTGCTCCATTCCCTTATTTTACACACACTCTCTCTATCTCTCTTTCTCTATCTCTCTATCTCTGTCTTTACCCTTCGAATTAAAAATATTTGCACTTGAAAAATATAGTACGAAATAATGTACAATTTGAAAAGAAAACGAACAAATACAAATTTTTCTTCAGATTTTAGAAAGAAAAAACTTTTTTTTAAAATTTATTTCTTTAATTATATTTTTTTTTCTAAGAGAAAAAAATTAATTTCTTTATTTATACATATTAGAAAATTTTATTCACCTAGTGAAAAGGTAAAAAAAAAAGAATAGAAATTCCTTTAATATTGAAATTCGTAATTTCAGTAAAAAAAAACAGAATTTTACATTCTTTTCTCGAATTCAAAATTTTAAGGGATTTATCTTTAAAATTTTACATTCAAGAAGTCAAGAAGAAGATTCGAACTTGGTACTTATATTTGTTTTCAACTTTAAAATATCATTATTGTTTATTACCTTGAGAAAAATTGCCATTCTGATAATTAAAAATTAATTTTAATTTTAAGTTTCTATTAAATTGAAATGAATGTAATTAAAATTTCTCAATTACTAAATTTTTTTCATCTTTAAATTTCTACAGTTTCGGATAATTTTCTTTCGGTTTATAAATTTATAATTATAATTTTGAATTTGGAATAAGTTTTTTTTCTGTATTTTTTTAATTTAAAAATTTTGTAGTCAAAAATAGTTTAAAATGAAGATGAAAAAAATGTTTTTTTTTAAATTACGTTACACTTTTTCTTTTGCTATTTTATTTTTGACAATTTTCTCGCAGTCAATTATAGAAAATAGAGTGTAATAATAAATTGTTCCCATGGCTTCTAGGGAAAGAATTTTAAAAACTTTTTTTTACAAAATATTTGCTTGCTTAATCTATTTAGAATATAAGACATTATAATGTATTCGAAAGTGAATTATCTAATTCGTAACGAGTTACTTATTTACTTTATATAATATATAATATAAAAAAAATTAATAAAGACGTATGATATTATTATTTACTATTATTATTATTATTACTATTATTATTGTTATTATTATTTTTATTATTATCATCATCATTCTTATTCTTCTTATAATAATTATTATTATTATTATTATTATTATTATTATTATTATTATCATTACTATTGTGATAATAATTATTATTATTGCTACAAAATTAAAAATGATTTTTCAATAATATTATTTTTCGTCGACGATTATAAAGAGAAAAAAATTATTTTAGATGCGGAAGCAGCCAATGTCTCGCAAGTGTGGTGTATAAATTGATTCTATTTTTTGTATATTCTCAACAATTAATGAGAAACAAATTTTTTTTCGTTTTGTTTTCTGCTTCTTCTTCTTCTTTTTTTATATAATAAAAATTACAGGAATCATCTTGACGGAACAGGAGCGAGGAAATTAAAAATCCTTTTAATTTGTTTATTAAAAGGGAATTATTTTTTCACGCCTTATTTTGTGATAAAAATCGTTGCAACAAAATCAATTCAGTGATTAATTTTCAATTACTTAATACTTACCATGAATTTTTTAATTTAATTTTTTCAAAATTTATAATTATTAATTATTATAAATGATTAATATTTATAAAGTTTGTCAACATTAGTCTTATTAATATTAGTAAAAGATTATTTTTAATTATTTTATTTTTTAAATTAGTAAGAAATAATCTACATTAATAATCGTATTCCGGTAATTTTTTTTTTTTTGCAGTTTAGACTTAGTTGTTTTTGATTGCTTTTTTGTTTCTCAACTTTTATTTTAATAATTTTTCTTTTTCCCTGTTTTCAATTTTTTATTTAATTTATTAAAAATCATTGAATTCTTGCGCAAAGAGCTTTATTGAAAAATTTTCAAATAGTTAAATTCCTTCGAAGAATTTTCTTATTTTTGAAAATAATTTAATTCTTCAGGAGAATTTTTTTAAAATTCAATTTTTTGCCGAAGAATTTTATTTTTTTATGGCAAAAATTGAATTTCTGACCAAAAAAAATTTCTTATTCATGAATATAATTAAATTCTTGCGAATTTTATGGAAACTTTGAAAATTAAATTTTTTACAAACAAAATTTTATTTTCTCAATAAAATTGAATTCTTGACAAGAATTTTATTAAAATTTTTGGAAAATTATTTTATTCCTTTTTTGTCATTCTTTTTATTTAATTATATTTTTTATTATAATTGTGAAAGAATCTTAAATTTCCAGGTGATTGATAAAAAGATGGTTTATTGTATTTATTTTTATCTGACAATTTAAATGATGTGAATTTTGACATAATAATGATAAATATAGTGCAAAATTTTATTTTTCTCTATAGCCTCTAAAATACGTCAATATGAAAAGAAAATAAGTGACTACGAAAAATTTTTGTAAAAAAAAATCCTGAAATATGATATGAATATTTATATTAGGATCTAATTTAAATGAAACACCATTTTTCATTTTGCTCCAAAACATCTGAATTGAAAAGAAAATTGTACAAAACAAATTTTTGCAGGCACGAATTTTTATTTCTCTTCATTCTTTTTATTTCCCATAGCAAATAATTATTAATGTATAAAATATTCTTCTCGTCTTATATATCTAGAATTAAGTGAACAAAAAGAAAATCCACCTTAAAGAACGTAATATGTGTAATATAATTTTTATTTTCATTATAGGCTGATTATATTATTACTTATTTCAACCAAATATCTACACAATGAGAAAATTTATTTAACCAAAATGTATATTTATAAATATATTATGTAAAATTTATTTCTTTTAAAGCGATTTAATAATTCTGAGACGAATATTTTTCTTTTAATCAAAAAAAATTCGAAATGTCATCTCATCGACGATTTATAAATATCATTACAGGAAAAGGGCCAGTAACAGAGTCAGAGATCTTGTCACTGGATGATGCAAAGGAAGAGCAGATCTTCAGTATTACAAATATTTCACACACAAAAAAAATGAAGCTCTGTTTCAATACAATTTTCAGCTCAAAGTCAATCCAATTCTTAAGAACGTTTAGATTATAAGAAAATGTCTCTGAATTCATTAAAAAAAAAAAATGTAGTCAATAAGCGAAAACTATTGGATTGTGTGCGAAACGATTTTTTTTAATCATGTTTTTTGCAAATTTTTTTTTTTTTTAGAAAATTTATTGTCTATATAGCTGGACAATTTTGTTTGTTTTTTTTTTGTCAATTTTTGAGTATGATTGTAAACTTTTTGTTTTGATGCATACAATCCACGAGTTTTTATTTCCTGAAAATTAAGTAATGAAAAAGAAAAAATGTAAGCGTTTAAAAAAAAAGAAGAATTTTCGTCAATTTCTAATGCGCATTTTTTTCCGAATGTAAACGAGCCTATTGTAACATTTTTCTCTCTCTCTCTCTCTCTCTTCTTTTTTCTTTTGTTACTTCTTATTATTGTTAATGAATTTGTATCTTCTTTTACTTATTTACAAAGTCAGCCATAATTGTGGAGTTTACTCCAAAAAAAAAAAAAAATATATATATAATAAATATTTAATTCTCGACGGTAATCAATTCGTTCCTTAAGGTGATAATATAATTTTTTATACGCAAGCTTCCTTTTTTTCGAAAAATGGTGAATTTAGAAAATATTTCATGATTTGGACGAGGAAAAAAAAGAAACAATCAAATTCAATGTTCGGAAATAATTTTTATATTATTCTCTCGAAAAAATTATTATCAAGCATATCTTCCCCAAATCATTAATATTGTGTAGTATTTTTTTCATTCTTCTTTCATTTTTGACAATTGTACAATGTGCAGCATTTGCTTCGATAAAATAATACTCAGTTTGAGATCGTAAATACATTATTAAAAAGTTGTTTATGAGTTTTTTTTTCATTAGTTACAAATCAATTCCTTATCAACGTATGCTTTTACTATAATTCAAACCAGAAAATTAAAAAACGAAAAACTTAAAAATAGATTTTAATTTTAATTATAAATTAATTGGAATTTTACTATACATTGAAATTTAATTTGAATTTAATAAAAATTCAATTAGATTGGAATTAAAATGTAACTGAAATTTAATTCGAATGTAATTAAAATGAAATTGAAATTTAATTAAATTTTTTTGGCTAAAATTAAGTAAAATAGGAATAGAATAAAATATTAATCAACACTTTTAGTGTGAAAATAAATGAAATATAAATTAACACGTTTAGTGTTAAAATAAAAGAGAAAATTTACATTGGTGGTCCAAAAATGTTGTTTGTTTGTTGAGTGCAACGTACAAAAGTTGCACGACGAGGTAATTCTTTGAGATGCTCGGCACCAACAAAAGTGCAAGTTGAACGTAAACCGCCCAATATATCGAGAAGTGTATTTTCAACAGGTCCTCGACAAGGAATATCCACTGCTTTTCCCTCGATGGCTCTAAACATTCAATTAGATTGAAATTAAAAATTCCTTTTTTTATAAAAATTATGTCACAATCTCGTTTTTTAAAAATGTTTTTTACTTTTTCTTTCTTTTGCAAGAAAAAAAAATTTCATCAAATTTATTTTTATATATATATATATATATATATATATATATATTTAATTAAAGAAAAAAATATCTGTTGATTGATAATTAATTATTATCAATCAAGGGATATTTTTTTCTTTAATTAAATATAAATATATATAAAAATAAATTTGATGAAATTTTTTTTTCTGTCAAAATTTTATACCTGTATGGAGCAACACCTCCATAATGCGTTTCCAATGAGATTTTCGATGAAATGCCATAAAATGTTTTCACCATTTTGCCATCTTTTTCGACAACATCACCTTGACATTCATTATGTCCAGCCACCAAACCACCAATCATGACAAAATCAGCACCTGCACCGAAAGCCTTTGCAATGTCACCAGAACATGTACAGCCACCGTCCTTTAAATTAATTAGAAATTTATTTTCTATTTATTATTTCAATTTTTCAATTTCTAATAAACACTAATTTGTCTTTATTAGAAATTGAAACTCTTTAAAATACATAATTGAATTCTTGGGAAAAAAACTTTATTATTAATGAAGATGATTGAAATTTTGACTATAATTAAAAAAAAATTGTTTGAATGTATAAAACATTTAGAATATAAAATAATATTAAAAAAAAAAAAAGATGATATTTACAGAAATAATGTGACCCTTCAAGCCATGAGCAGCATCGGCACATTCAATGACACAACTCAATTGTGGATATCCAACACCAGTTTTCATTCGTGTCGTGCAAACTGATCCAGGACCAATTCCAACTTTAATTACATCGGCTCCTGAGAGAATTAATTCTTCCACCATTTCGCGTGTGCAAACATTTCCTGCCTTAAACATAAATAAATAATTTTATTTTTTGGTATTATTAATTAAAACAAAAATTATTATCACCAGAGTGTCTACTAACCGGGAAATCCGGGAAAACATGGAAATAACCGGGAAAAACCGGAAATTAACCGGGATTTTTATACAAAACCGGGAATTTTTTCACAAAAATTAAAAAAGTTTTATTATTTTAACTTGTTTTAAAAAAAATTATTTTTTATTTCAATTTTTAAAAATATTTATACTCTTCTCTACTTTTGAATCAGTTTAAAATAATTAATTTGATAGTAAAAGTCAGGCACTAATTCAAACAGATTATGTAAATAAATTTAAAAAAATTATGGAGTTAATAGAAATATTGTGAAATTCAACTGAAAATATGTAATTGAATTTGTTCAAGAATTTCTTTAGAAACTTTTTAACAAATAAAATATTCTAAGTATTTTAATTTAATAATTAATTAATAATTGGATCTTATAGTCACATTTTAATGAATTCATGTTGCTTAGTGCGAAGATTAATAATTAAAATTTTTATTAGTTAATTTAAAAAAAACGATATGCACTTTAAATTTTTTATTAAAATTGAATTCTCGCAATTTTTTTTTTAAATTCTGAAAAATAAAATTGTTGAAATTTTTCAATTTTATTGTTTCAAGATAATTTAATTTTTCTATACAAATAATAGAAATTTCTTTACATTTTTATTGAAAAATAATTTAATTCTTTGAAAGAATTTTATTTTCAATTTTTCGAAAATAATCAAGGGAAGTTAGTCACCGTATAATTATAATTTTATTTTTAAAATATAAAGTCCCTCTTAAAGTTTTAAATCAATTTTTTGCTTCTAAAAATTATATTATTCTATTATTATTATTCAATAAAATTATTGAACTTCTCTTAAATTTTTATAATTTTAAATTTCTGAATTTTCAAATAAATGATATTTATCATTTCTTAAGCAAATTTAATGTTTATTACTTATTAAGTAAATAATTAATTATCACTGCTTTTTCTAAATTGTAATAAAATTCTTCACAGGAATTAAATTTTATTTTCGTAAATAATATCATTCTTTGGAAGGATTTCAATTATTTTTGTAAATAGTAAAATTCTTTGCAGAAATTCAATTACTATCAATAGAATTGTAATAAACTTGAAAAAGAAAATTTCCAATTATAATTATAAAAAGACAAGATTATTTTTAAAAAATTGAAAAAATTATTTTCCAAATTTTCAATTAAAATTATTATTTATTGATGTTCGAAATCAAATTTAAATTAAATTTTATGAGAAAAGAAAACCGGGAAAAAATTAGGTCATAACCGAGAAAAACCGGGAATTTTGTTGAATGAAAATAGTAAACAACCTGATCACTCATTAATTCAGTTAATAAATGGAATTATTGTCACAGATTATAATATTAATAAATAGTTAGTAAAAAAAAAAATAAGCACTAAACTGTTAGTAAAGAAAATTACTAAACAGTTAATAATACAATAATTACAAAATAGTTGGAAAAAAATTTACCAAACAGTTAATAATACAATAATTCCAAAATAGTTGGCATAAAAAAAAGAATTATTAATAATAATTAGTAATTATAATAATTATTTGTATTATAGAGAAATAAGATAATTTTAAAGTGAAGAAAAGAATGAATTTAAGACTTACTATTAATGTTTGATTAGGATATTCCTGTCTATATTTCTTCACACCTTGAACGAAAGATTCCGAATAACCGTTGGAGACATCACACATTATATACGAAATTTCCGGTACCGCCGTTAAAATTGAAGCCACACGTTTATAATCATAATCAGTAATTCCTCCAGTAACGGCAACATATTCCAAACAATCCGGATGTTTAGCGGCAAAATTTTGCCAATCTTCTACTGAGTAATATTTATTCACAGATGTAAAAACTTGATGCTGAAAAGACAAAAAAAAAATTTTTTTTTATTAATTTACTCTTCATTATTTCCCAAATTATTAATTAACTAGCAAATGATACGCGTGGAAAGGTTTATTCAATTTATTGTTGTTATGCAAATTACAGAATTTTTTATTTTGAAATATAAATTTTTAAAATAATTTCTAAAATTTTGATAAATCCTTCTAAACAATTCAATTATTTTATTAAGTATTAAAATCTTTACAAAAAATCAATTATTTTTAAAACAATTTTAATTGAATTCTTCGAAAGAGATCAATTTTTAGAAATATTTTTAACACACTTCGAAAAAATTCAATTTTTTCTAAAATTTAAATAAATCCTTCGAAATAATTAAATTATTTTTATAAACATAGTAAAATTCTTCGCAAAAATTTTATAAATTTTATAAATAGTAAAATTCTTTGTAGGATATCAATTATTTTCAAAACAATTTTAATTAAATTCCTCGGTTAAATTCAAATATTATTTTTAATATTTTCTTAAATTTCATTTATTTCCTAAAATTTCAAAAAATTCTTTGAAACAATTCAATTATTTTAATAAATACTACAATTCTTTGCAGGAATTAAATTATTTCTAATCCAATTTAAATAAAATTACACGAGAGAATTTAATTATTTTCAAAAATTTCCATAAAATTCTATTTTAAAAACAATTTTCAATTCCTTAAAAATAATTCAATTATTGTCAAAATATTTATAAAAAAGAAAAACAATTTCATTATTTTCAATTATTTCTATAAAATTCTTCATACTTTAAAACAGTTCTATATTAATTTTATAAATAGTAAAATTCTTTGCAATAATTCATTTATATTTATAAACAGTAAAATCCATTGCTGAAATTTAATTTTTTTTTCAAAACAATTTTAATAGAATTTCTCGAAAGAATTTTAATCTTCAAATATTAACATAAAATTCAATTATTTTCTAAAATTTTTGATAAATTCTTCGGAACAATTCAATTATTTTTATAAATAGTAATAAAATTCTTCGCAAGAATTCAATTATTTTAAATACAATTTAAATAAAATTCTTCTTCACAAAATTAAATTGCTTTCAAAATTTTCAATTAAAATTTTTAAAGAAATTCCATTAGTTTAAAAGAAATTCAAAGAAATTCTTGAAAAGAATTTAATTAGGATTTTTAAAAATTTTAATAAAATTCTTCACTAGAATTTAATAACATTTTTATAAGGAATTCTATTATTATCAAATTTTTTGATAAAATTATTTACAATAATTCGATGATTTTCAATACATTTATTAATATAGAAGAATAATTAAATTTAAGGAATTCCTTCATAAAAGTATAAATTTAATTTTCCAATAAATTTCTATTATCAAATAATGAGCTTGCTAAAAAGAATTTTATTAATTTATAAAAATAATTTAATTTTTGCAAAAATAATTGAATTCTTCCAAAGAGTATTATTTATCCAATATAATTGAAAATTTTGCGAAGAATTACTTATGTAAAATTTATACCTTAGCCAAAGCAACGGCCATTTCGAATGTTCCAGTGGTTGGCATATTAGCGATCATAATTGGTATTCCTTTAAATGTTCTTTTTGAATGTTTAAATGTTATTTCTCTCTGCAGGTGTATCTGGAAGGAAAAATGTTTTTTTTCCATTAATAACTTTCTATGAAATGTAATTAAATTAAATTTATCTGAAAATAAATTTGAAATTAATTAACTTAAATTTCTATAAAATTAAATTGTAATTGTAGAATTTAAATTTTAAAAAATTTGTTTAGCCTTTATAGACAGAAATATAATATAATTACTTACATCTGCTCTGCTTTTAATTGCACTTCTTTTAGGAAGAAGGAAAACATCCTTAAAATCTAATTTCATTTCATTTATTATGTTCGGCATTTTCGAAATTAATTCCTCTTTGTAGTTTCAACTATTTCCTCTATTGTTTCTTCCTCTTTTACTTTATAGTTTATACTTCTTTGGCGGGCAAATTTAATCTAAAAGTGTGCAAAATCAATTCGTGTCCAATTTATTAGTCTCGTCGGTATGCAATATTCCCCGATTTTTTCCCCTTCGTCATAATTTTTCTTGAAAAGTAATAAAAATTATTTTTAACAATTACATACAATTTGTATAATAATAATTATATTCTTAATTAATTTTAAACAAATATAATATTATAATCATTGTACAACGATTTTCTATATTTTAATATAATATTAAATAAATAATTCGCGAATATTTGGAAAAAAATTGTATTTTTAATTTAATTAGAAAAAAAAGAATAAGTGAAAAGAAAATATTTTGATATTGAGTCTTGTCAATGTTATTATCAAAATAGATGAGAAACAACGAGACATGTAAACAAAATCGAAAAACATGACTTCATTAAGAAAGAAAGTTATAATCACTTAAATTTTCTTTCAAGATAATTAAAAAATTTTCTGTTTCAGGGGTTTCGATGAAAAATTGACAAACATGTCTAGTGTTTAAAAATAATTTTATATAATCCTTTCGAGATTACAAAGTGAACTATACCCAAAAATTCGTCCCTATTTTTTGTTCAACGTTTTCTTTTTGGTTTTAACATTGTACAATGTGCAGCATTTGCTTCGATGAATAATACTCAGTTTGAGATCATAAATACATTATTAATAATTAATCATTAAATTTCATACACATTTGATTTTAGTTTCAATATATATATAACTGAAATCAATTCCTATTTGCGTTCAGTAATAATATACGTTCGCCTCTTTTTTCAATTCTTATTCATTCAATAATGGCGAAAATAGATTTAAATTTTTCAGTTTTAAAACTAATTGAATTAGTAAAAATTTCTCTACTACAAATTATTGTTAGTTATAAATAATATTTGGAAAAACAACTAATTTTGTGACTTTAAAAATCAGTAAATTAAGTACATTAGTAATAAAAATTGAAAAAAATAATAATAACAGTTAATTGACAACGTTAAGAAATTTACAATAATCACTTTGACAATTATCATTAATTGATTTTCATTTCAACGTAAAATGTTGAATTCGCACAATAAAGCACTTGATTATTATTTCGTATATAATTATATATAACAAAGCACCTTTTTTTTTACCAACAAATTGACAATTATACTAGAATAATAAAAATATTTGACGTGATTCACAGCTTTCTTTTCTTTTTCGACAATTAAATTGCGCTATGGAAGCACAAATTGCTTCTTTTTTTTCTAAACTGAAGAATACTAGTTTTATCAAAAAACAAAAAAACTAGTATCAAAAAATTAATGACAAAAAGCGTAATTTAAATCGATTTATCAATAACAAGTAATTTATAGTTTATAAAGAAATTTTCTTAGCATTTAGTTTCATCACATTCATTCACAAACACCATAAATTTGCAATAAGCAGGCTCGATTCTTTAATTAAATAATTCATTTAACAAAAAAAAAATCTAAATTGACTTGACGATGAATTATTTAATAAAAAGAGAGGAAAAAAAACTAAATTCACATTGGAGGACCGTAAACATTATTAAGTTGTTGTGTGCAACGAATAAATGTTGCACGTCGAGGTAATTCCCGAAGTCTCTCGGCTCCCGTGTAAGTACAAGCTGATCGTAAACCGCCCAACATGTCTAATACTGTATTCTCGACTGCTCCTCGATAAGGAATCTCCACTGTTTTTCCCTCCGAGGATCTAAAAATTCAGTTTTTATTCCAACAAATTAAATTCAAAATCATGAAAAATGATTTTACAAACTTACAGGTTTCGCACTCTTCTACTAAAAGCTACTATTTGCTACTTTTTTTATACGAGGCTACTTTTTGGCTACTTTTTTGAGCCTAATGCTACTAAAAGCTACTTTTCTGAACAAATAGTCAAATTTAGATTTTTAGTTTTCACATTTTCATTTAAAAACAGTGTTAAAAACTAAAATCGTTAATGAAAAACGACCGCCAATAAGATAATGGGAAATAATTTTACCGACAATTACTCTATCAATATAGTGACTGATTATAAATTGTGTTTAACCATTAAATTCCCCGTTTTTCCCGGTTTTATTTTCTCATCAAATTTTTATTTATTTCATTTCGAACATAAATCTACAATTTGGAAAATAATTTAATTATAAACAAAGAATTTTTTCAATTTTCCAAAAAAAATCTTGTCTGTTCATAATTATAATTGAAAATTTCATTAATTCAATTTCATTAAAATTGTTTTGAAAATAATTAAATTTCTGCAAAGAATTTTACTATTTATAAAAGTAATTGAATCCTTCAAAAGAATGTTATTACATATTTATGAAAATAATTAAATGTTTGGGTAGAATTTCATTAAAATTTTTGAAAATAATTCCATTGTAGAGAACAATTTAATTATTTATAAAGACAATTAAAATTTCGGAGAATTTCAAAAAATAATGTTAAACAGAATTGAATTTCTGCGGAGAATTTTATTACTTTTGAAAATAATTGAATTGTTTTTTTTTAATTTTATGGAAATTTATTAAAATAATTGAATTCTTGTGAGGAATATTTTTCAAAAATAATATTTAAAAGAATATTTCTGCGGAGAATTTTATTACTTTTAAAAATAATTGAACTGGTTTTTTTTTAATTTTATGGAAATTTATGAAAATAATTGAATTCTTGTGAGGAATATTTTTCAAAAATAATATTCAAAAGAATTCAGTAAATCGGAAAAATTTTGCTATTTATGAAAATAATTAAAATAATTGAATTTCTTGGACAAAATTTAATCAAATTTTTAAAAATAATTGCATTTTTCGACGAATTTGATTAAAATCGTATTAAACATTTCTATTTCTGCAATGTGTTTTATTATTTATAAAAGTAATTGAATTATTGCGAGGATTTTATAAAAAAAAATTTCAAATTATTGATTTTAAAAAAGAAATTTAAATAAACTCTATTTTAAATGATTCAATTTCTATGCAATTTTCTTTCTTTTAGAAAATAATTGAATACTTTTTGGAAATTTTATTAAAATAGTAGACATACAAATTATTGAATTAAGAAAAATTTTTGAAAATAATTGAATTCTTGTAGTGAATATAAATGAATTTTTGTTATTTATAGAAATAATTGAACTTTTACAATGAATTTTAATAAAATTCCTAAAAGTAATTTAATTTTGTCCAAGTTTTACTATTTAAGAAAATAATTGAATGTATTGCGAATAAATTTTTAAAAATAAAATTATAATTATACGGTGACTAACTTCCCTTGATTATTTAGAAAAATTAAAAAAAAATTCTTTAAAAGAAGTAAATTATTTTTAATAGAATGTAAAGAAATTTCAATTACATAAAAAATTTTCAATTATTTGTTTATAAAAATTCAATTATCTTGAAATAACAGAATTAAAAAATCTTATTTTTCAAAATTTTCAAAAAAACTGCGAAAATTCAATTTTATTAAAAAATTTGAAGTGTGTATTTTGTTTTTAAATTAACTAACAAAAATTTTAATTATTAATCTTCGCAATAAAAAACGTGAATACATTTAGAATATGACTCCTTATAAAATTTAATTATTTATCAATTATTAAATTAAAATACTTTGAAAATCCAATTTTTTAAATGTTTTTAATGAAATTCTTTATTTCGCTTTTTTGTCATCGAGGCTACTATTTCCTACTTTTTTTGTCATTAAGGCTACTTTTTTCTACTTTTTCTAAACTCCTAATGAAGTGCGAAGCCTGAACTTATTTTAATTTCCTTTTCTTTATTTCAGTAAAAGTTTTATCACTTTTTTTTGGGGGGGGGGGTCAATTTAGGAAATAATTTATTACAATTTAGAAAAAGAAAATTTGTTTTAAAATAAAAATAATAATAATAAAAAATTTAGGAAAGAAAGAAATAATAAATAGAGTTTTCTTTTCCTATACCTGTAATCAGCAACACCACCGGCATGTTTTCTCATTGCCGTATTTGACGCCATTCCGTAGAAAAGTTTGATTTTTTCTCCATTTCTTTCAATTATTTCGCCACCACATTCGTCATGTCCAGCGAACATGCCACCAGCCATTACAAAATCGGCTCCGGCTCCGAAAGCTTTCGCTAAATCTCCCGGACATATGCAGCCTCCGTCCTTAAAAAAAATCAGACAAAAATTATTTACTATTCTAAAAATTAGAAATAAAGAAAAAAAAATAAATTTAATGCAAAAAAATATTAAATAATTTAATGATTAGAATGATTAGAATAGCAAAAAATTGTATCTAGGTAAACAAAATTCCATTTTCAAAAAATACAAAAACATTCTTTATTGCGAAAATTCTTTTTTGCAATAAAAATGAGACGATATATCATATATTGATAAGATAGGGAAAAAGTGAATAAAAAAAATATGTATTTTCTGATTATTAATACAAGATCTTTATATAAATATATTCTCATTCAATATTGTAGAAAAATTGTTTGATTGCGTCCCTCAAGTTTTTTTCCAATACGATAATCTAAATGTTAACAAAAAATAAAATAAATTTATCATATAAACAAATTTAAGAAATTCAAGTCACAAAAAAATATAATTGCGAAGCTTTAACTGTTTAATTCTACAAAATTCAATAAAGTAATAATAATAATAATAATTTCGCTTTTTGTTCCCCTAATTCTTTTGATAATTATTCTTTTCAATGTTTTCTAATTTTTAAGTCAATAAAATGTTATTTAATGTTAATTTAATTTTAATTAAATGCTTTAAAGATTAAAAAATAGCAAAAATCAATTAAACAAAAATGTTGTCAATTAAAAAAATTTATTTTATATTATTTCTCCATTATTTTTTGTTATACTTTGCAATCTGAAATTTCATTGAATTCTTTTTAAAATCTTTGTAAAATAATTGATTTCCTGTGTGAAAAAAATAATTTTTGTTATAAATAATTGAATCCAATCGAAGAATCTTCTTTATTAATAAAGTTCGTGATTTGGTAATCTGTTCGGAGTTTTAAATTAGTTGTTGTTTGCTTTTTTGTTTCTTAACTTTTTTTTCTAATATTTCTTTTCAAATATTTTCAATTTTTAAATTATTGTATTGAAAATTATCGAATTATTGCAAAGAATTTTATCAAAAAAATTTGATAATAATGAATTGGAACAAAATTCTTCAAAATACTTGAATTTTTGTGCAGAATTTGATTTTTTTATGAAAAGAATTAAATTTTTTCTTAAAAAGAGGTTTTATTTTACCCTTTTTAAAATAGTAATAGTAAAAATAATCTTTTTAAGAAGAATTTCATTAAAACTCTTGATCAAATAATTATAATTCCTGCTAAGAATTGGATTAATTATGAAAAAAAAATTTAATTCTCGTAAATAATTTTATAACAAGCTCCGACTGAAAGATAATCATAATAATAGTAATATCAATTGAAAAGTCAAGGTTTTTTTAATAAAAGCTAAAAAAATGCTATTAATTTAAAAACATTTAAACTAATGGAAGTTTATGATCAAAATTTGTCTTTTATTTCTCTTTATCAAACTTCCTCTATGTAGGAATTTTATCAAACTTTATCAAAACTATAATTTAAATGTCATTAACGTTTTCAATTTTGTCAGAATTTAAAAATTGCTTTCAATTTCAAAATGTGACTATTAAACAATTTTAATATTAATTAAGAAAATATATGTATATTGATAAAAAAAATATATTTAAATACATTTTTTCTATCTTGACGATTAAAAGATAAAAAGATATGAATATTATTGCTATTAAAATAGAAATGAAAGTCGATCGATTTTTGAATTTTTTTTTTCAAAAAAAGAAAAATAGAAAGAGGAAAATTAAAAGAGGAAATAAAACTTACAGAAATAATGTGACCCTTCAAGCCATGAGCAGCATCGGCACATTCAATTACAGCACTCAATTGTGGATATCCAACACCAGTTTTCATTCGTGTCGTGCAAACTGATCCAGGACCAATTCCAACTTTAATCACATCGGCTCCTGAGAGAATTAATTCTTCCACCATTTCTCCAGTGACGACATTTCCTGCCTGAAATCAAAAAGAAAATAATTTAGTCTTTAATTTTCTTCTTTTTGTCTTTTAGTTTTTTGTTATATTATTTTCAAAGGTTTTATTATTATTATTATTATTATTCTTACTATTATCGTGTGATTGGGAAATTTCGCCCTAATTTTCTTCACGTATTCGACAAAATGTTGTGAATATCCATTCGCGACGTCGATGCAAATAAATGCAATTGCTGGCACTGCATCTAGAACACTGGTCAAACGATCGAAATCTTCGTTACCAATTCCTGAACTAGCGGCTGTATATTTAATACAATCGGGATGTTTATCGGCAAATTCCTTCCATTCTTCTCCAGTGTAATATTTATGTAAAGTCGTGAAGAGTCCGTGCTGGGGAAAAAATTAAAATCAATTTAATATCTTAAAATTCCTTTCTTTTTCTAATTAATTTCATTTTAAAGAATTCTTTTCGAGTTGAGTTCTCAATTTTCCACATACCTTTGCCAACACTTTGGCCATTTCGAAAGTTCCAACTGTGTCCATATTAGATGCCATCAACGGAATTCCCTTGTACGTTTGCTTCGAATTTCGAAACGTTATTTCTCTGTACAAATCAACCTGCAAAAAATATTCATATTTCTAAAATAATAAATAAATAAATTCAGGGTGTCTACTAACCGGGAAATTGATTTAACCGGAAAAACCGAGAATTAACCGAAATTTTTATACAAATCCGGGAATTTTTTCACCAAAATTAAAAAAAGTTTTATTATTTTAATTTGTTTTTAAAAAAATTACTTTTTATTTCAATTTTTATAGATATTTATACTCTTCTCTAACTTTGAATTAGTTAAAAAAAATTAATTTGATAGTAAAAGTTAGGCACTAATTCAAACAGATTATGTAAATAAATTTTAAAAAATTATGGAGTTAACGGAAATATTGTGAAATTCGATTGAAAATATGTAATTGAATTTGTTCAAGAATTTCTTTAGAAACTTTTTAACAAATAAAATATTCAAAGTATTTTAATTTAATAATTAATTAATAATTGGATTTTATAGTCACATTTTAATGAATTCATGTTTCTTAGTGCGAAGATTAATAATTAAAATTTTTATTAGTTAATTTTAAAAAAAGCGCTATGTACTTCAAATTTTTTATTAAAATTGAATTCTCGCAAATTATTTTTTTTTAAATTCTGAAAAATAAAATTGTTGAAATTTTTCAATTTCATTGTTTCAAGATAATTTAATTTTTCTAAACAAATAATTAAAAATTTTTGAAATAATTGAAATTTCTTTATATTTTTATTGAAAAATAATTTAATTCTTTGAAAGAATTTTGATTTAAATTTTTTGAAAATAATCAAGGAAAGTTAGTGACCGTAATTATAATTATATTTTCAAAATATAAAGTCCCTCTTAAAGTTTTAAATCAATTTTTTGCTTCTAAAAATTATATTATTCTATTATTATTATTCAATAGTTCTAATTATTGAACTTCTCTTGAATTTTTATAATTTCAAATTTCTGAATGTTCAAATAAATGATATTTATAAAATCTTAAGCAAATTTAATTTTTATTACTTATTATGTAAATAATTAATTTTCATTGCTTTTTTTTAAATTGTAATAAAATTCTTCACAGGAATTAAATTATTTTCATAAATAATATCATTCTTTGGAAGGATTTCAATTATTTTTGTAAATAGTAAAATTCTTTGCAGAAATTCAATTCTTATCAATAGAATTGTAATAAACTTGAAAAAGAAAATTTCCAATTTTAATTATTAAAAGACAAGATTATTTTTAAAAAATTGAAAAATTTTTTTTTTTAATTTTCAATTAAAATTATTATTTATTTATGTTCGAAATAAAATTTAAATTTAAATTTTATGAGAAAAGGAAAACGGGAAAAAATTAAGCCGTAACCGGGAAAAACCGGGAATTTTGCTGAATGAAAATAGTAGACACCCTGATAAATTCTAATAAAATAAATATTTCAAAAATATTTCATTTCTTTCTGATAATTTTCCATTTCGTTTCAAAAAATAATTTTATTTCAATTTCGTTTTAAAAAATAACTTTATTTCCATTTTGTTTCAAAAAATAATTGTATTTCCATCTGTGAAAAAAATATTAAAAAAAGAAAGAAATTATGCAATCTTGTAAAATTTATTTCATTTTCCTTTTTTTAAAAAATAATAATAAATCAGAAAAAAGTACTTTGTTTCAGATTTTTATCTTATCGATCATACAAATTAAGAACCTTGAAAGTGAAATAGCTGAAGGATATTTTTAGACAGTGCACTAAATAAAAGTCAAGTGCACGTAAATTGAAAACACAATACTTCCTGTTTATATTTATCAATTAATTATTTATTATAAATATTGTATTACTAATTTATCAGAAATGTAATTTTCCTCACTTTCCCTAAAATCTAATTAGTTAACAAACAAACAAAATTGTTCAGAAAAATGTTTATCAAATTACAAATTGATTTATTAATAAAATATTCTAGTTAAAAAAATCCACTTTTTATAATAATAAAGAGAAAAATAGAATACTTTTTTTATTTATGAAAATTAATAAATTAATAAAAAATACTAAAATAAGAACAAACGTCAAAAAAAAAAGAATTCGAAATTGTTTCGTTTCTTCCTGGAAAGAATATTTTTAGAAAAGGAATACAAAAATAGTTTTTAGTTTAGGTATTGATTATTTATAAATGAATTTCCGAAATATGTATAAAAGTTTCTTATTGTGATATCAGAAAAAAATCCAAGTCAACTTTAATATTCTAATGAACGTTTTCCAAAAAGCCTTCAATTTTCTTTTTAATTCAAGATGAAAAATATTTTTCAAAATGAGAAAAATATTTCGTACAAGAAAAAAATTATTGAATACAATTTATTAATTAAAAAAAAAAGAATGTAATTACTCACATCGGATCTGCTTTTTAACGTACTTCTTTTAGGACGAAGTAACACGTCCTTAAAATCTAACTTAATATCATTTATAATATTAGGCATTTTGTTTCCGCCGTTATTATATATTCTATACTCAGTCAACTTCTTCTCGTCTTAAACTGAAGACTAAACAAAATTTTTTTTTGTTATAAAGTGCGGAAGTCTCGAGTCTTTTCGAAGGGGGGTTTTTTTTATCTTTAATCACAAATTTTGTCTGCTATCGATGCGCGCGACTAAAAACACGTGAATTATTATCATGTCGAAATGAAATGACATTTTTTCTATACTCGTTTATGAAAGAATAGAAGTAGATCATGAATTAAATTTTATTAATTAACATTTAATTTTTAATTAAAATTACTAGGTACTATTTTTATTTCATAGTTTTATGAATTATAAGAGATAAACAGAAAATATGAGGTTAAATTTAGAATCTTGAAAGTTCAGTACTGCCAACATGGGAGATTCTTAAAGCTCGATTCCCACGTTCGGAATAATAGGTTTAAAGGTCGATCCACTGAACAATTTGGACGCATTTCGGAAAACATTTCCCTTTTCGTCCGACGAAAAATTCGTCTGCTCTTAAAATTCTGCATATACACGATGCATTTGAAAATTTTTTTGTGTTCCGAATTTCGTTTATTTATTTGAAATCAATTAATGGCCGATAGGTATTTGTTGATATTTGAATTAATGAATGTCAACTTGTCGGTGAATTGTTAAACTTGTCAGAAAAAACTTACGGTTAGGATATATAAAGAAAGTAGGTAGTTATACTACTGTTCATGCTGCCTTAAGTATAATAGTGCGATTACTTTTTTAATTTAACGAAACGATTAAATAATAATTATGTAAATAATTTTCAGTACAATGACAATGTTGCAATTTAGTGGGATTTTTATTAATTTATCAGTTAGACATAATACCAGATTGCCTTTGTGGTGTGCAACTCAAACAGTGACAGCTTACTCAACAATTTCTAACCCCCAAGTGGAACAAGTTGACCAGAAATCAAAAATCTCGTCCGATGAAGTAAATTTTCGATATAATATTAATATTTTCATCTCTAATCATTTTTTCCCTTTTTCTCCTCTATCAAAACGAATCAAATTTTCCTTCCTTCTGTTTTTAAATAATTTTATAAACATATTTTTGAGGTTATGTTTATTCATATTTTCCGCATATATTTCTATAATTTATAATTAAATTTCTCTTAAAATTTATATTTTTTATATATAGAATAAGAAGAAGATTCCTTCGGAAACGAATAAGAGGAAAACATTTGAGAAGAAAAATGTGAAAATAGCCGATTTAAACGTATCGAAATATTTTACGAATATTGAAGAAAGTGAAGTTGAAAAATTATTATCAACAATTAATATGTCATCATTGAATTCGGAATTTTCGTTAAAAATTATTTCACAACTTTCAACATTGGTGAAATCGGGTAAAGCAAAAGTTGCCGATTTTGAATCAGACACAAGGTATAAAAGTTTGTGTCAATATTTATTTGATAATTCGTCGCAAGAAGTGAAAAATTCTGATATACAATTGAAAACGCAAAAATTTCGAAATAAAAATTTAGGATTTTTATTTGACATTAATGAAATACATAAAATGATTGAAAAACCAGATCTTTCAATGCAAGAATCCGTACAGGTTGGTTAGAATTTTTTTCTTTTTTTTGAAATTCTTGATGATGATGATAATTATTATGTAATCAATAATGCAGTGAAAATTGTGTATTTTTATTTGTTTTTTTTTTTATTAAGATAAATGTTTAGTTAATTTCTTCCTTTTTTTTGTAGATTCTTACGAAATTGGGTCTCTTTAAATCGAGAATTATGCCAGTTTTGCAAGCACTGACAGAACGGATAGTTAATAGTAATGAATCAATGCATATTAAATGTGCATCGGATATTATGTATAATATGTCTATTTTAAATTTTTATGATGAGGTGACTATAAATTATCCAGGGTGTCTACTAACCGGAAAACCGGGAATTAACGGGAATTTTTATACAAAACCGGGAATTTTTTCACCAAAATTAAAAAAAGTTTTATTATTTTAATTTGTTTTTAAAGATATTACTTTTTATTTCAATTTTTATAGATATTTATACTCTTCTCTAACTTTGAATTAGTTAAAAAAAATTAATTTGATAGTAAAAGTCAGGCACTAATTCAAACAGATTATGTAAATAAATTTTAAAAAATTATGGAGTTAATAGAAATATTGTGAAATTCGACTGAAAATATGTAATTGAATTTGTTCAAGAATTTCTTTAGAAACATTTTTACAAATAAAATTTTCAAAGTATTTTAATTTAATAATTAATTAATAATTGGATTTTACAGTTACATTTTAATGAATTCATGTTTCTTAGTGCGAAGATTAATAATTAAAATTTTTATTAGTTAATTTAAAAAAAACGATATGCACTTCAAATTTTTTATTAAAATTGAATTCTCGCAAATTTTTTTTTTAAATTCTGAAAAATAAAATTGTTGAAATTTTTCAATTTTATTGTTTCAAGATAATTTAATTTTTCTATACAAATAATAGAAATTTCTTTACATTTTTATTGAAAAATAATTTAATTCTTTGGAAGAATTTTAATTAAAATTTTTCTAAAATAATCAAGGGAAGTTAGTGACCGTAATTATAATTTTGTTTTTAAAATATAAAGTCCCTCTTAAAGTTTTAAATCAATTTTTTGCTTCTAAAAATTATATTATTCTATTATTATTATTCAATAATTATAATTATTGAACTTCTCTTGAATTTTTATAATTTTAAATTTCTGAATGTTCAAATAAATGATATTTATCATTTCCTAAGTAAATTTAATGTTTATTACTTACTAAGTAAATAATTAATTATCACTGATTTTTTTCAAAATTGTAATAAAATTCGTCACAGGAATTAAATTTTATTTTCGTAAATAATATCATTCTTTGGAAGGATTTCAATTATTTTTGTAAATAGTAAAATTCTTTGCAGAAATTCAATTATTATCAATAGAATTGTAATAAACTTGAAAAAGAAAATTTCCAATTATAATTATAAAAAAACAAGATTTTTTTTAAAAAATTGAAACAATTATTTTCCAAATTTTCGATAATTAAAATTATTATTTATTGATGTTCGAAATAAAATTTAAATTAAATTTTATGAGAAAAGGAAAACCGGGAAAAAATTAGGCCATAACCAGGAATTTTGTTGAATCAAAATAGTAGACACCCTGAATTATCGTTTATGATTATTATTAGGGAAAATTAAGAATAATTTTTTATTTTAAAATTTCCTTTATCATTTTTTCAGGCTTTAATGAATAAAATACTTCCAACTTTAATTGAAAAAATACCGAAAATAAGGGGGCAAAATTCGGCCGTTATCGGTTCGATTTTAAAGTCAATTGGATTATTGAGGTATAGAAACGAAGAACTTTTAATGACACTAACAACGTGGATATTGGATAATCATGCAGGAATAAAGCCACAATATATTTGTTCCTTTCTTGTAACTTTAGCAGTCGTTGGCTTTACACCAACCACAAATCTACAGAAGTTTCAGGTTTTTATTTTCATTTTTGCAAACACTTTTTTCCTGTTTTTGTAAAAAATTTTTCGATCCTTATTAGTTTAAATCCTATTGAATTAAATTTTGTTTTTTGTTAAAAATTTGAAAAAAGTTTAATTTTTATTTTAAATTTATAAATCAGTTTTAAAAATTTTATTTTTGCTAAATTTTGTAGTAGTAGAGAAACATTGTTCAAATCGGAAGAATAGATTGAAGAATTGTCGATATTTTTTGGAACAAAAATCGCTGAAAAATAATTCTCTTTTTTTAGGCTTTTACAAGTCAACTGACAGAAATTGAAATGTCAGGAGCCTCTGAATGGTTGGATGTTGTTTGGGCATTGGTTGTTTTAAATCAAGCTCAAGAAGCTCAAGTAATGTCAGTGTTGAATCCTGAATTCCTTGGAAAATTAGCAGGTTCGTTTATTTAGAAAAAAAATAATTCTTCTTTGTGATTTCAATTAAGAAAAAAGTTTTTAATATTTTTAATTACTTCTTTTTACAGTTGTGACGACAATAACGGAATCAAAGAAAAGGAAAATTTTAAATATTAACGCTTGCGCGAAATTGTTATTTAAAAAAAATCAAGGTAATTAGTTTTCAAATACTTATTAGAAGAAATTAATTTATTATTATTATTATTATTATTTATTAGGAAAATATATTTTTTATTTTCTAATTTATTAAAATTTCAATTAACTGTCTCTTTCAGATCAACTTTTGAACTCGAAGTCATTAATATATGAAGTAACTTTAGAAAAGAATCGAGATCAACAGGAATTTGTTAAACGCATCGTAACAGCATTGTTTGCATTCTTACCTTCTGATGGTTGTTTAAAAATGGACGTTAATACAAATATGGGATTTTCTATAGGTAAGAAAGTGTTGAAACAAAATATTAATCTCTGTTTGTGTTATTCAATTTGTTATTGTTATGCAAATTGCAAAATTTTTTATTTTCAAATATAAATTTTTAAAATAATTTTATAGTCAAAATTTTTAAAATTCACTTATAAAGCACAAAATTAATTATTACTGTTCATGTTTTAAAAATTTTAATAAAATTTCACGAAAGAATTCAATAATTTTCTGAAATTTTAATAAATTCTTCGAAACAAATCAATTATTTTTATAAATACTACAATTCTTTGAAGGAATTAAATTATTTTCAATACGATTTCAAATAAAATTACACAAAAGAATTTATTTTCAAAAATTTCCATAAAATTCTATTTTAACAAGAATTTTACATTCTTTAAAAATAATTCAATTCTTGGCAAAATATTTATTAAAAAAAATTCATTATTTTCAATTATGTCTATAAAATTCATTATAGCAATTTAATTATTTCTCAAAATTTTAATATAAATTCTTCGAAATAATTTAATTATTCTTATAAATAGTAAAATTCTTTGCCATAATTCATTTATGTTTATAAATAGTAAAATCTTTTAGAGAAATTTAATTTCATTATTTTCAAAACTTTTCATAAAATTCAATTTCAACAAGAATTTAAAATTCTTTAAAAATAATTCAATTATTGTCAAAATATTTATAAAAAAGAAAAAAAAATGTCATTATTTTCAATTATTTCTATAAAATTCTCCATAACAATTTAATTATTTCTCAAAATTTTTATAAATTCTTCTAAACATTTTAATTACTTTTATAAATAGTAAATTTTTCTTCAATAATTCATTTATGTTTATAAATAGTAAAATCTTTTGGAGAAATTTATTTGTTTTCAACAAAATTTTAATAGAATTTCTCAAAAAAAAAATTTAATCTTCAAATTTTAACATAAAATTCATTTATTTTCTATAATGTTTGATAAATTTTTTGGAACAATTCAATTATTTTTATAAATAGTAATAAAATTCTTCGCAAGAATCCAATTATTTTTAATACAATATTAATAAAATTTTTTATAAAATCCAATTGCTTCCAAAATTTTCAATTCAAATTGTTAAAGAAACTACATTAGTTTAAAAAAAAATCAAAGAAATTCTTTAAAAGAATTGAATTAGGATTTTTAAAAATTAAAATAAAATTCTTCACGAGAATTTAATAACATTTTTAGAAGGAATTCTATTATTATCAAATTTTTTGATAAAATTCTTTGTAATAATTCGATGATTTTGCAGTACATTAATTTTAAAATTATAATATTTGAAAAGAAAAATTATAAAAAAAAGTCTAGAAACAAAAAAGCAAACAACAATCTATAATTTTATCATTTTTTTAAATGTGACAAAAATGTTTTTAAAGGTAAAAAATATATTTTTTCCAGATGCTGAATTCTATGTTGATGAAAATAGCAAACCGATACTTATTTCTCAAATTGCATCGACGGAGAAAAAATCCTTAAAGTAATTATATATAAAATATGAATTAAATTAATTAAAATTTACATAATATTAGTATAAAAATTTAAACAATTTGTTCGTATTTGTAATTTATTTTAATTTAGTTTAATTTTAATTCTAATTGAACTTAAAAATACCTTTTCTCTTTCTAGATTGGCTGTACAATCATTGACATACTATGATTTTTGTCGAGGCGATGAAAAAGTTATAGGACAAATACAATTTCAAAATTCACTTTTGAATTTATTGGGCTATAAAGTTATTCCAATTTCTTATAAAAATTTTACATTCGATCAAAAAGTATTGAATCATGTAAAATATTTGAGAACACTAATTAATGATGTTGTAAAAAAGAATTTTCCTAATTGAGAATTATTTAAAAAGAAAGATTAATTATACAATAAAAAGAACACCTGTAAATTGTTTATAATAATAGTTGTTTGTTTCTATTAAAAGTATTTAAGTTGGCGAAAAAAATGCTTATTTTTGAATATGAGAAGAATCGATATCTTAAAATTTTTAAATTACATATCCGCAATTTTTTTTTATCAATATTTTTAAATTAATGTCCAAATAAATTTTTATTTTAATTATTTTCTTAGAATTTCTTACTAAAATAATAATAATATATTTTTTATAGGTAAATAAAAAAAAACATTATTAAGTAACAAATAATTGCTAAAAAGATAATTATAAAAAACACACGTAGCTACAGGAAGAAAAAAATGAGAATAAAAAGTTACATTTTAAGGAAATTTTATTTTATTCATTATCACAGAAAACTTACATTACTAAAATAGAAAGTAAAATTTTTCACTGAGTATTCAGCAATAAAAAAAAATATTAAGTAACATAATAATAGAGAGAAATTCCAATTGCGTTTCCTAAATTTTCTATTCAACTGATAGAACACTTTTTTTTTTCTTTTCGTATACATATAAGAAAAAAAATTGGAAGAGAACTTAATTTAAATCGAAGTCTACAAAGTTAAAATTTTTTCTTAACATTCTTCTTATACATTAAATGTTAATATTTTTAGAAACAATACAAGTTGTTTTTCATTTCGTTTTTAATTAAGTATATTTGTTATACATATAGAATTGCAAAATGTTTTTCAAATTATTTTCTTCAAAATTTGAAAAAGACTTGCTGCATTTTTTCGATTTTGTTCGGTATCAAAAATTATATTAATATTTGATCTATATTTCTTTGCTTTGATCTAGAAAAAAAAGACAATGTGATCGCACATTACAGGGTCTCTGCAGATTTTTGAGTATTTGCTAATTTCGTTTTCAAACCATTCTCAGAGATCTCTTTATAGTTTTTGCATTGTATATCACTAACCTAAAAAATAATTTCGATTAAAATTAGAAAAAAAAGGTAAAGACAGAAAGAGAGAAAAATCGAAAAAAGGAGACTCTAATTAGAAAAAAAGGAGAAATAGGAGAAAAAAATGATTATTTGTGATTTACATTGCATTTCTTTCCTGCAACTTCGTTCGCGCATAGATAGTCTAAGCCCCATGTGCAAGGATGTATTCTATCTTCATTTGCATCACGTCTCTCGCGGTGATTCTCTTTCAACATCATGTAATCGTTTGCTGAACATAGAGCAAGTTTACTGCAAATATTTGGCGATTCTTCAAATTTATTCATTATATTATTTATACTTTGTTCGTAAATTTCCATCATCATCGTGCACTGTGGGAAAATATTCATTATTTACCTATTTTTTTGTTTTTTCATTAAAAAAATTATTGTTTCGGAAAAAAATTATTCACCTTGTGTTCATAAATTGCTGGTATAAATTTACAAACTCTGGAAATAATCGCCTCAATTTCTTCTGGATCTTTTGTGTCGCCAACTTTCTTATAAATATTCGATTCAATATCCTGACAGAGAGCACATTCGGCAACAGATTCTAAAATAACAAGAAACATTAAATTTCTCGAAGAAAATAAATATGGAAAAATAAATCATTTTTTCGCCCCCCTTAATAAATGAAAATGAGTGAAAAGAAATGGAAATTAAGGAAAAAATGAAATTTTACTTTTAAATTCTTGAACAGTGGTATTGCAGAGACCAATCATTGAGCAAACTTCCTTGGGACTGACTTCTTTCGATAGAAGATCAATCACAACGTCCGCATAATTATCGACAAATTGATTACATTCCTTGGCAACGGTTTTTGGTAAATGATTACAAACCACATGAACAACGTGTTCAATTTCGTCCTTTGTTTTCTTATCGCTCAACGCTTTCTCCAAATATTGCATGGCGAATTCACAAATTACACATTCAACGTCATCATCTTTCACTGGTTTTATTTTCATTGGATGTAATGGGAAATTTGGAATTTCGTTTGTCACTAAAGAAAAAAAAATATGTGAATTAAAATGAAAAATTAAACCTAACTCGAAGTGATCGATAAATTCAAATTTACGATTTAATAGAATTTCAAAATTGAGTGAAGAGAAAAAAATTGCGCGATATGATTAAAATAAGAAATGGAGAAAAAAATGTTTGTGCCCCTTACTAATTTGTCCGTCCTTATCGAGTGGATAGAAATTGTTCGCAACTTCAATTGTTGGTCCAACGTGTTTTGCGGGATCGCATAATTTAATAGAGGTGCAAACTTCTTGCGGTGTGAGATCGGCGAGCAACATTTCGATGAGTTCGCGACTGTAACCTTTCACCAAATCGTTGCATTCATCGACTAAACTCTTTGGCAAATGGTTGCACAATTTACTCAATTGATATTCAATGTTGGCCTGAAACAAAATGTTTTTTGTTTTCTTAAATTAAAACTAATCGAAACGTTAGTTAAAGAAAATAGAATTTTAATAAAATTGATTAAAAATAAAATGAATAGAATTAATAGAATTCATAGAATTAATTCCTACATTCAATAAATTTGTCTATTTGAAAAAATTGTCATTTTCTAATTATTTTCCTTCTTTTTCTTCTTATTAACTTATACTAAGAAAAATTGAGGAATTAAATTGTCGAAGATTCTCACCTCGGTTTTATTGTTTTTAATAGTATTGTAAATTTGCTCCAGAGCGAGTAAACAAAGTGGACAACTTGGTTTTTCTTCAACATTAGATTTCAATACCATTTCTGATGGGATTTTCTCCCAGAAATCCATTTGTTCTTGCGAGGGGCAAACATGAATCATTGGACATACCTGCGGACGAAAAGAAAATAATTATAGATTCTCCTGCATTTTGATTTTAAAAAACAGCTTTTTCCCTTTCAAAATAGTATTTTTTTCTGTTTAAAAATAGTATTTTTCTGTTTTCTATTTAAAAATACTTTTCTTCTTCTTCTTCTTTTCATTTAAAAATAGTATTTTTTTATATTTTTTCAAGACAGAAATGATTTGTTTCAAAATAAAATAGAAAAATTCTTTTTCTACTTAAAAATACAGGGTTGCCACGCTTTTACCTTTTTCAAATTCCCTGACTTTTCCAGGGTTTCCAGGTTAAAAAACGGAATTTTTCCAGGTTTTTAAAACTACGTTTATTATTAACAAGAAAATTATTGGAAACCTCAAGAATTTGATTATTTTCAAAAGTAACATAATTCTTCACAAAAATCCAATTATATCTCAAAATTGTTAAAAATTCCAGTTTAAATTTAAATAATCTTTATAAATAATAAAATTTTACTTCAAAATTCAATTATTTTCAAAAAATTTAATAAAATTCTTATCAGAATTTCAATAGCTTTTAATATACAAAATTTTTATCAAAATTTATCGAAAAATGCAATTTCTTAATAAAATTTTATTAAAATGTTTTAGAAGAACTCAATCATTATTTAAAAATTGGTTGATTCTTCATAAAAATTCAATTTTACAAAAGGTTCAATTATTTAAAAAAATGTTTATTTTTAGAGTGAATTAAATGAATTCTCGCAAAATTTTCAAATAAATAAATATTTTTTAATATGATATTCAATTACAATTTAAAATTTTTACTGAAATTTATTTTTGATAAAATCAATATTTTTTAGAAAATTCTACAAGAAATCAATCATTTAACTATATAAATAAATAATTTATTAAATAATTGAATGTTTTTTAACATTAACAAATTTTATCAAAATTTAATTATTGTTTATTATTATTATTTATTGTCAAGAGACAAATTAATAAAAAATTTAACAATAATTTCATTTTTCGAGAAATTCGATCAAAATTTTGTATATTAAAAATAATTGAAATTCTGCCAAGAATATTATTAATATTTGAGAAAATAATTGAATTTCGGAAAAAAATGTTTATTATTTATAAAGACAATTTAAAGTTTGACAAAAATTTTTGTAAATTTTCAAACATAATTGGATTTTTGAGAAGAATTATATTACGTTTGAAAATAATTGAATTCTTCAGACTAATTTTATGAAAGTTTCGGTTTAAATAATTGAATTGTTTCCTGAAATTTTTTTCAAATAGCAAACATTGAAAATAATTGAAATTTAAAAAAAAAATTTGAAATCAATTAAATATCTACGAAGAATTTTAATAAAACTATTTTGAAAAAAATTTAACTGTCACAAAAGAATTTAATTGAAATTTTTGAAAATAATTTAATTCTCTGAAGAATAAATAATAAAAGATAAAAAAATAATTGAATTTCTCCAATAATATGTATTTGCTTCGAAATTCAACTTTATTTTAGTGTTTTATCTAAAAATTTTCCATAAATTCGTTGTTTTTAGATAATCAATTAAATATATTTAAAAATTTTTAAATAATTTTAGAAGAATTTTAGTTATTAAGGTTTTTTAATTTTTTAATGAAATTCATTTAAAATTGAATTTTTGCAAAATTTTTAATGAAAATATTTTCAAGTTCATCTACTTATAAAAATTATAATTGCAACTCTTTTAAAATTGAATTAATTTTGAAATATTTAAGTAAAATTAGTTTCAAAAAATAAATTTTTCAGGATTTCGATCAAAATTTCCTGACTTTCCCAGGTTTTTTCAATTTTTAAAAAATTCCCTGACATTTCCAGGTTTACCAGGTTTCCAGGTTGCGTGGCAACCCTGGAGCTAAAAATAGTATTTTTCTTCTTTTCATTTAAAAATAGTATTTTAAAAATTTTTTTCAAAACAAAGAAATGATTTGTTTGAAAATAAGAAAGAAAATTACATTTTTAAAAATCATTTAAACGAAAAATAGAAAAATTATCAACATTTTGACTTATTAAGAAATAAATTTATAAAACTCTTATGAGTACAAGAAAAAAAATGTCTATTTTTAAAGAAAATTATAATTAGATAGAGGAAAAAGTTATTTACTGTCGTTGGATCGATTTCTTGAACGAGAATTGCAACAATAGCGTCGCCGTAAGTGTTGATAAATTCATCGCAGGTATCTTTTATCGATGTCGGCAATTTTGTGCAAACCTTATCGAAAACTTGCTTCACTTCGTCCTTAAAAACAATGAAAAGACATTTTTTTTTATTCATTTTAACAAACTATTTTCAAATTTAGTATTTTCTCAAATTAAATGTTTTCAAATTAAATATTTTTTAAAAATTAAGTATATCTTTAAATTCAATACTTGGTTAAAATTAAATATTTTGTTAAAATAAAGTATTCTTTTTAAATTAAGAAAAAAAAGAGAGAGCAAGAAGAATTACCTCCGTTTTTGGGGTCGTGAGCACTTCCTGGACATAATGCAAAAGCATTTCACAAAATGCACAAGTTCGTTTTCCCTCGACGTCCATTCGTGGGAATCCCAAACTAGCGAATGGCAAATGTCTCTCAACTGGCAATTGCATTTCTTCAGCTTCCGAACGATGTCGTTGCGCGACAATTTTTTCAGCAATTTTTCTCGGCACTTCGGGCAAAAGTGGTGCAATCGGTCCATTCTGTAATTTCAATAGTTTCTTTTATTTTTTCGACCAAATAACTACTGTAAATAGCACTAAAGAAATTAAATACTAATTTATTTCTCTTTTCAAAAAGTTTATTATTTATTTCTTTATTCTTTTCTCTTTTCAAATACTAATTTTTTTAAATTTCCATTCCCTTTTGTTAATATTCTTTTTTTCCTTATTTAAAACTTACGTGAATATTTTTACCGGGGGCAGGACAAATACCAGCCATTTCACACACTTCATTGCCATCTAAATGTTTTGTTAAATAGGTGTAAATTTCTGGATAGTATTGATCGACAATCGATAGGCACTGAAAATTGTAAAATTGAAATTACAAATGGTATAAAAATAATAACAACAACAATAACAAAATAGTAAAAACCGTAGGAAAGTATAAAAGGTATTCACTTCGGAAGAAAATGAATTAGTCTGCTTGCAAAGTCCGTCGAGAACCATTTTAAATTCAGCTTCAGTTGTATTAGCGACCAAAAGTTCTTTCAAATGTCCAACTAATTGCTCGCATAATTTGCAAGGCAAATCGTCGCCAATTTCCACCATTCCAACACTTGACAATGGACGAATTTCTACGTCCAAGCTCTATTTGAAAAACAATGCAAACAAACATATATTAAAAATACAATTCTTAGAAGTAAAAATTCTCTAATAAATTAATAATTCCAATTAATAATTCATAATTTTAACAATTTAAAGTGATTACTGATTAAAAATTCGTTACCGTTTCGTCATCATGTTTGTGGAATTTACTGCTACATTGTCCGGAGAGATGGCAAATGTTCGACGCTTTGAAATTGTTCTGCAAATGATCGTAAATTGTTTCAAAGTGCGTTATAACAATGGCAGAGCACGCGTCCGAGAATGAACTGAATTGACCGCAGAAGTGTAGAAGATGTTGAAGGAAATTATCCCTTGAAGTTGTTTGAAATTTATTCTCCATATGGCTGGCAATCGTGAAGCATTTTGAGCAATCGTTTGGATCCAGCTCGTCATTGCCAAACGGTCTTTTCTCCACCTTTTGAAGAAAAAAAATCTTTCAATTAATCACCTTTCACTGCAATTCATTTTTTTTTTCAATTCTCAAATTCTAATATTAATATAGAAATTTCTTCCTAAATAACAAAATAAATTTTTAACTAAATTTAGAAGAACAAAATTACTAAAACTAAACTAAATAATTGTCTAAAAGTTAATAAACTAAATATTTTCAAAGTCGTTGCACAATTTTTAACCATATTTTCCATTTTATTAAAATTCAATAACGAAAAATAAATGAAATTAAAAAAGAACGAAATAGAAGAATATACGGAAAATAAATGAATTTAGAAAAAGAAGAAAATAAAATACGAACAATAGTAGATAGAATTTAAAGAATAAATAAAATACGAAGAAGAAAATTTTAAAAGATAAATAAACTGAAGAAAAATTGAATGCGATAAAAATGAGAAATTAAGTAATAAAATATTTACCTTGGATTGCGCGTCGCCTCCTTTGTATTCAAGAAGCAATTTATCGATATGAGCCGAATTGCAAAGACCAGCGACAGTGCAAACAACCGACGGATCCATTTGCGATGCCAATGTTTCAACGAGATCGGGAACAAATTCATCGGCGAGTTTAATGCACTCCTTGACAATCGGCTTGATGTGAATTAATTTACAACTACCCTCGAAAACATCTTTTAAATCCTGTTGCGTTTGATTGCTCTCCAATTGATCGCGCGCCTGTGTCACCATATCCTTGCAAATACCACAAACACTGTCCGTATCGTCAGGAACTTTCAAATTAATCCACTCCTTTTGCACGCAATGTTTCGTCGCTTTACATCCCGCCGAAGTCCTATTTTTAAAAGGAGAAAAAAAATTAATTAACTAAATAAAAATCAAAAATAATAAAATGAAAATATAATAAAATTAAATTAATTAAAAGAAAGAGAAGAAATTATTAATTTACAGGGTGTCTGCTATTTTTTTTCAACAAAATTATCGGTTATTTCTCAGTTTTTTCCGGTTATGTCCTAAATTTTTCCCGGTTTTTTCTCATCAAATTTAAATTTATATTTGATTTCGAACATGAATAAATCTTTAAATTTTTTGAAAATAATGTTTTTTTTAAATAATTTTAATTGATAATTTCGAAAATAATTGAATTAAACAAAGTATTTTCTCAAATTGTTGAAAAGAAACTTGTCTCTTTATACAGGGTGTTTACTATTTTCATTCAATAAAATTCCCGGTTTTTTCCGGTTATGGCTTAATTTTTTCCCGGTTTTCTTTTCTCATAAAATTTAATTTAAATTTGATTTCGAACATAAATAAACCAATAATAATTTTAATTGAAAATTTGGAAAATAATTTTTTCAATTTTTTAAAAATAATCTTATCTTTTTATAATTATAATTGGAAATTTTCTTTTTCAAGTTTATTACAATTCTATTGATAATAATTAAATTTCTGCAAAGAATTTTACTATTTACAAAAATAATTGAAATCCTTCCAAAGAATGATATTATTTATGAAAATAATTTAATTCCTGTGAAGAATTTTATTACAATTTAAAAAAAACAGTGATAATTAATTATTTACTTAATAAGTAATAAACATTAAATTTGCTTAAGAAATGATAAATATAATTTATTTGAACATTCAGAAATTTGAAATTATAAAAATTTAAGAGAAGTTCAATAATTATAACTATTGAATAATAATAGAATAATATAATTTTTAGAAGCAAAAAATTGATTTCAAACTTTAAGAGGGACTTTACATTTTAAAAATAAAATTATAATTACGGTCACTAACTTCCCTTGAATATTTTCGAAAATTTAAATTAAAATTCTTTCAAAGAATTAAATTATTTTTCAAAAAAAAATTTAAAGAAATTTCAATAATTTCAAAAATTTTCAATTATTTGTTTAGAAAAATTAAATTATCTTGAAACAATGGAATTGAAAAATTTCAACAATTTTATTTTTTAGAATTAAAAAAAAAATTTGCGAGAACTCAATTTTAAAAAAAAATTTGAAGTACATAGCGCTTTTTTTAAATTAACTAATCAAAATTTTGATTATTAATTTTCGCACTAAAAAACATGAATTCATTAAAAAGTGACTATACAATCCAATTGTTAATTATATTGATAATTGAATTTCTGGAAAGAATTTTACTATTTATAAAAGTAATTCAATCCTTCCAAACAATTTCTGTTATTTATTAAAATAATTTAATTCTTGTGATGAATTTTATTTTGAAAATAATAAAACAGTAATAATTAATTATTTATTTAATAATAAACATTTCATTTGTTTAGGAAATAAATAAAAATAATTTATACAAACATTCAGAAATTGGAATTTATAAAAATTTAAGGGCAGTTCAATAACTATAATTATGTATTAAATAGAATAATATAATTTTTATAAGCAAAAAAATTCATTTAAAACTGTAAGAGGACTTTAAATTTAAAAAAATAAAATCATAATTACGTTCACCAACTTCCCTTGATTAATTTAAAAATATTTTAATAAAATTCTTTAAAAGAATTCAATTATTTTTCAAAAAATGTAAAGAAATTTTAATTACTTCAAAAATTTTCAATTATTTCCTTATAAAAATTCAATTATCCTGAAACAATATAATTGAAAAATTAAAAATCGTATTTTTCAGATTAAAAAAAAAATTTGCGAAAGTTCAATTTTATTAAATGATTTTAAGTATGTATATATTATTAAATTAACTAATTAAAATTTTAATTATTATTCTTTGCCATTAGAAATATGAATTCATTAGAATATGACTTTTTATAAAATTCAATTATTAATCAGTGATTAAATTAAAATACTTTAAAAATTATTTTTTTTAAAAACTTTCTAATAAAATTCTTTAACAAATTTAATTACATATTTTCAGTGGAATTAAAAAATATTTCTATTAACTCCATAATTTTTTAAAATTTATCTACATAATACGTTTCAATTGGAGACCGATTTTTTACTATCAAATTAATTATTTTTAACTAATTCAAATTTAGAGAAGAGTATAAATATCTATAAATATTGAAATAAAAAGTAATTTTTTTAAAAACAAATTAAAATAATAAAACTTTTTTTAATTTTGGTGAAAAAATTCCCGGTTTGGTATAAAATTTCCCTAAAGTAAAACAAAAATAAGAAAATTTGTTTATTTTAATTTTATTTAAAAAAAAAGAATCGTCGACTCACGTGAGATTTTGACACCAATAAGAAGGTCCCCATGTGCATGCCTTTGAACCCAAAAGATGAGGCGTCTCTTGTCCCTCGGCTTTAATTATCACCGCAGCCGAAGAAACTGAAAAGAAAATTATTTTTCAATTATTACTCTTGATACGATTTTAAGTTTCTTATTCAAAAAACAATATTTTAAATACTTTACGAATTTGATGAGAATTATAAATTAGCAGCAAAACTAATACAAAAAGAGAACAAAAATAGAAAATAAAAATTCTTTTCTTCTCGCCTTCGGGTAAATTTTAAAAACCATTTTCAACTGCAAATTGTTTAATTAAAAAAAAAAGAAAATGATCTAAATTCACTTGATAAATAAGCGGATAATCTTCTTTAATGAGACATTTTTAATTCCTAAAGATTGAGTTTCAAAAATACTCTCACATTTCGAGAAACTATTCTCCTTATCAATGACTCGTGTGTTATCATGTTTTTGTACTCCCCTTTCAATCAACGAATTATACATCAAACAAAAGAAAATTCAACTTTTTTTTTCTTTCGGAAATAGAACAATGTTCCGGAGAAATTTATAAATTAAGAAATTTTTTACTACGAAAATTATTTCATTTTTTAATGAAAAATAAATTTTTGTTAAAAAAATAAAACGAAATTTTTTCTTTTACAAACATTTAGTTTTAAAACGCAGTGATTCATATGCATACGTCTACATATAAATATATAAAAAAAAGTTAAAAATAGTTTATTTTTCAACGTAGTTTCATTTTATATTTTTTAAAGATGTGATAACTTGAGGAACTTTGGACTTTCTCGCAATCCTCTTTCAATGAATAATATAAACTATTTTCGAAAGTAAAAGCTTATAGGAAAGATGCGGTAAATAAATATAAAATATTTATTAAATAATACGCGAAAGAAAAAAAACCAGAACAAAAAGAAAGAAAGAACGAAAAATAAATAAATAAAACCAGGTGAATAAAAAAATAGAATTTTCTTAAGTCGTGAACAATGAAGAGTAATTTTCAGAGGAATTTCTGAGAAACAGAGAAAACCTCTTTTTCTGAATCATCTCCATTATGCACAACGCTTCCGGTGACAAATGCAGTTAATGGAACATAAAAAAAATTTAATAAGTGTCAGAGTCCTCGAGAAAAACAATATTTTCTTTCGCTATGAAAACAAAATATTATCTACTACTAATTTTTTTTTCAAAAACTAAAAATATAAAAAAGAAAATTGAAAAAAATCAAAAAAAATTTCATGTTTACCAATGAATTTTCACTACCAATAATTAGTAATTAGAATGAATATTAATAATTAATAATTTATAATTATTAACTAATAATCAATGAAGACTTAAGAAAATGAATGTAGTTCATTAACAAGCTTTTGTTTAAAAAACTTAAACAAAGAGAATACAAAAGTGAAAACGTTGAAAACAAAATTAATCCAGAGGTTAGAAAAAGGAAACAAAAATAAAAATCACTTACCAGCTATAATCGCGAAGAACGCGATTAGAATCCTCTTCATTTTTATCCCCTTTTTCCACAGGACAATAGGATATTTATTTTTCAATGTAAAAACAAAACAAGACGTAATATGTTCCCTTGCAACGAATCAGTCAAAGAATGACGTAGTATATTACTAGTATTTATCATAATTGATTCTGAATTGTTTCCCCGATAAAGTAGATTTCTACTTGAGTGACTAAAACGCGGACTATTTGAAATAGTTTTAAAAAATACAACTTTTTGTAAGTATTAATTTTGTTTTCCTTTATTTTTCTCTCTGCCGTTCAATAATTTTCGAAAACAAAATACAAGCGCAAGAGAAACATAAACATAATTCATACGAAAATTCAATAGAAAAGCTAAGAAAGTGAAAACTATATTCGAAAAACAACCGCCGTCATATTTCAGTTGGCACACCTGTAAAACTGGAAATTCCTCACAGTACCGTACATATTTTCCCCATCGCCCTTGGGAAAAAATCTCCTAAACCTTCTCAACAACGATATTAATAGAATGAATAGAATCAAAAAGAAACAAATAATTACTCTACCTAAATAATAAATCCATTTCACTTAGATAAATCTTAAAAAAATTCGATAAACATAAGGGAGAAAATTCACAACTCTAATAATAGTGAAAGTTAACTATTGTTGAAAATAAAAATTACGTCACTGGAAATCCGCTATATATTTCTGTCTTACATGTAAATGTAATAGTTGACAAGCCGCACGCGGCGAAACGCAAGGAGTTAACGAGTATTTTTTTTTTTTATAAAAAAGAAGTGACTCAGGTTCAGTTTGTTGCTGATAAATGTTTCGAAGTGAAGAACAAAGTGTGTAAAAAGCACCATGGCTGCTGAAGAAGGTGTTGGCATTGGAGATTTTGTTCTTCTCGATGAAATTACCCTCGAGAAAGTTGTTGAAAATTTACGAGTCAGGTATTTAATTGTAAAAATTGTATAATCCTATTTTCTCTCACGCGTGTGCAATAAACGATAAACAAAACACGTTTCCCATGAGAAATTACAATGCTTTATTGTTTCAATGGCAAAAAATGTTAATTACTGTCAATTGTTTTATTGGAATTTTTTTTTTTAAATTCTAAACAATATTACAGGTGACAAAAACCACCTGTTAAATTCATTTTTGTCAAGCGCCCAGAGGGCGTGGCTTAATTTTTCATCAGTTTATATTACGAATGACCTAAAAATAATATACACAAATTGTGGTTAAAAAACTTTTCTTCACAGAGAACTTTTTTTGCTATTTTTTTCAAATCGATTCGATTTTTTCGGGAATTTTAATTTTTATCGGGAAAATATTTTCTGAATGATCTAAAATTGTGTATGACTCATTTTTTTAAGCTTACCTCAGTCATATTTTTATCTCTAATTAAGTTAAAAAGAATGAGACGATTTTATTAATGCACATCTGCACGATAGTTTTTTATGTTTGATTACTTTAATATTTATTATTGTAATTGAAAGTAAAATTTGTGGAAATTAGTAATAAATTGTTTCTTAGGAAAATGTTTAGTCTTTAGAGTTATAATTTGTCTTGAATTTTATTCATTTGTGTGTTATCTTTTAGTTGATAACTAAAAATAGTTTTTTTTTTTTTAAATAATAGTTTTAGTAAATTTTCTATTTTATTCGGGGGAAAAAAATTCTTAGATGAATATTAAATGTTTTTGGTTCGAATATTTTCTTTTAGTTCAATGATTGATTTTATAGTTTGAAATTTGCCTTTAATATTTAAGTTAACTTGTGTTTTTAATTTAATTTTAGGGCAATTAAAAAATAATCCGTCTCCATAATATTCCCCCCCCCTTTTTTTTCCCTTATCCGCGCGATAATTATCTTTAAGCAGGTTTCAATCCAAGGTCTCACTTAATCAGTAAAATTGCAATCTTTGGTTACTTGAACGGTATCATTTGTCGATTTCAGGTGGAAAATAAAAATTGAAAACTAGAAAGAAACAAAATTAACGTCAATTTGATTTCATAATGATTGTATTATTTGTGTCGAGATAGAGCCTTTTTTTCACCTGATGCTTAATGATTTCGTTTCTTAGAAAATTTTTATCATTTCCTTGTCTAGAGCACATGATAAGCAATTTTGATAAGAGATTTTTTTTTTTGCTTTTTTAGAAATATAGAATTAAAAATAGAAAAAAAATTTTCATTCACAAAACAATGGTGATCAAATGAAAAAAATTATTTTATATTCAAGAAAAATATTTTTTATTATTTGGGTATAAATAATATTTTTATTAACGACTTTTACACCTATTTTGTTATTAATTTTATTTTCAATGTAATTTTTATTATTTTTCTTTTTCATTTAATTTTCAATTTAATTTTTACTGTTATTTTTGATTTTATTTTTAGTTTTAATTTTAATTTAAACCTGGAAATATCAGGAAATTTTATAAAAATTAAAAAAACCTTGAAAAGTCAGGAAATTTTGATCGAAATCCAGGAAAATTGTTGTTTTACAATTGTACTTATTCTTGAAATCTAATTTTATTTCAATAGTCAATTCAATTATTTCCAAACATAATATAATTATTCGCAAAAATTCAATTATATTTAAAAATTTACAAAAATTCTTGTCAAAATAAAAAATTTCATTTTAAATTTAAATTGTCTTTATAAATAATAAAATTTTTCTCTAAAATTCAATTATTTTCGAAAATTTTAATAAAATTCTTGTCTAAATTTCAATTATTTTTAATATACAAAATTTTCTCCAAATTTCTCGAAAAATGAAATTATTGTTAAATGTTTTTTTCAATTTGTCACTCGACAATAAATAATAATAATAATAATATTAATATTATTAATAATAAAAAACAAAATAATTAAATTTTGATAAAATTCTTTATGGAAATTTAATTTTAAGAAACATTTAATTATTATTTAATAAATTCTTTATTTTTATAGTTAAATAATTGACTTCTTGTAGAATTTTCTAATAAATATTGATTTAAAAATAAATTTCAGTTAAAATTTTTGATTATAATTGAATATCATATTAAAAAAAATTTTTATTTATTAGAAAAATTTACGAGAATTCATTTATTTAACTCTAAAATTAAATATTTTATTAAATAATTGAACTTTATTAACAAATTTTTAAATATTAATTGAATGCTTTTAAAAAATTTTAATAAAATTCAAGAAAATTCATTTTTCGAGAAATTTAATGAAAATTTTGAATATTAAAAATAATTGTAATTCTGACAAGAATTTTATTATTTATAAAAAAAAATTCAATTTTGACGGGGAATTTTTGGCAAATTTTTTTGAAACATAATTGGTTTTTTGCGAAGAATTATACGTTACATTTGAAAATAATTGAATTCTTGAAACTAATTTTATTAAAATTTCTTTTTTAATCATTGAATTGTTGTGTAAAATTTTATTGAAATAGTAGACATTGAAAATAATTGAAGTTTGAGAAATTTTTTGAAATTAACTATAAATTTCTACGAAGAATTTATTAAAATTATTTTTAAAAAAATTGAATTTTCACATAAGAATTTCATTAGAATTTTGGAAAATAATTTTATTCTTTGAGGAATAAATAATGAAAGATAAAAAAAATAATTGAATTGTTAAAATCGTCATGTATATAATAAAATAATAATTATTAAATATGAATAAAATTTTACTTTTATATAAAGGTTTTCTAATTTTTTTAAAAATTAGAATAGTAATTTTGTATTTTCTTTTTTTGTTTTGCATTGTGAATTATTTTTTTGTTGTTCATTTTCTTACAGATTCAATGGTGGTAAAATTTACACGTACATTGGAGAGGTTTGTGTGAGCGTTAATCCTTACAGGAGTTCAAATATCTACAATGCGGACTACGTTAATAAATATAAAGGTTTGTGTGTGTTTATTTTTTAAATTAACGAAATTTATTTTCACCTTTTTCACTAGGGTGTCAGTTCCAGAAAAAATGAGGTATTCGTAAATTATCACTTTTGTAATATTGGAGAAAATATTATAATATTTTTTATTTAAAAATATGTTATTAAGAAAAATAATTTTTTGAATGTTTTCGTTTCAGAATTCAGAACAGTTATTATTTTATCTTTATTAAAAAAAATTATTTTTGAATTTTTTTTGCTTCTTTTTGATTATGAATAAAAATTCGAACTCTTATTAATGAAAGTATTAATATAAATAAAAGATATTTTTTGTCTACTTTTGTTTATTAATAAATAGGAAATTATTACCAAATTTCATTTTTCCTCGAGATTTTTTATCAACTTTTTTCGTTTAGTTTCAAAAAAATAAAATTAATTTTAATTAAAAATTAATTCACTTTCTGTAAATTAAAATTAATACAGTTTTACGAAAAATCTTATTTTTTGTTCTAGATTTGATTTTTCAATTGCACGTGAAGAATGTTGTGTTAAAATAGTTGTAATATTTTTGTGATGCAAGTTATGTCAATAATAATTATGACACATGAGTCAATGACAATTGCCAAGCATGACACATAAGTATTGAAACAAGATTAGATTTTTTATTTCCTTCAAAGATTCATTGAAATCAAAAACTAGGCGACGATTTTCACCCCTATTTCTATTTTGTTTTTTTGAAATTATTTTTCGATTAAAAATTTTTTTTTTAAATTATATTTTTTTATTTTTCTTAAATATAAATCTCCTTGAATCAGCATCATGTATGATGGTAATTTATTAGTTTAGCGCAACCATGAATCATAATCGTTCGATTTTAATATTTAATTCCTATTGAGTATAATAAAGAGAAAATTTAATTTTCAATAATAATATTAGAAAAAAATTCCAAAGATAATAAATATTTACTTGTTTTTTTTTTAAATTCAATTTGTCGCGAAACTGTTATAAAAGTGACTTTATTGCAAATTAACCGTTTGTTTATTACAGTTTTAAAAAGTCGATTTTTTTCAAGTAGAAGAAAAATGGAGAAAAACGAATGATGAGATCATATTGAATTAATAAGTAGTTGTGAGAGTCATTTACTCGTGTTCTGAGTCACCTAACAATAATATAACAGTGGTAAATCCTCGTCGTGATCTTTTTTTTTAAATTAAACTTCTGTATTTTATTAACACTGACCTCAGATAATGTTTTGATTTTTTTTTCAAAGAACTTACAAGCATCATTAACCTAAATAATTTGCAAAATCTCGAAATAACGAAATAAATATTTCCAAATGTGTCCTTTTTTTGCATAAAATAATAATAAAATTTATGGAAATAAAATAAAACTATTTAAATAATTTATTTATTAAATAAATAAATTTAATTGAAATTCAGAGAAGGTAAAAATTAAAATAAATCAATTTAATGGAAAAAAAAGTCTCTTGAATATAGAAATAAATTGATTACCCGCATTTAATTTGGAAAAATAAAAATTTTAAATTGAAATTAAATGTTTAATTTAATTGAAAATAATTTTCTTTTCTTCACTTGCAGGGCGAGAGCTTTTTGAGAATTCACCGCACATTTTTGCAATTTCCGATGCCGTTCATAGGGAAATGAAACAACAGGGTCGCGATACGTGCATTGTAATTAGTGGAGAATCAGGTTCTGGCAAAACTGAAGCTAGTAAGATTATTATGAAATATATTGCTGCCGTTACTAATGTCTGTGGCCAGCAGGAAATAGAAAGGTAACTAATTTCTTTCCTTTTCTCTTTCATTTAAATTTTATTTTTTGTTTGCAGAAAAATTTCTTTATTACCTTGTTTTCAAAATTTCCACTTTCGAATATATATATATACACATCATTAAACAAGAAAATTAGATTTTTTTATTATTAATTTACTAAAAATAGAATAACTTTTTTCCAACGTTTAAATTTTGTAAAAACTTTTCAATTCGAAAATTACTTTAGATTTTATTTATTTACTTAAAAAATAAATCGTGGCAAAAAGATATTAGTTTAATTTGTTTAAATCGTGTTAATTAATTAACATATTTAATTAAAAATATAAAAAATTGAACTAAATAATTAAATCAGTATATTTATTTAATTACATAATTAAGTCAATTGAATTATTCAATTAAACAATTAAGTTCGTAAGTTGTTATTTAATCAATTGATCAAATTGACAAATTAAGTATTTCAATTAGTTTAATTCAATTAATTAATTAATGGACAGAAAAAAATTATAATTCTATAACATCAAATAAATTATATTCTATTTTAATCAAATTTAATAAAAATATAAAATAATTAAAATTCAGAAAAAATATCGAAAAATTATGTTTGAATTGTATTTTTTGCCCAAGCGATAAATTTGTTACTTTTTGTTTTACTTTTATTACTATATTTAAAACTAATTTCGTTTTTCGCTCTTAATAAAAACTGCATCGATTTTTCCAGTTCATTGAACATAAAATAAAACTTTATTTCTCTTTGTAAATCAACTTTTTTTTCTATTTTGTTTTATATTATAGGAAATTATTGTTTTTTAAAAATTTGCTTTAAAATATCAAGAATAGGTTTTTGCTTTTAAATGAAAAGAATTTCTTTTTGTAAAAATTTAATTTAATTTCAGAGTGAAAAATATTCTCATTCAATCGAATTCAATTCTTGAGGCGTTTGGCAATGCGAAAACAAACAGAAATGACAATTCTTCACGTTTTGGCAAGTACATGGACATTAATTTCGACTTTAAAGGCGATCCTGTTGGTGGCGATGTCACAAATTATCTACTCGAAAAATCTCGAGTTGTTTATCAGCAAAAGGGAGAGAGAAATTTTCACTGCTTTTATCAGGTATAAATTAGATGGCAATTATTTCTGATTCTTTTTTTCAATATTTTTTTCTATTTTCTTAGAAATTAAATAATAATTTATAAAATAACATTTGTAATTGTTAATTACAATTATTCACAAAATCGTTATTTAAAAAAAGAACTTAAAAGAAATTCCGCAAAAGAATTTAATTAGGAAGTTCAACAAAATTTCTCAAAAGACTGCAATAATTTAAAAAAATGTGTAATAAAATTCTTTGCAAAAATTCAAATTATTTGAAAGAATTTTGATTAAAAAATCTTTCTGAGAATAAAAAAAAAAATTTTTAAACTACTACTATTTGCTACTTTTTGGCTACTTTTTTGAGCCTAATGCTACTAAAAAGCTACTTTTCTGAACAAATAGTCAAATTTAGATTTTTAGTTTTCACATTTCCATTTAAAAACAGTGTTAAAAACTAAAATCGTTAATGAAAAACGACCGCCAATAAGATGATAGGAAATAATTTTACCGACATTTACTTTATCAATAGTGACTGATTATAAATTGTGTTTAACCTTTAAATTCCCCGTTTTTCCCGGTTTTATTTTCTCATCAAATTTTTATTTATTTCATTTCAAACATAAATCTACAATTTGGAAAATAATTGAATTATAAACAAAGAATTTTTTCAATTATCCAAAAAAAATCTTGTCTCTTCATAATTGTAATTGAAAATTTGATTAATTCAATTTCATTAAAATTTATTGATACTAATTGAATTTCTGCAAAGAATTTTACTATTTATAAAAGTAATTGAATCCTTCAAAAGAATGCTATTACATATTTATGAAAATAATTAAATGTTTGCGTAGAATTTTATTAAAATTCTTGAAAATAATTGAATTGTAGAGAACAATTTAATTATTTATAAAGATAATTGAAATTTCGGAGAATTTCAAAAAATAATGTTAAACAGAATTGAATTTCTGTGGAGAATTTTATTACTTTTTAAAATAATTGAATTGTTTTTTTTTAATTTTTTGGAAATTTATTAAAATAATTGAATTCTTGTGAGGAATATTTTTCAAAAATAATATTTAAAAGAATATTTCTGCGGAGAATTTTATTACTTTTAAAAATAATTGAACTGGTTTTTTTTTAATTTTATGGAAATTTATGAAAATTATTGAATTCTTGTGAGGAATATTTTTCAAAAATAATATTCAAAAGAATTCAGTAAATCGGAAAAATTTTGCTATTTATGAAAATAATTGAAATAATTGAATTCCTTAGACAAAATTTAATCCAATTTTCCAAAATAATTGCATTTTTCGATGAATTTGATTGAAATTGTGTTAAACATAATTCCATTTCTGCAATAAGTTTTATTATTTATGAAAGTATAATTGCATTATTGGGAGGATTTTATATAAAGGGTTTCAAATAATTGATATAAAAAAAAAATTTAGATAAACTCTATTTTTAATAATTTAATTCCTATGAAATTTTCATTCTTTTAGAAAATAATTGAATACTTTTTGGAAATTTTATTAAAATAGTAGACTTACAAATTATTGAATTAAGAAAAATTTTTAAAAATAATTGAATTCTTGTAGTGAATGTATAAATGAATTTTTGTTATTTATAGAAATAATTGAACTTTTATAATGAATTTTAATAAAATTCAAAAATGTAATTTAATTTTATCCAAATTTTACTATTTAACAAAATAATTGAATATATTGCAAATAAATTTTTTAAAATAAAATTATAATCATACGGTGACTAACTTCCTTTAGTTATTTAGAAATTTTTTTTTTAAATTCTTTAAAAGAAGTAAATTATTTTTAATAGAATGTAAAGAAATTTCAATTACATCAAAAATTTCAGTTATTTGTTTATAAAAATTCAATTATCTTGAAAAAAAACTACGAAAATTCAATTTTATTAAAAAATTTTAAATGTATATATTTTTTTAAATTAACTATTAACAATTATAATTATTAATCTTCGCACTAAGAATTGTGAATACATTAGAATATGACTCCTTATAAAATTTAATTATTTATTAATTATTAAATTAAAATACTTTGAAAATTCGATTTTTTACAAAGTTTTTAATGAAATTCTTTAATTCTTTTTTTTGTCATCGAGGCTACTTTTTCCCACTTTTTTTAAACTCATAATGGAGTGCGAAGCCTGCAATGTATTTAAAATAATTTATTATTTTTGTAGAAAAAGAAAATAAATTTTTATTGTTGAAAATATAAATGTAAAAAATTGAAAAATGCGTTAATTGGGAATTTCTTTTTTTTTATTCAGTTACTGAATGGTTGTAACGAAAGCGAACTGAAATCACTGCAATTACAACGAAATCCAAGTGCCTATAACTATTTGAGTTGTGACGTGAACAACAATAATGTGAAAGCAACAACAGTTGACAAAACTGATTATAAAACTGTCACAAGTGCCATGTCAACATTGGGATTTTCTCCAAATGAAGTTCACACAATTTGGTCCGTCATTGCCGGTGTTTTAAATTTGGTAAAAAAAAACTCTTTCTTTTTACACAACTTTTTTGTTTGCTTTTGTTTTTATTCGCAACCCAACTAAAAAATTGTATAAATAAAAAATCTCTTTAGTTAAAATTTAGGTATAGATTTGAGAAAAATTGTTAGTGAAAGTGTTTTTGAATTAATTTTTGTTTCTTTTACAGGGTAATATAAAATTTAATCTTAATGACGATGTAGTTGTGATTGTCAATAAAAATGAGCTTAATAGTGTTGCTCAGTTATTGTCAATTAATTCGAGTGAGTTAAACACTGCCTTATCGCATCGAGTAATTGCCGCTGGCGGGGAAGTGATGCAAAAAACGCATACATTGAATGAAGCAGAATACGGAAGAGATGCTTTGGCAAAGGTTTGTTTGTTTTTATTTATTTTTCTTAATTAGATAAAATTTTTTAATTACTTCCAAAAAGAAAGCCTTGGGAAATATATTTTATGGAGAAAATAAAATTCCCGAATTTTTGTAGGCTGTTTACGAAAGACTATTTACGTGGATCGTTCAACGAATTAATGAAACAATTAACGTTAATGCGACCGGTGTCTATAAAATGTATCGAACTGTGATTGGCGTCCTGGACATTTATGGATTTGAAATTTTCGATGTCAATAGTTTCGAGCAATTTTGCATTAATTATTGCAACGAGAAACTTCAACAGCTTTTTATCGGTAAACATAATTATTTCTACTTTTAAAAAATGTATTCAAAAAATGTTTTTCAATTTTTTAATCAAATTTTTTTCGTCTCTTGTTATACAGAATTGGTGCTGAAACAGGAGCAGGAAGAATACAGAAAAGAAGGAATCGCCTGGCAAAATATTGACTATTTTAATAATCAAGTGATTTGTGACCTAGTGGAACAATCTCACAAGGGAATAATATCAATTATGGACGAGGCTTGTCTGAATGTTGGAAAAGTGACTGATGAGGTAGGAAACAAAGTAAAAGAATAAAAAACTTCAAAAGGTTTGAAGAAAAATAATTTTTTGTATTTTTTTCCTTAAAAGTTGCTTCTTGAGGCTATGGACAAGAAACTGAATAATCACAATCATTACACGTCACGACAATTGAAACCACTGGATAAGGAATTGAAGCATAAAGTTCAATTTCGAATAAAACACTATGCAGGTGATGTTGTTTACAGTATCGATGGATTTTTGGATAAAAATAAGGATACACTCTTTCAGGATTTTAAGCGTTTACTCTTCAAAAGCAAGAATTCGAATATTAGCAATATGTGGCCCGAGGGTGCTCAGGACATTACAAAGGTAATTTAATTAGAAATTAATTAATTAATCAAGTAATTATTATTTATTTATAAAATCGTTTTTATTAGTTTTTATTTTCCTCACGTTAACTAGCAAAAGTTACGCGCGGAACGTGTTATTCACTTTGTTGTTGTTATGCAAATTACAAAATTTTTTACTTTCAAAAATAAATTTGTAAAATAATTTCATAGTCAAAATTTAAAAAATTCACTTAAGTACAAAATTAATTATTACTGTTCATATTTTGAAAATTTTAATATAATTTCAAAATTTTAGAAATATTTTTAACACACAGTTCGAAAAAATTCAATTTTTATCTAAAAATTTAATAAATCCTTCAAAATAATTAAATTATTCTTATAAATATAGTGAAATTCTTCGCATGAATTCAATTAATTTTATAAATAATAAAATTCTTTGCAGAAATTCAATTATTTTCAAAAACAATTTTAATTAAATACATCGGATGAATTCAAATGTTATTTTAAATATTTTCATAAATTTTATTTATTTTCTAAAATTTTAATAAATTTTTCAAAACAATTCAATTATTTTTATAAATACTGCAATTCTTTGAAGGAATTAAATTATTTTTAATCCAATTTAAATAAAATTACACGAAAGAATTAAATTATTTTCAAAAATTTCCATAAAATTCTATTTCAACAAGAATGTTAAATTCTTTAAAAATGATTCCATTCTTGTCAAAATATTTATAAAAAAATGCATTATTTTCAATTATTTCTATAAAATTCTTCATACAAATTTAATTATTTATCAAAATTTTAATAAATTCTTCGAAACATTTCAATTATTTTTATAAATAGTGAAATTCTTTGCAATAATTCATTTATGTTTATAAATAGTAATATCCTTTGCAGAAATTTAATTCTTTTCAAAAATAATTTTAATAGAATTTCTCGAAAGAATTTTAATCTTTAAATATTAACATAAAATTCATTTATTTTCTAAAATTTTAATAAATTCTTCAGAACAATTCAATTATTTTTATAAATAGTAAAAAAATTCTTCGCAAGAATTCAATTATTTTTAAATCAATTTTAATTGAATTCCTCGGAAGAAATCAATTTTTAGAAATATTTTTAACACACAGTTCGAAAAAATTCAATTTTTATCTAAAAATTTAATAAATCATTGGAAACAATTAAATTATATTTATAAATATAGTAAAATTCTTCGCAAGAATTCAATTAATTTTATAAATAATAAAATTATTTGCAGGATATCAATTATTTTTAAAACAACTTTAATTAAATTCCTCGGATGAATTTAAATATTTTAAAATATTTTTATAAATTTTATTTTTTTCCTAAAATCTTAATAAATTCTTCGAAAAAATTCAATTATTTTTATAAATACTAAAATTCTTCACAAGAATTCAATTATTTTTAATACAATCTTAATAAAATTCTTCTTCATTAAATTCAATTGCTTTCAAAATGTTCAATTAAAATGTTTAAAGTAACTCCATTAGTTTAAAAAAAATCAAAGAAATTCTTCAAAAGAATTCAATTAGGATTTAAAAATTTTAATAAAATTCTTCACGAAAATTTAATATCATTTTTAGAAGAAATTCTGTTATTATTAAATTTTTTGATATATTTTTTTGCAATAATTCGATGATTTTCAATACATTAATTTAAAAATTGAAAATATTTGAAATGAAAAATTTTAATAAAAGTTAAGAAAGAAAGAAGGAAACAACATCTTATTTCAAATTGCGAACAGTTTTCCGGATCACGAACTTTATTAATAAAGATGTTGTTTTACAGACAACAAAGAGGCCATTGACTGCGGGGACACTTTTCAAAAATTCGATGATCGCTTTAATTAAGAATTTGACGAGTAAAGAGCCATATTATGTGAGATGCATTAAACCAAATGAGGTGAAGTCTCCCGTGGTTTTCGACGAAGAACGAGTGAGCCATCAGGTGCGATATTTGGGTCTCGTGGAAAATATTCTAGTCAGACGAGCCGGTTTCGTCTACAGACAATCCTATGATAAATATCTGAAAAGGTTCGTATATTCCAAAGCAATATTGTTTTTTTTCTATAGTTATTTTAGATAGCAAATTAATTTTTCTTCTAATTTTTTCTATTTTCAAAAAAATAAATGAAAAGATTAAATTTTTTTTCAAGGTACAAAATGATTTCACAATATACGTGGCCGAACTTTCGTGGAGGGACCGATCAAGACGGTGTTCGCACACTCATGGAGGAGAAAGGATTCCAAAATGACGTTCAATATGGAAAAACGAAAATTTTTATTCGATCTCCTAAAACTTTGTTCGCTCTCGAGAAGGTTTGTTTTCTCTATTTTAACTGAAGAAATAGAAAGTAGAGCAAAACAATAATTATTATATTTATATTCCAGGCTCGTAGTGATTTAATTCCAGGAATCGTTATTCTACTGCAAAAACAGTGGCGTGGCTATTTGGGTAGAAAACGTTACAAGAAAATGAAGGCTGCCTTGACGATAATGAAATATTACCGTAATTATAAACTTTACGTTTATATTAACGATTTATTGAAGACATTTAGACATGCAAAATCGTTGGGCGATTACGGTAAGCATTTACCCTGGCCACGGGAGAGTTTCGCTGTTCGACAAAGTGCTCCACTATTGAAGAAGATCTTCGCCCGATGGAGAGCTTGGATGATATTGAGACACATTCCAAAGGAGGAATGGCCACAACTGCGATTAAAGGTACGAAAATATTTCATTTTATTTAAACAATAGGAAAAAAAGTAAAAATAGAAAAAAAATTAGTATAATTAATTTTTCCTAGGTTTTTAATTTTCAAAGACAATTGGAATTGGAATTATTTTCATTTTAATTGAGAAAAAGAAAAAAGAGTGAGAGTGAAGAAATATTATTAAACAAATCTTCGACTTTTTTGCTCTTGTCGCAATAAAATGAAAAAGTGAAATGTAAATTTTCTTTTCAGATGACGGCGGGAGCAGCTCTATGCAAAAAACGTGCCTATTGGGGTCAGGAGCGCAATTGGGAAGGAAATTATCTTGCTTACTTGCGTGAGAATCCACACAGCGATATTTTTAACACGTCCGTTAATAATTTAAAAAATACTGATCACTTTAAAACCGTCCTCTTCAGCGCTTTCGTTAAAAAAACAAACAAGTAAGTATATTCTCTTTTTCCTCACTAAAAAAGTAAAAAAAAACAGGGTGTCTACTACCGGGAATTTTATTTAACCAGAAATTAACCGGGATTTTTATACAAAACCGGGAATTTTTTCACCAAAATTAAAAAAAAAGTTTTATTATTTTAATTTGTTTTTAAAAAAATTACTTTTTATTTTAATTTTTATAGATATTTTTAGATATTTATGCTCTTCTCTAACTTTGAATTAGTTAAAAAAAAATTAATTTGATAATAAAAGTCGGAAATTAATTCAAACCGATTATGTAAATAAATTTTAAAAAATTATGGAGTTAATAGAAATATTTTTTAATTCCACTGAAAATATGTATTTGAATTTGCTCAAGAATTTCTTTAGAAACTTTTAAACAAATAAAATTTTCAAAGTATTTTAATTAAATAATTAATTAATAATGGGATTTTATAGTCACATTATAATGAATTCACGTTTCTTAGTGCGAAGATTAATAATTAAAATTTTTATTAGTTAATTAAAAAAAAACGAAATGCACTTCAAATTTTTTATTAAAATTGAATTCTCTCATATTTTTCTTTTAAATACTGAAAAATAAAATTGTTGAAATTTTTCAATTCCATTGTTTAGAGATAATTTAAGTTTTCTAAACAAAGAATTGAAAAATTTTGAAATAATTTAAATTTCTTTACATTTTTTTTAATATAATTTAATTCTTTGAATGAATTTTAATTCAAATTTTTCTAAAATAATCAAGAGAAGTTAGTGACCGTAATTATAATTTTATTTTTAAAATATAAAGTCCCTCTTAAAGTTTTAAATGAATTTTTTGCTTCTAAAAATTATATTATTCTATTATTATTCAATAGTTCTAATTATTGAACTTCTCTTAAATTTTTATAATTTCAAATTTCTGAATGTTCAAATAAATGATATTTATAATTTCTTAAGCAATTTAATGTTCATCACTCTTTAAGTAAATAATTAATTATCACTGCTTTTTTCAAAGTTGTAATAAAATTCTTCACAGGAATTAAATTATTTTCATAAATAATATCATTCTTTGGAAGGATTTCAATTATTTTTGTAAATAAGAAAAATTCTTTGCAGAAATTCAATTATTATCAATAGAATTGTAATAAACTTGAAAAAAAATTTCCAATTATAATTATAAAAAGACAAGATTATTTTTAAAAAATGGAAAAAATTATTTTCCAAATTTTCAATTAAAATTATTATTTACTTATGTTCGAAATCAAATTTGAATTTAAATTTTATGAGAAAAGAAAACCGGGAAAAAATTAGGCCATAACCGGGAAATAATCGGGAATTTTGTTAAATGAAAATAGTAGACACCCTGAAAAAATTTCTATTAATTAATAAATATTAATGAATGAATATTAATATTAATTAATTCAATTACCAATTAATTAGCAATTGAATTAATTTCAATTACAAATTAATTATTAATTGAATTAATTATTACAAATTAAAAAATATATATTTGCATTAAAATATTGATTCAAGAAAAAAAAAATCTTTCAGACATAATAAACAAGCGGATCGAGTAATTCTAGTGACGGAACATTCTGTGTACAAATTGGATTGCATGAAATTTAAAAATTTGAAGAAACGAATGCCAATTTCTGAAATCACTGGCCTCAGTGTTTCGCCCGGAAAAGATCAGCTCATCACAATTCATTCGAATCATGGAAATGATTTAATTATTTCTTTAGTGACAAAAGAAGATCGAATCGGCGAACTCGTTGGTATTTTGTGCAACGCGTATTTTCAGTAAGTTTTCCCTTAATTCTTAAAATTCGTATAATTCTCCTTCTCTTTTTATTAAAATAAAGATTTTAAAAAACAAATTAATATACACATAGATAAAATAATTCTTCAACTTCTTTTTTTTTTTTTTTGTTCTAGATTACGACGAAGCGATCTTTTAGTGACAGTTGCAACAAGATTTAAATGCATGCTCGGCAACAAAAGTAAAGTATTAAACGTCGAAGTGCTGCCTGATATTGTTGAGCCAATATTTTCGAAAAATGGCGACAATATTATTTACGCAGTTCCTCCATCAATTGGAATAATTGACGATAGAATGAGAATCAAAACGGTGAGCTAGTCTTTTTTTTTAAAGTGAAAAGATGGAAAAAAGTATTTCTATTTTATTATACAAAAAAATATATATATATATATTTATATATTATTTTCTCATCTCGAAATTCATTTTGTTGAATATCGATTCGATGAGAGAGAGAGAACAAGAAAAAAAGAGTGAGAGTGAATGAATGTGAAACGATGGTGCGCGCAAAAAAATATTTTTTGTAAATATCGCCTAATATTTAACGAAACAAAATAATACCTATTGCATAATTAATTTTCAAAGAATTATTTCACTATGAAGTAATTTTAAACTTTTTAAAACATATTATTGTTTTTTTATTGACTCGAGAATAGAAGCTATATATCAGTCAGAGGTGCTTTCATATTTAATTACTTTTTATCCACAAGAAGAAAAAGAGAAGTGACTGATATTTTCTATTCGTAAAAACTAAATCTATTTTCTAAAATGAAAAACCACTGGTACTTAAGAAAAATTCCATAGTTTTTATAAAAAAATTTTCAGTCTTATAGAGTTGAAATTTTACATATAGTGCATTATTGAATAATGTTTTCCCTTTTGAAATTGTACTTACAATTTTTATAATGTATTCAAATCATCGCTTTTTTGGTGAACGCATTTAAATATTTTTTTTCTTCTTCTAATAAATGTGCCTAATTGTAATTAAAAATAAATCGGTGCAAACAGAGAAAAAAAATTTGTGCCATTATTGGAAAAATAAAAAATTCTTGATTTCTAGCTTCGGAAAAAATAGAATATTGTATATTTTTGAAAAATAAATATAATTGTTCGAATTACTGAATTGTCGTTTTTTTATTGTTAAATTGTAAATATAATAATTATTTATACAAAAGAAAAAACTGGCAACGTAGAAAATTCTAGTTAATCGAGTCGTTGGTACATGTAAATGTATCCTAAGTCTTTCGGTGGATTTTCAGACACAGCGACCTGGAAAAAAATTGAATAGAGGAATTATTTCGCAAAGTTTACGAGAAGAAGAATTTTTCTTCTTTTTCAAGAAGGAAGATTTTCTTTTTTCTTTAAACAAAATATTCTTTATCCATTCTCTTTTCATAGAAGAAAATTTTCTTTCTCTTTAATCAAATATTCTTTTTCTTTTTTCATGAAAGAAAATTTTCTTTTTCGAATAAGAATATTTTGGGTTTTTTTTTTAAAGGAAAAGTAAAGAAGCAGTATTTCTTACTTTTTCGTCATTAAAGATAATCCAACCATTATCTTTTAATAAATGGCAAACGTAATGACCAACCATAGAAGAAGTTCCCATGTGGGAAATAAAACCAACTAGTTTGTAACCTGAAGAAATGAAAAATAACATAAAATGGCATTAAAATTAAAAAAAAATGATTAATTCACGATAAGTTCTATATTAAAATTTTTTAATACTTTTAAAAATTGTTTCAATTTTTTTAGGTCTTTATTTTTCTTTTTTAATTTAACTCACGTCCACTTCCATTCCTGAAGTTTCCGTCTTTTGGACTTGTGTCCTCTTCCATTGGCGTCTCGTTTAATTCAGAAACATGACTGAATATCCAATCGACAGCACGTTCCACATTATTGTTTGTTGCTTTTAAAGCTTTCGTCGCTTGTTCTTTGGTGAAACCCATGCTCATTACAGTCGCTAATCCCTCTTCATTTGGCACAAAACAGTTTTGATCTTGAAAAAGCAAAAAAAAATTGTTTTTTCAATTAATAAAATCATCGAATTATTGCAAAGATATTTATCAAAAAATTTGATAATAATAGAATTCCTTTTAAAACTGTTATTAAATACTCGTCAAGAATTGTATTAAAATTTTTAAAAAACGTAAGTAAATTCTTTTGAAGAATTTCTTTGAATTTTTTTTAAACTAATGGAGTTTCTTTAAAAATTTTAATTGAAAATTTTGAAAACAATTGGATTTTATGAAGAAGAATTTTCTTAAAATTGTATTAAAAATAATTGAATTCTTGCGAAGAATTTTATTACTATTTTTAAAAATAATTGAACTGTTCCGAAGAAATTAACAAAAATTTTAGAAAATAAATAAATTTTACGTTAATATTTGAAGATTAAAATTCATTCGAGAAATTCTATTAAAATTGTTTTGAAAATAATTAAATTTCTGCTAAGGATTTTACTATTTATAAATATAAATGAATTATTGCAAATAATTTCACTATTTATTAAAATAATTGAAATGTTACGAAGAATTTATTAAAATTTTGAGAAATAATTAAATTGGTATGAAGAATTTTATAGAAATAAATAAAAATAATTAAATTTTTTTTCTTTTTTATATATATTTTAAAATGTTTAAATTCATCCGAGGAATTTAATTAAAACAGTTTTGAAAATAATTGATATCCTTCAAAAAATTTTACTATTTATTAAACTAATTAAATTCTTGCGAAGAATTTTACTACATTTATAAATATAATTTAATTATTTCGAAGGATTTATTAAAATTTTAGATAAAAATTGAAATTTTTCGAACTGTGTGTTAAAAATAATTCTAATAATTGATCTCTTTCGAGAAATTCAATTAAAATTGTTTTAAAAATAATTGAATTCTTGCGAAGAATTTTATTACTATTTATAAAAATAATTGAATTGTTCTGAAGAATTTATTAAAATTTTAGAAAATAAATGAATTTTATGTTAATATTTAAAGATTAAAATTCTTTCGAGAAATTCTATTAAAATTATTTTTGAAAAGAATTAAATTTCTGCAAAGGATTTTACTATTTATAAACATAAATGAATTATTGCAAAGAATTTCACTATTTATAAAAATAATTGAAATATTTCGAAGAATTTATTAAAATTTTGATAAATAATTAAATTTGTATGAAGAATTTTATAGAAATAATTGAAAATAATGCATTTTTTTATAAATATTTTGACAAGAATTGAATCATTTTTAAAGAATTTAACATTCTTGTTAAAATAGAATTTTATGGAAATTTTTGAAAATAATTTAATTCTTTCGTGTAATTTTATTTAAATTGGATTAACAATAATTTAATTCCTTCAAAGAATTTTAGTATTTATAAAAATAATTGAATTGTTTCGAAGAATTTATTAAAATTTTAGGAAATAAATAAAATTTATGTAAATATTTTAAATAACATTTGAATTAATCCGAGGAATTTAATTAAACTTGTTTTGAACATAATTGAATTCCTAAAAAGAATTTTACTATTTACTAAACTAATTAAATTCTTGCGAAGAATTTGACTAATTTTATAAGAATAATTTAATTCTTTGGAAGGATTCATTAAAATTTTAGTAAAAAATTGAATTTTTGCGAAGTGTGTTAAAAATATTTTTAAAAATTCATCTCTTCCAAGGAAGTCAATTAAAATTGTTTTAAAAATAATTAAATTTTTGTACAGATTTTACTACTTAAAAAAATAATTGAACTGTTTAATAGAATTTATTGAAATTTAAGAAAATTATTGAATTCTTTCGTGAAATTTTATTAAAATTTTAAAAATCTGAACAGTAGTAATTAATTTTGTACTTATGTGTATTTTTTAAATTTTGACTATAATATTTTTTTTCAAATTTATATTTGAAAGTAAAAAATTTTGTAATTTGCATAACAACAAAGTGAATAACACGTTCAGCGTTATTAAAAAACTAACATTTGCTAGTATGATAGTAATAAATAAAAATAAGTTTAAAAATTGGAGAAAAAAGAGAGTTTTAGTATTGAAGAAAATAAAAATACCAACTTTTTTTCATTATACCAGGCGGCACGAATGGTTCGGCAAAATTATCATCGGCAATGTGCGTCATTAGCCAATTGGTGACATCTTCGAAGCTGCCGTTTTCCGTGAAGAAAACTGCCCTCTTGCATGCCTCTATCGGAAAGCCAATTTCCGTTAATTGATTCATAATTGCCGGATCGTACTGTGGTTGTGGATGCTCCAGTTCAGTCACTTCGGGCAATGATTCCTCATTTGGTTGCAATCCCTTTCCCTCCAACCAATTTAAATCCAATAAATCTGGCATTTCAACCTCAACGTCCAATTTTATTGGCGTCCAGTCTTCCTTGGCAGTGAATTTTTTCAAATGAATCAATAAATAATCGGGAAATGTTGCTAGTTTCGTTGTTCTGAAAAGGAAATTTTTATTTATTATAACAAATATTCGAATACAATTAATTATCGATAATAATTAAATTAAACATTGACACTAAATTTTCAAAAATAAAACATACTTCACAGCTGTTGTTTTTTCCTTTAATGCCGTACTGTAAAATTGTTCAATAATTTCAGTTCTTGCAAATGTTTCCAAACAGGAGGACAATTTTATTCTCGGTCTTACAATATCGTGGAAATCTAATTTTTGGTTATTTTTCTCCGCCTCGTCCTTTTTAGCAAGATATGCGTCAACTTGATCCTAAATTTGTCGCAAGTTTTTCATAAATAGTCTCAAAATTAATTAAAATATTGAATAGAAAATTATGAATAATTATTATTAATTATTAATTACCTTGTTTATTGCACAATCTAAAGCTATCGGTAAAGGCAAAAGGTATTCCGGTCGGGTCGTATACTGAACTTTTTTCGAACTATTACATTGATATCGCTCCTCTACTTTGAATTTGAAACAATCAGCTACATTTTGTACATGGCGACTATTTTGCTATTGAAAAAGAAAGATGAATAAATTAATAAACATTATAATAGTGAAAGAAAAAAAAATAAGGAAAATTTACATAAAATCTTTTATTTAAATTTAATCTTACTTCTAAGAGATTAATCAGGTGGAGGAAAAATTCTTGAGCATCTTGTTGTCTATTCGACGAGAAGTCTTGATGTCCACGTCCCACTAAATGCTTAAACATTCGTGGCGATATTCCTTGATTACTCTCATCGCCCTCCGTTTTTGGTGGCTGAGAATATTTCCCCGATAGTAGGCCAACTCCCAATTTTGCCCTAAAATCAAATTCACATTTTAATTATGATTTTACATGCAAACTTAAAGAAGATTTATTAAAATAATACTGTGCCATATTTTTCAAAAATATACTTTTATGCTTACATTTGAGCGTTGAAATCATTTGGTGGATTGTTAACACTTTGATCGAAAATCTCATCCGCTTTATTCACGAATCTGAAATATTTTCAGTATAAAAATTCAGTCGCAAAATACTAGTGAAACGTATTATTCACATTCTCCTGAATTAAGTAATGGTATAATTTTATGTAATCGTGAAGTAAAAAATAAATAAATTAAAGTAAAAAAAGAAATTTCAGGGTTGCCACAAATAATTAATTTTATTTTTCCCTGATTTCCAGACAAAATTTTCACTTTTTCCCTGACCCTAAAGAATATTCTGATTTACTCTAAAAATTCTTAGATAATCAAGAAAAAATGTTCTATTACATTTATTTACAGATTTCATTAATTGTAAAATTATTCAAAAACATCAATAACTTCTTTTTTAAATAAATATTTAATCATTATTATTTTTCTGTAGGAATTAAAATTCTTAAAAATATTAAAATTCAAACCTTTTTAAATTGAACAACTTATAGGAATATTATTACAAAACATGAAGAAGACTCGGAGTGATCGTCTTCTTCATGTTTGTAATAATTTAAATTGTCATAACATTTTTCACAATAGGTTAATTACATACAAAAATCCTAAAAAAAATCCTTATCAAGAATTCAATTATTTTTACAAGCAGTAAAATTTCTCGAAAAAATTAAAATTTTTTTTTAAAATGTAATAAAATTTGTGTCAATAATTCAATTACATTCATAAATTAATCAATCGATTATCCGTTAATTCATTTTTAAATCAATTTTTATTAGAAAATTCTAGAAAAATTCAATTATTTAAATTGAAAAATAAATAATTTATTGAATAATTGAATGTTTGTTAAAATTTAATTCTCATAAAGAATTTTATCAATAAATCTTTAAATATATGAATTTAATTTGACAAATTTTAATAAAATTTCCATAAAATTATTGAATTTTGGAGAAGAATTTTATTATTTATAAAGTTACTTGGAATTTTAACAAGAATTTTTTTTTTTAATTTCAAACACAATTAGATTTCTGCGAAGAATTTTATTACATTTTAAAAATAATTTAATTCTTCCAACTAATTTTATTCAAATTTATAAAAATAACTGTATTTTTGTGAAGAATTTTATTATTTTTATAAATAATTGAATTTCGGTAAAGAATTTTTTAAATAATTTATATTTTTCGACAAATTTTATGAAATTTTGTATTTTAAATAATTGAATTCCTGTGAAAATTTTATTACTTATGAAAACAATGGAATTATTTTGAATTAATTCATTAAAATGGAATTCCTACAAAATTTTGCCAAGAATTTTATTTAAATTTTTAGATATAATTGAATTTAGATGAAGAATTTTTTTATTTATAAATAAAATTGAAATTTTGAATATTTTTAATTTTTTAATTTTTGAGAATAATTGAATTTTTGCGAAGAATTTTATTAATTTTGAAAAAAATTTAATTCTTCCAATGAATTTTATTCAAGTTTATATAAATAATTGAATCCTAACAACGAATTTTATTTAAGTTTATAAAAGTAATTGAATTTCGGTGAAGAATTTTATTATTTATAAAAATATTTTTGTATAATTGATATTTTTTGAAAAATTTTATTACATTTTGTATTTTAAATAATTGAATTCTTGTGGAATTTCGTCAAGAATTTTTTAAAAACTTTTAAAAATAATTGAATTTTAATGCAGTATTTTATTATTTATAAAAATAATTGTAATTTTGATGAGAATTGTTTTAAAATATTTTAACATAATTGAAATTCTGCGAAGAATTTTTGTAAGTTTTGAAAATAATTGAATTTCTATAATCATTTGTAACTTTTCCAAAATCTAATTTTTTTAGTATTTTTAACTAAAATTCTTTTATCAATCTAGTATTTATAAAAATTGTAAAAATTATTCATAAAATAATTTATAAGTCATAATTTATTATGGTTATTAATTTTATTTAATTATTATTTATTAATATTTATTTATTATTTATTATTAATTATTAATTTTATGATAGTTTTTTAAAATTTAAGTTATTTAAAAAGAAATTTTTGCCAGAAATAGAAAAAATTGATGGTTTTGTATTAAAATTTGTGGTAATTTCATAGTTTACGAGGCAAAAAGAAAAAAAAATTCATTTTCTCATGAATTTTAATAATTCTCTTTTTTTCAGTACTTTTAGTAAAATTCCCTGACTTTTCACTGACCTGTGGCAACCCTGACTTTAATTAAAAAAAATGTAAATGACCAAATTTTGTTATTGAATTGTAGAAGAAAATGAATTATTAAAGAAATAACGAACCGTTCAACAAAATCAGGAACAAGAAACATTGTTTGCATGACGCTATTGAGGTAACAGGAATTTCCAAGATTAACAAGACCCGTATAACCGGGACCATAAACTTTAGCCGATGACTCCTGTAGAGTAACCCAATCGCCAAATTTCTGATTAAGATCCAATTCGAGTTCAATCATTGATTTCTCCGTCTTCTTCATTTGCGTTATATTAACGCCCCAATGTGCTAAATGCTCAACGAGCTTTGGATCCAATACCATATCGTCCTCGTCATACGAATAAACATCGCCCTTTCCATCCTTAGTGATTGTTCCAAGTTTAACGGCCAATGGATGACCCGAGACACGATAGTGTTCAACTGCATGATCATTGCCGCCACTGCCGTCGAAAAATTTACGTCCACACAAAATACTGCCGTCAGTTAAATTTAACCATAAATTCTGCGTGAGATCGCATCTCTCACATTTCCAACCGCTCGGCGGTATTTTTATTCCATTGTCCAATTGTTGTAAATTCTCCGCGTGTCTGAAGAAAAAAAAAATTTTACATTTCAATTCTTTTAATTTCAGCTAGATTCTGTTAATTACTATTATTATTAATTAGTATTAATTAGTATTATTATTTTCCGGAAGGAAATTTAATTTTAATTCCACATTTTTTAGGAATTTGATTAAAATCAAATTTTCTTTTAAGAAGAAAAGAAGGAAAATAATCGATTTTTTTTGTACTTCGAAACAACTCGAGCTTCTCCATCCCAAGTGCCGGCCAACGCTTCCTGTTCGGCAATTTTCAGAGCGGATTCAGCTTCTAAAACTGCCTTTACCGACATTTGGACTAACATTGGCAATTCTTCGTTTGGATAGGGAACTGAAGTAAAATTTGGCAGTACAACGATTTTGTAACTCTCCTCGAAAGTGAATTTTTGTTGATCGGGATTAAAACCCCCGGGCGTTCCAATTGCCAGTCGAGTAATTTTCTTCTCCGGTCCATCTGTATTTTCGCTTGGAATCTATTTCGAAAACAAACAAAAAATACTTAATTTAACTCCTAAGGTTTAGAAATAAAAAAGAATTACAATAATTTGTAGACTGTGTGTAAAAAATGTGTAGAAAATTAAATTTTGAATGAAATTATTCAAAAATTCTAGAAAATTAATTGAATTTTGAAAGACTTGCAGTTCAAATTTTTAAGTATTTCAAAATTTTAAGCAAATAAAGAACAATAAGAAGTTAAATATTTATTTTACAAAAGTTATTAAAATTTGGAAAATTTAATTTGGAAATTTAAAAATAATAGGTTTTTGAAAAATAGTAATTGAAATTTTTTAAAGAAAAAGGTACTTGAATTCACAATAATAATTGTAACAAATTGAAACAATTGGAAATTCTGTAAAATATTATATTTTAAAGATTTTTATGTTTTCCTCTTTAAAAATTGTCATTAAATATAATTATATTTTTGAAATTATATCATTTTATGAATTTACAAAAATTATTCTATTTAAATAATTCAATTCTGATAGGAATTGATTTAAGAAAAATTTCAGTTAACATTTAAAAAATAATTAAATATTTAAACCGTAACAACAGAAATTTTAGAAATTAATTAAATTTTAAAAGGTTTTTAAATTAAATGCCTTGAATATTTAAGGGAAGCAAAAGTTTAAAAATCTTCAAATTTTTATTTTAAAAAATTATTAAGAAAATTATTTTTCTTCAAAAATTATTAAAGTTTTTCAATAATTTTATTCAAAAATTCTAAAAAAATAATTTAATTTTGGATGAATTACAGTTGCAAATTTTAGAAAAAATTATATTTAATGAGGTTTTTCATTGAAATTATTTGAAATTTTAATTCCTCGGGAAAAATAAATACGAATAAGTTTTTAAATTTTTGTTTAACAAAAAGTATTAAAGGTTTGAAAAATTTAATTTTGTAAAATTGTTTCTTAAAAAAAAGGAAACTAAAACTTTTTTAAAATACTTTTATTTCCGAAAATAATTTTAAAAAATTGAAACAATTGAAAAGTTTGTCAACTTTTATTGAAATAAATTTTGAATTTTAATTCAAGTTCCTGTTAGAAATATTTTAGCATTTACTATATGAGTTTTTTAAATAATCACATTTAATAAAAGACCGTAAGAAAAATTATATTTTTAAGAAATTAAGAATTTGCATTAAATTTGAAAAAACAAATTTTGAAAGTAAAAATGGAGTTTTGCTAGTTACGCATAAAATAAATTTAATAAATAACTGGAAACGAACGTAATTTAGATCATTTTTTAAAATTATTCGTAACAATTTGAATAAAATTCGGAAAACAAAATTTATACATTGATAAAAAATTTAGAAACATTTGCTTTTAAATCAAACGAATAAATTTAATAACACAGAAACTAATTTAAAGTTTAATAGAATAAAAAAATAATTAAAAAATTTATAAGAAAAAAAAATAGAAAAAACAATTTTTTAACAATAATTTCGACGGAAAATTAAGAGAAGACAATATTTTCGTCGAGTGAAAATAATTCATTTTGGTTATTAATAGAAATAATATTGTGTACCTCCTTTTTCGTCTTCAAGATATGAAGGAAAACGGCATTTCCCGTTTGGCGAAAGTATCTCTCGACATAATCCTGACCAAGGCCGAAAAATGTCGAAAGACTAATGTATAAGCCGGTAGGACTCTCCTGTTATGAAAAACGAAAATAAATTACTCCAATCGCATGTTAGGAATACAAATTTATTTATTTACTTTTTGATCTGTTTTGTAAAAGTTAAAAAAAATAAATTCACACTTACTGGAGTGTCAAATGAATAAACACACTCATCTTTATAAACTTTATCCGTCACTTCAGGTACTTTTATATTTTTTAAATGCTGCGATAATTCTTCCATGATTTTCAAGTTTATTTTCTATATTTATTATTTGTCCTCTAAAATAATCTAATTCTTATTTTATTAAAGAAAAAAATTATTATCTTAATAATAATAAATGTATACGGAAAGTGTGTTAGCACTCTAGGCATGAAATATATAAATTCTTTTCTTCGAACGGTTTGGCGATCGTGTTTGGTTTTGTATCGCTTCTTTTTCACGTTAGGGTCGTTAGGTGGTCAGAGAAGGTAAGGTTAGGTATTAAAAAATTACAAAAGGTCAAAAACTCAAAAGGTCCAAAACTCTAAAGTTTTAAACGTTTAAAAATGTGAAAATGATAAGAAAATTGTTTAATATGAAGAAACATTCATCACTTTTATCGTCCCAAACGTGGAAATTTGATGATTGATCAAAAAATGGTTGTGTAAGCACCTTTAGATGTTTTGGACGTTTTCGTTTTTTGGAACTGGACTCTCGAGGTTTTGAATACATCCAAAGCAATAGCTATTCGAATTTGCATATGAATAATTAAAAATTGCCTTGATTTGATTGAATTAAAATCGATCGATTAAAAGATCAAGATAAATTACAAACATAACCTATAATATTGAAATCTTTCAATACGTTTGCTTATATTCTTGATTATAACAATATAAAACGAGTATATTAGTCAGGAAAGTCAGGGATTTTTAGTAAAAGTACTGAAAAAATCGAATTTCAAAAATGCATGAAAAACTCTTAATTTTGATGTTTTTTTTTGTTTGCCTTATAAACTATAAAAATAACCACGAATTTTAATACAAAACCTTGAATTTTTGATAAATTTCTTTTAAATAAACCAATTATTTTCATAAATAATAAAATTTTCACAGGAATTCAATTATTTAATATAAAAAATTTCAAATAATTTTACGAAAAATATCAATTATTTAAAAAGAATTTTATAAAATTCGTCGCAAGAGTTGAGTTATTAAATAAATTTAATAAAGTTCTTTTTAAGAATTCAATTACTTTTATAAACTTGAATAAAATGCGTTGTAAGAATTCAATTATTTTTATAAACTTGAATAAAATTCGTTTGAGGAAGTAAATTATTTTCAAAAGTAATAAAATTCTCCGAAAAAATTCAATTATTCTAAAAAATTAAGAAAAAATATTTTCAAAATTTCAATTATATTTAGAAATAAAAAAAAATTCTTCAATATTCATTTATTTAAACAAAATTTTTATATTCTCGTCAAAATTTAAATATATTTATAAACTTGAATAAAATTCTTGTTAAAGTTTTAGAGAATTTCTATAATTTTTAATAAATTTCTTTGAAATAATTAAATTATTTTCATAAATATTAAAATTTTCACGTGAGTTCAATTATTTAATATAAAAAATTTTATAAAATTTTTTGAAAAATATCAATTATTTAAAAAGAATTTTATAAAATTCGTCGCAAGAGTTCAGTTATTGAAAAAATTTAACAAAGCTCTGTTCAAGAATTCAATTATTTTTAGAAATAGTAAAATTCTTCACCGAAATTCAATTATTTTTATAAACTTGAATAAAATTCGTTGGAAGAATTAAATTATTTTCAAAAGTAATAAAATTCTTCGCAGAAATTCAATTATATTCAAAAATTTTGTCAAAATTTCAATTATTGTTGTAAACAATACAATTCTTCTTTAAAATTCAAAAATATTTAAAAACTTGAATAAAATTCTTTGTTAAAATTTCACATAAATTCAATAATTTATGAAATTGTTAATAAATTTCTTTAAAATAATTCAATTACTTTCAAAAATAATAAAATTTTCACGTAAGTTCAATTATTTAATATACAAAATTTTATAATTATAATTATTTAAAAAAAATTTAACAAAGTTCTTTACAAGAATTTAATTATTTTTATAAATAATAAAATTCGTCACCGATATTCAATTATTTTAGAAAAATTTTAATAAAATTTTTTAAAATTATTTTCAAGAATAATAAAACTCATCGCAGGATTTTAATTAATTTTGAATACAATATTTTAATCAATATCCTCAAAAAATGTAATTATTCTTAAAAATTTTATTAAAATTTGTCAAAAGAATTCAATTATTTAAAATTTTGGTGATATAATTCTTTAGGAGAATTCAATTTTAACAAACATTCAATTATTCAATAAATTATTTATTTTTCAATTTAAATAATTGAATTTTTCTAGAATTTTCTAATAAAAATTGATTAAAAAATGAAATTACCGAATAATCGATTTATTGTTTATGAAAATAATTGAATTATTGCAACGAATTTTATTACAATTTTTTCGAATAATTGAATTTTTATAAGAAAATTTACTACTTTTAAAAATAATTGAATTCTTACGAAGGATTTTATTAGGATTTTTGTAAATAATTAAATTTTTGTTGAAAAATTTCAAGGTTATTAAAATTGTAACAAAACATGAAGAAGGTGAATTATGTTTTGTAATAATATTCTTATAAATTGTTGAGTTTCAAAAAGGTTTGAATTTGAATGTTCTGAAAAATTTTAATTCCCGTGGAGAAGTAATAATTAATAATTTGAAAATTTAATTTTTGAATAATTTTACAATTAATAAAATTTGTAAATAAATTTAATAAAACATTTTTTTGAGTATCTAATAATTTTTAGAGTGAATCAGAATATTTTTTATGGTCTGGGAAAAAGTGAGGACTTTGTCTGGAAATCAGGGAAAAGTCAGGGAAAAATAAAATTAAATATTTGTAACAACCCTGATAACAATAAAATGATTATATTAGTAAAACGAGTAAAACTTATTATTAGTTATTGAAATAATAATGCCTAGGTGAAGAAAAATGGATTAAATTAGGTAAATTTTCTGTAATATATATTTATATTTTGGCAGTTTCTCATTGACTGCATGGCACAAACAATAATTACAATTAATTATGTACAAGGTGTTTTTGATTATTAAAAAAACGACTTATGTAAAAATATTACATACCAAAGATTAGAATTATTATTATTATTAATTATTATTATTATAGTTATGATTATAAACTATTATTTAAGAGATAGAATTTTAGTCTTACAATTTTTTTTTATAATTGCACAAAAAGTGCATAACAGGGAATCTATTTATTATTTTCTTCTTGTTGGTAAAATTAATAAAATTAATGAAATGAATAAAAATCTCGTCGAATTAAATTTTTTTTTCCATTGAATAATTTTTCTAATCACTGTCGTCTGTATTTCTAGGTGCTCGTGTCAATGGACGTCGACTGTCTTCATCCGATCCGTAAATTACTTCCTCGTCCGAATCGTTTATCATCGAAAAAGATGGATTATCCTTTGTTATTGATGAATCTAGAAACGAAAGACGACGTAAATTACAGGTACTTCAGTTTTCTTGCTTTGTTTTTTGACTTTAAAAAAAAAACTTACGTTGCCCATAAACTTGTTGAAGAGCGGGCGCATAAACATAAGCCATTGTATAGAGATAGAAATTCAATAGGCCATAGAGGGCCATAAATTGGGCGGAAGTGTGATAATACGTTGAAAGACGAGACGCAAAACTGTCTTCAAATACTCCAGCTCCGAATTTTCTGGCTGTGACTAAAGCGCAAATTCCAATGACAACCGCCGCTAATAGAGTCAAAAATCTCAATCGAAGATCTGGGAGAATATTTCCAATTAGTAATTATTATTTACACTTTTTAAAAACTATTTGAAATACTATTTTAAATAATTTTATAATTACCAAAGTATGGCATCGATCGCAATTCGCTGTACGCTCGGAGAATAAGTAAAAGAAGATAAGCCCCATAAATTCCTCCCATCGTCAGAAAAAATACCTTGAATCCCTAAAAAGAAAGAGAAAACAAAATTTCAATAAAATTTTAATCAAAAAAAAAAATGAAATCAATTTTCACCTTATTTTAGAAAATTAAAAGTAATAATAATTTCATTTCCAAACGATTCTTACGTAATAATTTGAGGTGTCGAGAATATAATTATACGTCGGGTCCTCAAGTTCTGTGCATCTCAGCCAAGTTGCGAGTGTGAGACCAGCTCCCCATAATAATCCAACGATTAATAATTTCGGCAAGTAAAACGTCGCTATTCGCCTCTCGTTCTGAAAATTATCAAGAAAAAATTACAATTTTTCATTCTTACTTCTTAGAGGAGAAAATTTTTTTTCTCAAAGGAAAAAGAAAATTACAAACCTGTCGCAAACCGTGATAAACACACAGCCAGAACATTAGAATAGCGCAAAGAAATGTTGTCTGAAGAACTGCGTCCAGCATTCCCGGAATCCATGAATTCACCAAAAATATTAACGGAAATAATGGATCTAAAAATAAATTAATTATATTATTAATTACAAAAAATTTAATTCAATTACAAATTTACAATTAAATCAGGGTTGCCACAAATATTTTATTTTATTTTTCCCTGATTTCCAGATAAAATTCTCACTTTTTCCCTGACCATAAAAAATACTCTGATTCACTCTAAAAATTATTAGATAATCAAGAAAAAATATTCTATTACATTTATTTACAAATTTCATTAATTGTAAAATTATTCAAAAACATCAATAACTAAATTTTTAAATTATTTAATTATTACTTCTCCACGGGAATTAAAATTTTTCCGAACATTCAAATTCAAACCTTTTTGAAACTCAACAATTCATAAGAATATTATTACAAAACATAAAGAAATATTTTGTTATAATTTAAATAACCATGAAATTTTTCAACAAACATTTAATTATTTACAAAAATCCTAATAAAATCCTTCGCAAGAATTCAATTATTTTTAAAAGTAGTAAATTTTCTCAAAAAAATTCAATTATTTGAAAAAATTGTAATAAAATTCGTTGCAATAATTCAATTATTTTCATAAACAATAAATCGATTTCTCGGTAATTTCAATTTTTTAATAAATTTTTACTAGAAAATTCTAGAAAAATTCAATTATTTAAATTGAAAAATAAATAATTTATTGAATAATTGAATGTTTGTTAAAATTGAATTCTCCTAAAGAATTTTATCAACAAATTTTTAAATAATTGAATTCTTTTGACAAATTTTAATAAAATTTTTTAAAATAATTACATTTTTCGAGGAATTTGATTAAAATATTGTATCCCCAATTAATTAAAAATCTGCGATGAGTTTTATTATTCATGAAAATAATTTTTAAAAATTTTCTAAAAATGTTTCTAAAATTTTTCTAAAATAATTGAATTTCGGTGAAGAATTTTCTTATTTATAAAAATAATTCAATTCTTGTAAAGAACTTTGTTAAATATTTTTTAAATAATTGATTCGTGCGACGAATATTATAAAAATCTTTTTAAATAATTTATATTTTTTAAAAAATGTTATAAAATTTTGTATATTAAATAATTGAACTTAAGTGAAAATTTTATTATTTATAAAAATAATTGAATTATTTCATAGAAATTTATTAAAAATTTCATAAATTATTGAATTTATGTGAAATTTTAACAAAGAATGTTATTCAAGTTTTTAAATATTTTTGAATTTTGAAGAAGAATTGTATTGTTTACAACAATAATTGAAATTTTGACGAGAATTAAAAATTTTTTTTTTAAATAATTGAATATTGAAGAATTTTTTTATTTCTAAAGATAATTGAAATTTTGACAAAAATTTTTAAACGTAATTGAATTTCTGCGAAGAATTTTATTACTTTTGAAAATAATTTAATTCTTCCAACGAATTTTATTCAAGTTTATAAAAATAATTGAATTTCTGTGAAGAATTTTACTATTTATAAAAATAATTGAATTCTTGAAAAGAACTTTGTTAAATTTTTTTCAATAATTGAACTCTTGCGACGAATTTTATAAAATTCTTTTTAAATAATTGATATTTTTCGAAAAATTATTTGAAATTTTTTATATTAAATAATTGAATTTCTGTGAAAATTGTATTATTTATGAAAATAATTGGTTTATTTAGAAGAAATTCATAAAAAAATTTGGTAAATTATTGAATTCCTGTGAAATTTTTACAAGAATTTTATTAAAGTTTTTAAAAATAATTGAATTTCGAAGAAGATTTGTATTATTTATAAAGATAATTGAAATATTGACGAGAATTTTTTAAAATATGTTGAACCTAATTGAATTTTGGAAAAGAATTTTTTTATTATTAAAGATATAATTGAAATGACCAGAATTTTTTTTAATGTTTGAATATAATTGAATTTCTGCAAAAAATGTTATTACTTTTGAAAATAATTGAATTTCTGTAATTATTTGTAATTTTTCCAAAATTAAATTTGTGTAGTATTTTTAATTAAAATTCTTTTATCAATCTAGTATTTATGAAAATTGTAAAAATTATTAATTACATAATTTATAAGTCATAATTTTATGATAGTTTTTTTTAAATTAAGCTATTTAAAAAGAAATTAATGTCTGAAATAGAAAAAATTCACAGTTTTGTATTAAAATTCGAGATTATTTTTATAGTTTACAAGGCAAACAAAAAAACATCAGAATTTAGAGTTTTTTCATGAATTTTTGAAATTCGATTTTTTCCAGGACCTTTACTAAAAATCCTTGTTTTATACCTGACTTCCCTGACCAATTTTACTTTCCTTGAATTCCCTGGCCTGTGGCAACCCTGTAAATATTATTTTCAAACAAACTCACTATTGTAGAGAATAAGAAGTGGTAAAAGAATAGAAATCCACTTTTGCTCAATTGACCAATCGTGCAATTGATATTTCCTCAAGGAATGTCCAAACCAACACTAAAAAAGAAAATTAATTTTTATTCTCAACTACTTTTTCCCCTTTAAAATCAATGGAAAACACGAAAGAATTATAAATAACAAAAGACTCAGAATTTCTAAACAAAAAATAAAAACTCATAATTTTCAAATCCTTGATTTTTTCTTTTCTAAATTACAAAAGTTAAAGTAAACTTTATTTACCGTCACTACGAATGTGGCCAGAAGAAATATTAATCTGAACCAAATTTCAATTTGCGTGAAGTCGGGATCGTAATTTTTAAACTGTGGAAACAAACAAAAAAAAAAGTTTGATGAAGAATCAACGTTTTATTTGGTATCATTGAAGTAGTTGAAAATAATAAAATAAATGATATGATTTTATTTGCTTACTGACGTAGAATGTGAGATTTCGTATCGTGTAACGTTGATGAAAACTCTCGAGTCCATAGAATCGTACAGTTATAATATAATGACTAAAATGAAGAAATCCCAGATGGGCGATTACAAATTCCTCACAATTTTGCCTCTCGCACTTTAAATGTCGAGTTCTGTAAAAAAAAGAACAAGAAACATCAAAAACTGATATAACTATTTTAAGAAGAATTTCAATTTTCTTCTTCAATCTTTACCTATTATGCCCCGATTCTGCTGTTAATACTGGATCTAATTTCCGATCGGTCGTGATTCCGTCTATCGAAACACTCACTTGAAAACTTTTATCGTACCTCTCGTCTAAAATTTTTATAATTATGATTTTTTTTATTAATTTTGTAATTTTGTTTTCTATTCTAATGAGTCTAATTATTAAAAATTTTTCAAATATTAAAACAAATGAAAAGAAATTACTTTAATGAATTGAAATAATTTTGTTTTTGAATTACCATCACTATTTAATGTGGATAATTTAGCAATAATCCAAAGTTGTTGACTGTACGTTGAGAGAGGTGGAGTTTTCATAATAAATGGTCCATTCGGCATTTCACTGCCATTTGGATGGGCCTTTTCCGGTGTCGTTGAAGTTATCGGAGGTCCTGCGAAAAAAACAAACAAAAAATTTTAATAAATTAATAATTACTCTTTATTAATAACTAGCAAAAGTTACGTGCGCGGAACGTTGAATTCCATTTGTTATTGTTATGTAAATTATAAAATTTTTTAGTTTCAAATATAAATTTTTCAAATAATTATATAGTCAAAATTTACAAAATTCACTTAAGTACAAAATTAATTATTACTGTTCGTATTTTTAAAATTTTAATAAAATTTCACGAATGAATTCAATAATGTTCTTAAATTTTAATAAATTCTTTTAAACAGTTCAATTATTTTTTTAAGTAATAAAATGTTTACAAAAATTCAATTATTTTTAAAACAATTTCAATTGAATTCGTCGGAAGAGAATAATTTTTAGAAATATTTTTAACACACTTCGAAAGAATTAATTTTTTCTAAAATTTTAATAAATTTTTCGAAACAATTCAATTATTTTTATAAATACTAATATTCTTTGAAGGAATTAAATTATTTTCAATCCAATTTAAATAAAATTATACGAAAGAATTTAATTATTTTCAAAAATTTTCATAAAATTCAATTTCAACAAGAATTTTTGAATTCTTTAAAAATAATTCAATTGTTGTGAAAATATTTATAAAAAAGAAAAGTAAATTTCATTATTTTCAATTATTTCTATAAAATTCTTCATAACAATTTAATTATTTGTCGAAATTTCAATAAATTCTTCGTAACATTTCAATTATTTTTATAAATAGTAAATTTGTTTTGCAATAATTCATTTATGTTTATAAATAGTAAAATTCTTTGCAGAAATTTAATTATTTTCAAAACAATTTTAAAAGAATTTCTCAAAAGAATTTTAATCTTCAAATATTAACATAAAATTAAATTATTTTCTAAAATTGTTGATAAATACTTCGGAACAATTAAATTATTTTTATAAATAGTAAAATCCTTTGCAGGAATACAATTGTCTACAGGACAATTTAAATTAAATTCCTCGGATGAATTCAAATATTATTTTAATTATTTTTACAAATATCATTTATTTCCTAAAATTTTAATAAATTCTTCTAAACAATTCAATTATTTTTTATAAATTTAACAATTCTTTAAAGGAATTAAATTATTGTTGATACAATTTACATAAAATAAAACGAGAGAATTTAATTATTTTCAAAAATTTCCATAAAATTCTATTTTAACAAGAATGTTAAATTCTTTAAAAATGATTCAATTCTTGTCAAAATATTTATAAAAAAATGCATTATTTTCAATTATTTCTATAAAATTCTTCATACAAATTTAATTATTTGTCCAAATTTTAATAAATTTTTCGTAACATTTCAATTATTTTTATAAATAGTAAATTTGTTTTGCAATAATTCATTTATGTTTATAAATAGTAAAATTCTTTGCAGAAATTTAATTATTTTCAAAACAATTTTAATAGAATTTCTGGAAAGAATTTTAATCTTTAAATATTAACATATAATTAATTTATTTTCTAAAATTTTTGATAATTTCTTCGGAATAATTCAATTATTTTTATAAATAGTAATAAAATTCTTGTTCGTCAAATCCAATTGTTTCAAAAATTTTCAATTAAAATTTTTAGAAAACGCTATTAGTTTAAAAAAAATTCAATAAAATTCTTTAAAAGAATTTAGTTAGAATTTTTAAAAATTTTAATAAAATTCTTCACAAGAATTTAATAACATTTTTAGACGAAATTTTTTTTTGATAAAATTCTTTGCAATAATTCGACGATTTTCAATACATTAATTTTAAAATTGAAAATTATAGAAGATAATAACTTGAAAACACAAAAAAAATTAATTTTACACATTTTTACCTGTTAGTCCAATAAATACGGATAATCCAAAGCAAGCGAAGAAGGCCACGAAAACCATGACAAATTCCCTCTTGTGCATCGAATACAATCGCATTTGGACTGATCTAAAAAATTTATTTCGTAACAAAAAAATTTTATTAAAAACCAAAATTATTAAAAACTGAAATATAAAAACAAATTTCAAGTAAAAAAATTCAATTTGAATATTAAATAATTTAGAATATCAATTTTTTTTCTAAATAATGTAAAATATTTTACAGTAATAATTTTAATTATTCAATTATGAAAATTAGTTCATTTCGAAACGAAAAAGAGAAAAAAATTACCTTTCGCATCTGTCGTGATGATACGCAGGTGCAATGTATTTATTAAATTCACTAAAAATATCACTGCACTGTGATAGTGCATTTCTAACCTTGAGATTCCACCCAGCCGATGGAAGGTGATAGGAATATCCTAAATTCGGACTTCCCATTTTCATTTTCATTGTCCTGAATTTCAAAAAAGGAATTTTTCAAAAACATGATTCTCAATTTCTATTCTCTTTTCTTTAACAGAAAAATTCTTTTTATAATTAATTCTTCAATTTGGTTAAAAAACATTTCCTAAATCAAAAGACTTCATTTTTTTTGCTTAAAATTTCTTTACAAAAAAAAACAAACAAAAATCAATCGATCACTGGTAAATTTATTAGAAAATAAATATTGCAATTTACGACTAATTTGTTGAAATAAATACAAAATAAATAATAATAATAATAATAATAATAGAGGTAAAAATAAAAAAATAATAATATAAATAATAAAAAAAGTAAAAAATAAGACGAAATGAAAAAAATAATAGGTAGTAATAAAATCAATAAAAATTTGCTATTTGATTAATAAAAATATTATTATTATATTAATATTATATTAATAACAATAAGCAAAAAGTAAATAATAGATTACTTTGTCTTCGTGGTAAAATTTCAATGAATTTGTCAATTTGCAAATAATGCCAATTGACAGGTAATAATTAATTATTAATTAAATGAATAATTTAAAATAAATTGTACCTCTTCTGGGAAATTGTCCTTGGCACTGTTTGTTTTTTTCCGTCCCCTAAATTAAAGATCGTTTATCCATTTTTTAAAACAACTGGAGACATTTTCTCGATATTGGCGACTTATAATATTGTCACCAATTTGCCAAAAATACTTTCTTTTCACTAATTTTTGTTTCTATTTACTTGCGAGAATTTCCCGTGTGTTATAAACTAACTCTAATGTGCACCGTGTATCAATAAGGTACGGAACAGTACTCAGACTTAACGGCGCACATTATTGATTTTTACTCCTCTCTCTCTCTCTCTCTCTCTATATGCTTACATTTATTTTCACTTTTCAAACGTAACTAGCGCTCTTCTCGGGAGAAAGAAGAAAATTTTCTTTTTTAGAAAAACACTTTTATTGATGATTCAAAAATATTTAAGATTCATTTTCAATTTTAATTTCAACTATTTTAAAACGAATTTTTTTATTGAAAAACATATTTTCTTGGTGAATGTTCTGATACTTTTATTTTAAGTATTTTTTCTTTAGTAAAATATTTCTTTTCGTTGATTTATTTATTTTTTTTTGTTAATTATTTTGTTCAATAACTTACTTCTTGTAAGTTGACAATTGTTTTTTAGATTCTTAGTTACCTTGAGTAAAAATATTTATATTTACACTGTACACAATTTGAAACGAAAAGGGAAATTGTCTTTAGTCCCAATATTTAATTTTTCCGTCCCATCCGGCAGTTGCGAGTTTCGACGGTTCGTGAGGATGCCACATGGCTGAAATGCAAACTCCGTCGTGGGCTTTCCATTTTTTGTACAGTTTCGTTGTTTTCCAGTCCCAAACGTAGCATTTTCCGTCTCCGTCGCCTGACACGAGATAACTGCCAAGGAATTTAATTTAATTATCATTAAATAAATGTTTTACTTCTTAAATGATTAACCGTTAATTAGATTTACGCTTAAATTACTAATTCGCTGTTTCATTAGATTTGGAATTACTAAATTAAATTATTAAATACTGATCGATCGTTTAATTATAGATTTACTGCTAAATTACTAATTTATTCTCTAGTTAGAATTTTAAAGAAAATAAAAAAGAATCTTGCGGAATATTGAGAAAACAAACCTCATGTCGGGAGAGAAATCTAAACCGCAAGCGTAACCGGCAACCATATGACCCGTGAATGTTTTCTTTCGATTCATTTTAAATCGATTGAGTGCTGAGAATATGACAATTTTATTATCCATACTTTGGCAGGCGAGCCACTTTTGATTGGGCGATGGAGTGACGGCCGGCATTGAATGCATCGTAGGATCCGCTATGTACTTCATATCAACTGGAATATCCCTGTGGGAAAAGAAAGTCAATTTTTACATTTAAATATTTCAAGTTTTCAATTTTGTTCAAAAAAATTTCTTTTTTGTTTCTTAAATTGTATTTATAATTGTTCTCTTCAAATATTTTCAATTTTAAAATTAATGTATTGAATATCATCGAATTATTGCAAAGAAATTTATCAAAAAAAATTTGCCAAGAATTTTAATACTACTTATAAAAATAATGTAATTGTTCCGAAGTATTTATCAAAAATTTTAGAAAATAATTGAATTTTATGTTAATATTTGAAGATTAAAATTCTTTCGAGAGATTCTGTTAAAATTGTTTTGAAAATATTTAAATTTCTTAAATAATAATTATTTATAAACGTAAATGAATTATTGCATTTTTTGCAATTATTTATAAAGATAATTGAAACGTTTTGAAGAATTTATTTAAATTTTGACAAAAAATTAAATTGTTATGAAGAATTTTATAGAAATAATTGAAAATAATGAAATTTTTTTCTCTTTTTCTAAATATTTTGACAATAATTGAATTATTTTTAAAGAATTATTTTTATAAATAAGAAAATTCTTCACCGAAATTCAATTATTTTAAAAAAATTTTAATAACATTTTTAGAAAATTTTTAAAAATTATTTTCATGAATAATAAAACTCATCGCAGATTTTTAATTAATTGTGGATACAATATTTTAATCAAATTCCTCGAAAATAGTAATTATTTTAAAAAATTTTATTAAAATTTGTAAAAAGAATTCAATTATTTAAAATTTTGTTGATAAAATTCTTTAGGAGAATTCAATTTTAACAAACATTCAATTACTCAATAAATTATTTATTTTTCAATTTAAATAATTGAATTTTTCTAGAAATTTCTAATAAAAATCGACTAAAAAATGAAATTACCGAATAATCGATTTATTGTTTATGATAATAATTGAATTATTGCAACGAATTTTATTACAATTTTTTCGAATAATTGAATTTTTATAAGAAAATTTACTACTTTTAAAAATAATTGAATTCTTGCCAAGAATTTTAATACTATTTATAAAACTAATTTAATTGTTCCGAAGTATTTATCAAAAATTTTAGAAAATAATTGAATTTTATGTTAATATTTGAAGATTAAAATTCTTTCGAGAGATTCTATTAAAATTGTTTTGAAAATAATTAAATTTCTTAAATAATAATTATTTATAAACGTTAATGAATTATTGCATTTTTTGCAATTATTTATAAAGATAATTAAAACATTTTGAAGAATTTATTTAAATTTTGACAAAAAATTAAATTGTTATGCAGAATTTTATAGAAATAAATTGAAATTAATAAAATTTTTTTTCTCTTTTTCATTATGCCAAATAATTCAATTATTTTTAAAGAATTTCAAATTCTTGTTGAAATAGAATTTTATGGAAATTTTTGAAAATAAATTCTTTCGTGTAATTTTATTTAAATTGGATTAAAAATAATTTAATTCCTTCAAAGAATTTTAGTATTTATAAAAATAATTGAATGAAGTTTCTTTAAAAATTTTAATTGAAAATTTTGAAAGTAATTGTATTTTAGGAAGAATTGTATTAAAATTGTATTAAATTTATTTAATTTTTGCAATAAATTTAACTATTCATAAATATAAATGAATGATTGCAGAAAATTTTACTATTTACAAAAATAATTGAAATGTTTCGAAGAATTTATTTAAATTTTGAGAAATAATTAAATTGTTATGAAGAATTTTATAGAAATAATTAAAAATAATGAAATTTGCTTTTATTTTTTATAAATATTTCGATAATAATTGAATTATTTATAAGGAATTTAAAATTCTTTTTGAAATTGAATTTTATGGAAATTTTTGAAAATAATTCAATTCTGTTGTGTAATTTTATTTAAATTGGATTAAAAATAATTTAATTCCTTTAAAGAATTTTAGTATTTATAAAAATAATTGAAATGTTTCGAAGAATTTATTAAAATTTTAGGAAATAAATAAAATTTATGTAAATATTTTTAAAAATTTGAATTCATCCGATGTATTTAATTAAAATTGTTTTGAAAATAATTGAATTCCTGCAAAGAATTTTACTATTTATAAAATTAATTGAATTCTTGCGAATAATTTTACTATATTTATAAGAACAATTGAATTATTTAGAAGGATTTATTAAAATTTTAGAAAAAAATTGAATTTTTGCGAAGTGTGTTAAAAATATTTCTAAAAATTCATCTCTTCAGAGGAATTCAATTAAAATTGTTTCAAAAATAATTGAATTTTTAAAAAGATTTTACTACTTAAAAAAACAATTGAATTGTTTAAAGTAATTTATTAAAATTTTAGAATATTATTGAATTCTCTCGTGAAACTTATTAAAATTTTTGAAAATATGAACAGTAATAATTAATTTTGTTCTTAATAAGTGAATTCTTTTAATTTTCACTATGAAATTATTTTAAAAATTTATATTTGAAAATAAAAAATTTTGTAATTCTCATAACAATAACAAATTGAATTCCACATTCCGTGGAATGGAACATTTGCTAGTAGTAGATATTAAAAATCATTGACTTGGGAAAAGTGTCTTAAAATAATTAGATTTCACAAAGAATTCTTATTACACTCACCATTCCCAGACACGAAGACTTTTATCATCGGAAGTCGTGACGAATCTTCGATTTTCATCAACAAACGTAATTGTATTGACAGCTCCTAAATGTCTATCATATTCCTGAGTTATTTCTCCCGATCGAATGTCCCACTGAAATTTTATTATTTATACAAATTTGGAAAAATTAAATTCACACGTATTTAATTCTAAAATTAATTAATTTTTGTAACAATTAGAAGAGAGAAAGCACCAAAAAAAATACTCACGCAAATAATTTTCTTATCACTTGTTCCGGCGACAAATAAATGTTGTTTATCCGAATCGGGATTGAATTTAACGCAATACGGCACTTTACGGCTGGTGAATTTATTTAAACATGCGCCAGTTTCAGTGTCCCATAATTTAACGTAACGATCATAACCCGCCGATAGAAATCTTTTGCCATCATTATCGAAGCTAATGTCACGCACTGCTTGTCTGTGTCCGTAGTAGGTTCGTATACATCTTCTCTGATTGTAAACTTCCCAAAGCTGTTGGGGCAAAAAAAAATCAGAAAAGAGAAAATGAATGTTTGTAATTTAAAACTTCTTTTTGTAATAAATTCCCATTATTTGATGAAAAATATTTGAAAATATAATAGAAAATATTGTAAATACAATTGTTTGCGAAAAGAATGAAATACCTTGACTCTATTGTCCATACTGCATGAAAGTAGTAAGTGAGCAGTGCGTGGGAACCATCGAATTTGCGAGATTCCTTTCGTGTGTCCTTCCCACGTGTGAATTTGTGCTTTCGGCAAAAAGCAACGTTCGGGTGGTGAATCTGATCTTAAATTAACACCAACATCCTGCGGTGCGTGTAGAAATGATCTTCCTTGATAATCAGTTGTGTCTTTGACTGTAAATAGAGATTAAAATTTAGTTAAATTCGTGTAAACGAAGTGTTTGCAGTATAATCACTTTTTTTTCAACTTGAGACTTTGTCTCAAACTTACTGTGAAGTACAGTTCGTTCCTCGATGGGAGTTTCAGTCGTTTCCTTTCCTCTCTTATTGCGTTTAGCAAGAATCTCCTCCAATTCAGCCGCCTCCTCCTCAGTGGGCTTGATAATTCTCTTCTCGTCCACGTAGCCACCCCAAGGACCCAAAAATCCCTCAATATCAGCCGGATCGTCGTTCTTTTTTCGTTTCCTCTTATCCGCTGGTCTCAACGTTGTTGTTTCGAATACAGTTCTTGCTCCAGTTTCCTCGGCCGCCTCTTTAGCGCCAATTAAAACTTTCCCCTCATCAACACTTCCATCGGCTGTTGGATCTAATGCGTAGCCTACGAGAGAAAATATTCCATATTAGAAACAAATATATTTTTTTACACATGCAAATAATTCAGGTTTCGCACTCCATTATGAGTTTAAAAAAAGTGGGGAAAAAGTAGCCTTGATGACATAAAAAAAAGTAGGAAATAGTAGCCTCGATGACAAAAAAAAATCATTTCCAGGTTAAAAAACGGAATTTTTCCAGGTTCTTAAAACTACGTTTATTATTAAGAAGAATATTATTGGAAACCTCAAGAATTCGATTATTTTCAAAAGTAACACAATTCATCACAAAAATCCAATTATGTTTAAAAAATTGTCAGAAATTACCGTGAAAATTTAAATAATCTTTATAAATAATAAAAATTTTCCCCCGAAATTCAATTATTTTCAAAAAATTTTAATAATTTTCTTATCAGAATTACAATAGTTTCTAATATACAAAATTTTTATCAAATTTCTCGAAAAATGCAATTAATTAAAAAAAACTTATTAAAATGTTTTAGAAGAATTCAATTATCATTTAAAAATTTCTTGATTCTTCATAAAAATTCAATTTTGAAAAAAGTTCAATTATTTAATAAAATGTTTATTTTTAGAGTGAATTAATAGAATTCTCGCAAAATTTTCAAATAAATAAATGTTATTGAATATGATATTCAATTATAATGCAAAATTTTAACTACAATTTACTTTTAATCAATATTTATTAGAAAATTCTACAAGAAATCAATTATTTAACTATAAAAATAAATAATTTATTAAATAATTGAATGTTTTTTAACATTGAATTTTCATAACAAATTTTATCAGAATAAAATTATGTTTATTATTATTATTTATTGTCAAGAGACATATTAAAAAAAAAATTTAACAATAATTTCATTTTTCGAGAAATTTGATAAAAATTTTGCATATTAAAAATAATTGAAATTCTGACAAGAATATTATTAATATTTGAGAAAATAATTAAATTTCGGAGAAAAATGTTATTATTTATCAAGACAGTTTAAAGTTAGACAAGAATTTTTGTAAATTTTCAAACATAATTGGATTTTTGCGAAGAATTATATTACGTTTGAAAATAAACGAATTTTTCAGACTAATTTTATCAAAGTTTCGGTTTATATAATTGAATTGTTTCGTGAAATTTTATTCAAATAGCAAACATTGAAAAGAATTTAATTAAAAAAATTTTTTGAAATCAATTAATTTTCTACGAAGAGTTTTATTATAATTATTTTGAAAAAATTAAATTGTCACAAAAGAATTTCATTTAAATATTTGTAAATCATTTAATTCTTTGAAGAGTTAATAATAAAAGATAAAAAAAAATATTTGAATTTCTCGAATAATATGTTTCAAAATTCAATTTTGTTTTATTGTTTTAACTAAAATTCTTCAATAAATCCGTTTTTAAATTTTTTAATGAACTTCATTTAAAATTGAATGTTTGCAAAATTTTAAATGAATATTTTTTCAAGTTCATCTACTTATAAAAATTGTAATTGCAACTCTGTTAAAATTGAATTAATTTTGAAATATTTAAGTAAAATTAGTTTCCAAAAATAAATTTTATTATGGTTAAGTTTTTGGATTTCAATATCATTATTATTTTATAGTTTAGGCCAAGAATCCTAAACTATAAAATAATAAAAATAAATTTTCCAGGATTTCAATCAAAATTTTCTGACTTTTCCAGGTTTTTTCAATTTTTATAGAATTCCCTGACATTCCCAGGTTTTCCAGATTTCCAGATTGCGTGGCAACCCTGGTCTTTTGAATATTATTTTTGAAAAATATTCCTCACAAGAATTCAATTATTTTCATAAATCTCCATAAAATTTAAGAAAAAACAATTCAATTATTTTCAAAAGTAATAAAATTCTCCGCAGAAATTCAATTATGTTTAACATTTTTTTGAAATTCTCCGAAATTTCAATTATCTTTATAAATAATTAAATTGTTTTCTACAATTGAATTATTTTCAAAAATTTTAATAAAATTCTACGCAAACATTTAATTATTTTCATAAATATGTGATACCATTCTTTTGAAGGATTCAATTACTTTTATACATAGTAAAATTCTTTGCAGAAATTTAATTAGTATCAATTAATTTTAATGAAATAGAAATAATCGAATTTTCAATTATAATTATGAAGAGACAAGATTTTTTTGGAAAATTGAAAAAATTCTTCGTTTATAATTGAATTATTTTCCAAATTGTAGATTTATGTTCGAAATGAAATGAATTAGAATTCGATGAGAAAATAAAACCGGGAAAAACGGTGAATTTAAAGGTTAAACACAATTTATATTAAGTCACTATTGTTAGAGTAAATGTCGGTGAAATTATTTCCTATTTCTTATTGGCGGTCGTTTTTCATTAACGATTTTAGTTTTTAACACTGTTTTTAAATGGAAATGTGAAAATTAAAAATCTAAATTTGACTATTTGTTGAGAAAAGTAACTTTTAGTAGCATTAGTCTCAAAAAAGTAGCCTGAAATATATGTCTAAATTCTCACCATAGCTAGTAAACGTTCGTCGTTGATTTTCAAACTGAAAATCGGAAAAATGCGCTTTCTCAACATAGCCAGCGAGTGTGTTTTTCAATGCACGTTGCTGTTGTGTTTTAAAGGGATTTTCCGGTCCCACTTCAGGGGCAAAAAGTTCCTCAAATTTTGGATTGTGCATTATTTCCTTCGTTGTTGCGTCTATGTGACGTAAACATAATTCAGAGCCCTAATTGAAGGGAAACAAACAAATTATCAGTTTAAAAAAAAAAAATTTTTTTTAATTAGTTTTCGAATAAAAGACAAACCGTCGGTACGACTTCGGGTGCTGAACAAATTTTTAATCCTAAAGATAATAACGAAGATCCAGTAGATGAGAATGGAATCGAATTTGTTGACTTGTCATCAGTTCTAACCTCACTTTCTTTGGAATTTTCTTTAATCCCACTAGTTTTATCATCTTCTTCGTCACTACTGCCATATCCTTGCAAGGCTAACATTTTTCGACTTTAAATTGATAAAATCCACGAGTTATTTTTGCAAAAATTAAACAAACAATTTATACTTAATTCCCTTGTTGACAATTAGAATTCACACGCATTTTACTTTACTTCTTTCAAAGTTGGTAGTATTCCATTTTTCCCAAATTTGCTACACCTGGGACCTTAAGGTTCGTTTCCACTATACTCGACAGTTGGCGGGAAGTTTCAAATGTAGAAAAACGAGATAAAATATTTATTTAAATGGTTGAAAAAATTTTTTTATTCAATTTTTTAGCTTATACAAAACTTAAAAAATTTATAAAAATATTCTTATTTCTACAATACTGGTATGTGTATGAGTTGTGCTGGAATATTATGAACAAATACGTTTTCTTGTCAATTTCAGACAAATATTAATTAACTCAATAAAAATTGTTTATCAACAAAATTATTAACAAAATAAAAGAAAATTTGTGACGTTCTTCCAAGAGATCAGCGTAAATATCGAATCAAGTATTTAATAACAATTTTTTAAAGTTTCAGTCTCAAGTTATATCTGAAATATTTCAGAAAAACTTTTTATTGAATTCACACATAAAAACGGACCTGTCACCTGTCAAACACAAACATAACCTGCTATTTGGATATAATTATATTCCTATATCTTTCTTGTGAACAGGTCAAATTTATCGATTTAAAAAACAATCTATATTATAACACAAAAACCAAGTATTTTCTTTTTTAAAAACAAATTTGCATATACTATTATAATTATACAATAATTATATTACTTTTTATGCATTTTTATTATTTTTTTCCTCGAAAAACATTTTCTCGTAAAAAATGAAAATTTTTTCAAAAGAAAAACATAACATTTATATTTTTTCTATTCTCACTTATACGATAATTCAGGGTTGCCACGCATTTACCCTTTTCAAATTCCCTGACTTTAAAAAACGGAATTTTTCCAGTTTTTGAAAACTACATTTATAATTAAATAGAAAAATTATTGTTTATCATCAATAACTTCATTTTTCAATTAATATTTAATCATTCTTATTTTTTTTATATATATATATGAAGATTTAAAAAATTCAATTATTTTTTATCTTTCATAATTTATTCCTCAAAGAATTCAATTATTTAAAAAAAATTCTAATGAAATTTTTATATGAAAATTCAATTTTTTAAAAATTAATTTTAATCAATTCTTCGTAGAAATTTAGTTAATTACAAAAATTTCCCAAACATAAATTATTTTCAATGTCTACTACTTCAATAAAATTTCACAAAACAATTCAATTATTTAAAAAGAAATTTTAATAAAATTAGTTTCAAGAATTGAATTATTTTCAAATATAACGTAATTCTTCGCAAAAATCCAATTATGTTTCAAAAATTTGCCAAAAATTCCCCGTCAAAATTAAAATTCTTTTTATAAATAATAAAATTTTTCTCCGAACTTCAATTATTTTCAAGAATTTCAATAAAATTCTTGTCAGAATTACAATTATTTTTAATATGCAAAATTGTCATTAAATTTCTCGAAAAATGAATTTTCTTAAATTTTATTAAAATTTTTTGAAAAGCTTTCAATTAATATTTAAAAATTTGTTGAAAAAGTTAAATTATTTAATAAAATTTTTATTTTTAGAGTTAAATAAATGAATTCGCGTAGAATTTTCTTATAAATAAATATTATTGAATATGATATTCAATTATAATGCAAAATTTTAACTATAAAAATAAACTATTTATTAAATAATAATTAAATGTTTTTTAAAATTAAATTTTCATAAAGAATTTTATCAAAATTTAATTTTTTTGTTTTTTATTATTAAACAACAGGAATATTATTATTATTATTATTATTGTTTATTGTCAAGAGACAAATTTTAAAAAAATTAAATAAATTCATTTTTCGAGAAATTTGATGAAAATTTTGTATATTAAAAATAATTGAAATTCAGACAAGAATTTTATTAAAATTTTTGAAAATAATTGAATTTCGGAGAAAAATTTTATTATTTATACAGACAATAAAAATTTCAAATTAAAGTTTTAAATTTTGACGAGAGTTTTTGTAAATTTTCAAACATAATTGAATTTTTACGAAGAATTAAATTATTTTTAGAAATAATTGAATTGAATATTGAAGTAAAATTAGATTTCGAGAATAAATACAATTGAAAAACAACAATTTTCCTGGATTTCAATCTAAATTCCCCGACTTTTAAAGGTTTTTTTCAATTTTTATAAAATTTCCTGACATTTCCAGATTTCCCAGGTTTCCAGGTTGCGTGGCAACCCTGTAATTCAATTTACAAATAGTTAACATTATTAACATTAACATAATTTCATTGTTCGAAAAAAATCATCGATACAGTTATTACAAATAAATAACAAAATATTTTTGTATAAACTGAGCGGTTTTTCTTTCAAAAAATCGAAACAAATTGAAAACAAAAAACATTGAAAATGGTATTTTACAATAGTAGTTGAATTTTACGTAATTGTCAAATTTTTCTGATCTTTCTTAAGTTGTCTATTTTTTTAAAAATAATTTATCTTTTTTATTACCATTAACACGTACAAATGGAAAATTTAAAAAATAAAATTGATTTGTAACTTAATTTTGTTTTCCTTTTGTTTATTTGTGACATGAGCGTTTCGGTGAATTAAATTTAAAAAAAGATTTCTTCTTTGATATTTTTTTTTAAATTTAATTCTCCGGGAATATATTATTAACACTATCATAGAAGATATTTTACTTACGAAGACAATTTACTTTCTTTGTGATTAGAAAACTTCTTCTTCATCTTCTTTTTCTTATTCTTCTCCTTCTTATTCTTTTTCTTCTTCTTTCCATTTTGAAATATTTTTCTTCCTTATTAACAATTAATTTTTTTTGCAGAATTGAATTAAAAAAATTATTTCAAATTTCAATGTCGGAAATTAAAAATATCTTCACTATCGCTGTTTGAATTCGATTCCGAATCATTGAATTTATTTACAATTTTCGTCTGCTTCGTATTGTTTAAAATTTTCTTTTCGTTACTTTTTTTTGGTCCTAAATTAAAAATGTCATTATCATCATCATCATCATCACTAACTAAATTATTATTACTTTTTTCCTCATTTTTTTGTCTTGAATTGGATAAAATCTTCTTTTCGTTATCTTTTTCTTTTCTTGGTCTGTAATTTTTTTTGCGATCTAAATTGAAAATATCATCATCATCATCATCACTTGAACTAAATTTGAAATAATTATTTTTTGGTTTTTTTTCTTTCGTTATTTCCTCTGGTGTTTTTTCTTGTTTTCTCGGCGAACTTCTAGTTATTTTCGGCAATGAATTAACGATCGAAGATTTAATTTTTATTTCCTTTGAAATATTTTCGTCGAATTTCGTCTCGTAGCCACTCGAATTGAGTTGATCGTTGGAATTATTGACTTTTGTCGATTTCTCATTTTTTTCTGGTTTCATATTTTTCTTCACTTTTCGATGATTTCGAGAAGGAGAATTTTTTGTCTTTTCTTCCTCGTCGGACGAAATTGTAGATGATTGATTTTTTGTATTCTTTTTCGAATTGGGGACAATTTTTTCCATCGTTTCTTCTTCTTCTTCTTCTGTATTATTTGAATTCATTTTCGTATTTTTTTCTTTGACGTTCATATTTATCCTTCGTTTCGTATTTTCTTTCGTTTGCGTTCGCTTCGAGTTTTCGTTCGTTTTCCTTTGTTTCGAGGTTTCCTTCCCTTTCGGTCGTATTTCGAAAATATCTTCAAATTCACTCTCTTCGTTTTTCCCCTCAATTCCATTTTCTCCTAAATCTGAATTGTTTTCCAATTTCTTCAAATTAGGCGCTTCAGTATTTTTCGAAATGTCCAAATTTGACGATTCTTCTTTTTCTTCTTTCTTCTCGGTTTCATCTTTTTTTATTTTTCGTTTTTTCGGTGATTGGTTGAAACTATTATTATTTTTGATTTCATTTTTTTCAAAGTTCAATTCTTCCTCCTCGGACGGATTTTTCGAAGACTGCTTTTTCTTTCGTTTCACTTTCTTACGTTTTCGTTCTTTGGGCAGAATTTTCTCCTCCTGGGGAATTTCGTCTTCGGAGGACGGTAGGATGACAAGTTTAGTCCATCTTCTTGCATTCGTTTCTTGAAATTGATTATTTATTGTTGGTTTTCGTTGATTTTCCTTTTCCTCGCTTGTGTAGAGGGACAATTCAGTGAAGAGGGAATTATTTTCACTGGATTGTTTCAGTTTTTCAGTCTTGTTTATTTCTGTCAAATTTTTAATATTTGTGTGAAAAATTGTTGTCATATCGAATTCTTCGTCAGAATCAAAGGTGAAAATAGTTGTTAAACGTTTGTTTGCATTTTGTCCGAATTGCTTGGTAGTTTTTTCATTATTCGTCCATTTTTCATCACTGTCGGATTCTGGGGAGAAAACAGTTTTTATTTCCGAAACTTTACTTCTTTCGACTTTTTTCAATTTCTCCTTTCTTTTGGGCAATTTTTTCAAATTAATTTTCTTCTTCTTGGCAACTTTTCCAATTTTTTTCTTCACTGGCAGTGTCACTGTTTTATTTCGTAGATTTCGTACCGAAGCTCTTAGCGTTTTTCTCGTGTCTATCGAATTCTTCTTCTTTTCTTTCTCTTCGTTTGTTGGCAATGAAGGAAGATTAGAATTGATATTTGTCTCCGTTATTTTTCTTGGGGGGGAAATTTTAATTTTCTTCAATTCCAAGTCATTTTTTCCCCCGTCAGATTTTCGTTTCTTTTCCAAACTCTCGAGTATTAGGGGTTGCAGAACGACAGAGCACTTTTTTAATTTCTCCCCATTGACAATTGGCTCCTCAACTTTTTCAACTTTTAATGGTTTTTCATTATTTTCGTTAATTGTCACAAGTTTTCGTTTGTAGAATAATTTCTTCCTCCAGTTATTGTTTCGTTTTGGATCGGAAAAATCGAGAGCTGGATGTAATGTTGAATTTGTACTCAGAGACGATGATTTCCTCGCGATTATTCGTTTGGGACTGGAATACTGCGGCCATTCCACCGGCGATCTTGGATTTGTGAATAATTTGCGACGATTATTTTTTTCAATTATCGATTCGACGACAATATTCTTGTGCTCGACAATTAATTCGTTTGATTTCTCCGAAGTTGAGGTGTCGGATTCGTAAATTTCCGGACTGTCGCGAATATTTCTCAAACTTGGAATGACGTCTTCGATTTTTAAACTTCCGGTCGGCACGACACGTAAAATTGTCGATGCTTGTGAATTGGGTAGAATGCGATTATTGCAACCGTAGACAACTGTTGATTGGGAATTTATCGTCTTCTCGTGCTGCTCTTTGTCTTGGGTGATAATTTTGGGAAATTCATCTGTACCGCAAACGTCAACGTAAACATCGGCTTCGTCAATAAGATTATTTCTATTTAAACTCAAATCGTGTAGTTTTCCATTCTCGACAATTGTCAATGACATGTTTTTCTTGGCGAGATTTGAGGATAAAATATATTGGCGAGTATTCACGGAATCGCTGGAAACAATGGAAGAACAGAGTTTTGTTGGCTCACTTGGAATAATTGCCGGTTGCGGTGGATGCGGTGAATTGTGTTCTAATGGTGAAATTGCCGTTGGATGAAGCGCTGAAATTTCCTCCTCTGACAATGACGTTTCCTCCGGTGAATTGTAATTTTTGTCAACAACCGATAGACAAGGGGGGTTTCCAGTATTCACCCAATATTGAACACTTGAAATTGTATTTCTCATTGGCAATCGTTGTTGGCAAATCTCCTCATTTTCATCGACTGCCGATTTTAATGTTTCCAAATTCAATTCTTTCACGTTGCCTGTCTGTTGATTAGTAAATAAATAGACTAATAAATAAATAAAATAGTAAGTGAATAAAATAATAAATAAATAAAATAGTAAATAAATAAAATAGTAAATAAATAAAATAGTAAATATATAAAATAGTAAATAAATTGAATTGTAAATATAAATACAATTACTACGTTTACTAAAATTTCATTCAATTCAAAACAAAATGTACTCACTTCCATTGAATATTTTTCGAATAACAGTTCCCATGAGCGTTTATGCGCTTGCAAAATTCCCTCCGACACATTTACATCTATCGGCAGTCCTAATTTACCCTTTAATCTACAATCAATAAACATTTTAACATATTTAATTTAAAAAAAAAAATTTTTTTTTATTCAAGAACCAAGAAACTGATTTTTTAAAGACAAAATTTTCTATCTTGAATGACTTTTTCTCACATATAAAAATCTCATTAAATAAAAGAAAATTGTTGATCTGTTGATAAAAGCAAAACAAGGAAAATATGTCAACAGGTGTAAATTGTGGTATTCGAAAAAAATGCCCGTAAGTACAAGTTTCTTTTCAAAATAACTTGTTTCCTTGCGAATAAAATGTGCGAATCAACAAAAAATGCATTTACAAGGAAAATATTCAGTTAACTTATTACAGTTATTTGCCACATATCTAGAAAAGTTATTTTGCACCTAACCTTAAACTTACTTTTTATATAAACAACCCTCTTGCATTTGTGATGAAAACAATTGTTGAACTTCGTGACAGAGGAAATTGAAAGCACGTATTATTTATTGTCCATTTTATTTTGATTTGAAATACTAAAGTCACTATTTAATATCATTAATCTTTGATTTTTGAACTTTCTCCTTTTTTTAAACGAAAAAAAACATACACAAGTCAGTTATTGACTGAAGTTAGCTGCGAGTTTAATTTCATTATGAAGCTAAAGCTCAGTCCACAAGGAGTGGAAATTGCAAAACTTATCTTAACTCTGGGAGGTTATGTTTTCGATACGAGAGACAATTTCAAAAAGTCTAGTTTTTGGATAATATAAATGATTTAAATATAAACTAACTTCTCACTCATTATTTTTAATTTTTCCTAAAAAATTCTTATTTGTAATGTTGAAATTTTGAATAAACAAAATTTGCAACACGCATTACAATTCAAATGTCAAAGTGTAAGTATAATCAGCTGATTTGTAAATTGACATTTCGTCAACATCAATAAAATTCTTTGTTGTAAAACTTAAAATTAATAAATTTATAAATAATAAACTTTGGTGTTTATTAATTTTTCGTAAATTTTGACTGCGTCTAGGAACTTTGTTTTAAACGTTTTTAAACAGAAATGTAACATTTTAGGTTAATTTCTAATTTCGTTTTTTTTTTGTTTAAAAATTTATTGCAGTGTTATGACACTTTGACAATTGGATTTCAAGCCTTGAAAAATGGATCAACAAGCTATTGATGATGCATTGGAGGCAGCTCGATTAGCAGTCGAATATGACACTAGAGAAGAATATAAACAAGCTATTTATTATTATGCAGCTGCAGTGAAACATTTGCAAACAATTCAAAATCCAAGTCTTTCTGAGAAAGCTGCCGAATATCAGGAGAGAATAGATAATTTGCAACAAATCGGTAAGTTATTTATAGTCAACAATTATTCACACCTATTCTATTAATATTTTATTCCATATTCTATTAAATTTCAACATTGCTGTTGAAATTTATTAATTTATTTCTTCAATTTAGTTTCCGAGGAAGAAAAAGATTCTTCGGATCAATTAGATGAGAGTGAATTGGAGAAATGTAAATTACTTTTGAATCAAGCACTTGACGCCGATGAAGCTGGGGACAGGGAGAATGCCCTTAAATTATACACCGAAGCTGCTGAACTTGGAATTAATGCCGTATGTCTTTTATTTGATTATAAATTGGTTGAAAATCGAAATTTAATTAATTTCAGGAATCGCACTCCATTATGAGTTTAAAAAAAGTGGGAAAAAGTAGCCTTGATGACAAAAAAACAAGAATTAAAGAATTTTATTAAAAACTTTTTAAAAAATCGAATTCTCAAAGTATTTTAATTTAATAATTGATAAATAATTAAATTTTATAAGGAGTTATATTCTAATGTATTCACGTTTCTTAGTGCGAAGATTAATAATTAAAATTTTTATTAGTTAATTAAAAATAAATACACACATCAAATTTTTTAATAAAATTGAATTTTCGCAGTTTTTTTTGAAAATTTTGAAAAATAAGATTTTTTAATTCTGTTATTTCAAGAAGATTGAATTTTTATAAACAAATAATTGAAAATTTTTTATGTAATTAAAATTTCTTTACATTCTATTAAAAATAATTTACGTCTTTTAAAGAATTTAAAAAAAAAATTTTCTAAATAATCAAGGGAAGTTAGTCACCGTATAATTATAATTTTATTTTTAAAAATTTATTCGCAATACATTCAATTATTTTCCTAAATAGTAAAAATTGGACAAAATTAAATTACTTTTAGGAATTTTATTAAAATTCATTGTTAAAGTTCAATTATTTCTATAAATAACAAAAATTCATTTATATTCACCACAAGAATTCAATTATTTTCAAAAAATTTTCTTAATTTAATAATTTGTATGTCTACTATTTTAATAAAATTTCCAAAAAGTATTCAATTATTTCCTAAAAGAATGAAAATTTCATAAGAATTGAATTATTAAAAATCGAGTTTATCTAAATTTTTTTTTTTAAATCAATTATTTGAAACTTTTTTTATAAAATCTTCGCAAGAATTCATTTACTTTCATAAATAATAAAACTCATTGCAGAAATGGAATTATGTTTAATACAATTTTAATCGAATTCGTCGAAAAATGCAATTAGTTTTAAAAATTGTATTAAATTTTTCCTAAGGAATTCAATTATTTCAATTATTTTCATAAATAGCAAATTTTTTCCGATTTACTGAATTCGTTTGAATATTATTTTTGAAAAATATTTTTCACAAGAATTAAATTATTTTATAAATTTCCATAAAATTTAAAAAAACCAATTCAACTATTTTTAAAAGTAATAAAATTCTCGGCAGAAATATTTTTTTAAATATTATTTTTGAAAAAAATTCCTCACAAGAATTCAATTATTTTCATAAATTTCCATAAAATTAAAAAAAACAATTTAATTATTTTAAAAAGTAATAAAATTCTCCGCAGAAATTCAATTACGTTTAACATTTTTTTGAAATTCTCCGAAATTTCAATTGTTTTTATAAATAATTAAATTGTTCTCTACAATTGAATTATTTTCAAAAATTTTAATAAAATTCTACGCAAACATTTAATTATTTTCATAAATATGTAATAACATTCTTTTGAAGGATTCAATTACTTTTATAAATAGTAAAATTATTTGCAGAAATTCAATTAGTATCAATAAATTTTAATGAAATTGAATTAATCAAATTTTCAATTATAATTATGAAGAGACAAGATTTTTTTGAAAGATTGAAAAAATTCTTTGTTTATAATTGAATTATTTTCCAAATTGTAGATTTATGTTCGAAATGAACTAAATAAAAATTTGATGAGAAAATAAAACCGGGAAAAACAGGGAATTTAAAGGTTAAACACAATTTATAATGAGTCACTATTCATAGAGTAAATGTCGGTAAAATTATTTTTTATTATCTTATTGGCGGTCGTTTTTCATTAACGATTTTAGTTTTCAACACTGTTTTTAAATGGAAATGTGAAAACTAAAAATCTAAATTTGACTATTTGTTCAGAAAAGTAGCTTTTAGTAGCATTAGGCTTAAAAAAGTAGCCAAAAAGTAGCCTCGTATCAAAAAAGTAGCAAATAGTGGCTTTTAGTAGAAGAGTGCGAAGCCTGTAATTTGCAATCGTATTAATTTCGAATTAACAGAATAAATTTAATTCTAGAAACCAACGAATACAGAGATAAAGGCAAAATTAACGAATCTCGTTCGCTCTGCTCTTGATAGAGCCGAAGCGATAAAAGGCATAAATAGAAAAAAAATAGAAACGTCAGTATTAAATTTGCCTTCAGTTCCGGAGACAGATTTACCGAATGAAACGTCGATTCCAAGTATAACGGAGACGACTCCAGGTGAAAATTATTTGCCTTCTGCTTCCTTTGAACATAAATTAATGGTTTAAAATTTACTGTCAATTAAAATTTTATATTTATTAAAATGTTTAATATATTAAAATATTTCAGTTCGACAATCGAAGCCAAGTCTACATCGTGGAGACAGTGCGCATCTTAAAGTTGTTGGTGGCAACGTTGAATATACTGATGAGGAGAAAAAAGTATTACTTCATAGTTCAAAAATTAATGATAATGAATTTGTGCCTTTTATGAATATTGATTTAACCGAACGTTTTAAATATCCAATTTCATTTACTGATAAAGATGGACTTTTGGAATTGTCACCAAAGCAAAAGCCCGATTTTGCCCGATGGTGTCGACCTGAGGAACTTTATTCTGATCCTAAAATGATTATAGGCAATCATATTGATTATTACAGTATAAAACAAACAGTTAAGCGAACATTACTCTACTTTCTATTTCTTAGATTCTATTTTAGAAACAATGAAGTGAATTTATTTATTCGTTGCAGGTTGTTTCTGACTGTTCGTTTGTTGCTTCGCTGGCTGTGAGTGCACAATATGAAAGGAAATTTGGTCGTAAACTAGTCACGGAAATTATTTATCCGAGAAATCGGGATAAGACACCAATTTATAATCCTTTTGGTGAGTTTTTTTTTGTGAATCACAAGTCGGGAATTTAAGATTTAAAGTAGGTGGAAATAATGTCGGGAAGGGAAAAGTTTGTTAATGTATTAATTTCTTAATTTTTTTGTTGTTTAGGAAAATATATGATAAAATTACACATTAATGGAATACCGAGAAAAGTGATAATTGATGATTATTTGCCTGTGAGTAGACACAATCATCTACTTTGTTCCTATTCGAATAAAAGAGGAGAACTTTGGATTTCATTGCTGGAAAAGGCCTATATGAAAGTTATGGGTGGTTACGATTTTCCCGGTTCAAATAGCGTGAGTTGTTTTTTTAGAATTATTTTCTACTCTTTCAAAAACGGACCTTAGAGATTAATTATAAATTTTTCTATTCTTAATTAAGTGGAAAATTTTACTTAATTATTATTTAAAAATAAGTTGATAAACTGTTCGCAGTTTGAAGTTAGTTGTTGTTTGGTTTTTTAAATTTTTTTATAATTTTTCTTTTCAAATATTTTCAATTTTTAAATTAATGTATTGAAAATCATCGAATTATTACAAAGAAATTTCCAAAAAAATTTGATAATACAATTGTCTAAAAATGTTATCAAATTCTCGTGAAGAATTTTATTAAAAATTTAAAAAATTCTAATTAAATTCTTTTGAAGAATTTCTTTGAATTTTTTTTAAACTTGGAGTTTCTTTAAAAATTGTAATTAAATATTTTGAAAGCAATTGGATTTTATGAAGAAGAATTTTATTAAAATTGTATTAAAAATAATTGAATTCTTCGGAAGAATTTTATTACTATTTATAAAAATAATTGAATTGTTCCGGAGAATTTATTAAAATTTAAGAAAATAAATGAATTTTATGTTAATATTTGAAGATTAAAATTCTTTCGAGAAATTCTATTAAAATTGTTTTTGAAAATAATTAAATTTCTGCAAAGGATTTTATTATTTATAAACATAAATGAATTATTGCAAAGAATTTTACTATTTATAAAAATAATTGAAATGTTTCGAAGAATTTATTAAAATTTTGAGAAATAATTAAATTGTTATGAAGAATTTTATAGAAATAATTGAAAATAATGAAATTCTTTTTTCTGTTCTATAAATATTTTGACAATAATTGTATTATTTTTAAAGAATTTAAAATTATTGTCGATAGAGAACATTATGGAAATTTTTGAAAATAATTAAATTATTTAAAGTAATTTTATTTAAATTGGATTAAAAATGAATTAATTCTTTCAAAGAATTGTAGTATTTACAAAACTAATTGAATTGTTTCGAAGAATTTATTAAAATATTATGAAATAAATAAAATTTATGAAAATATTTGAAGATTAAAATTTTTTCGAGAAATTCTATTAAAATTGTTTTTGAAAATAATTAAATTTCTGCAAAGGATTTTACTATTTATAAACATAAATTAATTATTGCAAAGAATTTTACTATTTACAAAAATAATTGAAATGTTTCGAAGAATTTATTAAAATTTTGAGAAATAAATAAATTGGTATGAAGAATTTTATAGTAATAATTGAAATTAATTCAATTCTTTCGTGTAATTTTATTTAAATTGGAATAAAAATAATTTAATTTCTTCAAAGAATTGTACCTAGTATTTATAAAAATAATTGAATTGTTTCGAAGAATTTATTAAAATTTCAGGAAATAAATGAAATTTATGAAAATATTTAAAAATATTAAAGATTTTAATGAATAAAAAAAAATTGAATTGTTTCGTGAAGTTTTATTAAAATTTTCAAAATATGAACAGTAATAATTAATTTTGTACTTAATAAGTAAATTTTTTAAATTTTGACTATGAAATTATTTGAAAAATTTATATTTGAAAATAAAAAACTTTGTAATTTGCATAACAATAACGAATTGAATAACACGTTCTACGCTTTGCTAGGTGTATAAATATATATTTAAATACCTGTTTACTAATGTTGATACATTGAAATTAAATATTAATATTTTTTTCTTCTTTTTTGAAATGTTTTAGTTTAAAATTATTAAATTTTCTACAATTTCTTTTCAAAGAATATTGATTTACACGCATTGACTGGCTGGATACCGGAGAGATGGGCAATAAGATTAAATGAGCCGGACTTCAATAAGGATCATTTGTTTGATACGTTATTTTTAAAATTGCACAGAGGCGATATTTTAGTTACCGTTGCTACTGGTGAATTATCGGACGCCGAAGCCGAACGCACTGGACTTGTACCAACTCACGCTTACGCCGTTCTTGATGTCAGAAAAATAAACGTAATTCTTTATTATTAGTAAAATTTCATTAAAACATTTTATTCACAACATTTTATAAAAATCTAGTTAAATAATTGATTTTTTTTTACAATTATTAGGAAAATTCTGTTTTAACCAGGGTTGCCACGCAACCTGGAAAACCTGGAAATGTCAGGGAATTTTATAAAAATATAAAAAACCTGGAAAAGTCAGGGAATTTTCATCGAAATCCTGGAAAATTTATTTTTGAAATCTAATTATACTTAAATATTTCAAAATTAATTCAATTTTAAAAGAATCGCAATTACAATTTTTATAAGTAGATGAACTTGAAAATATGTTTATTTTGAATTTTGTAAAACTTTAACTTTAAATGAATTTCATTAAAAAATTTAAAAACGTAGATTTTTAAAAAACCTTAATAACTAAAATTCTTCTAAAATTATTAAAATTTTTTAATATATATTTAATTGATTATTTAAAAATAATGGATTTATAGAAGAATTTTACTTAAAACACTAAAACAATCTTGAATTTTGAAGCAAATACATATTATTGGAGAATTTCAATTATTTTTAGAAAAAGTAAAATTCTTTTTAGAAATTCAATTATTTTTTTTATCTTTTATTATTTATTCTTCAAAGAATTCAATTATTTTTCAAAATTTCATTGAAATTATTTTGTGAGAATTTAATTTTTTTCATCAAATTTTAACAAAACTCTTCCTAGAAATTTAATTGATTTCAAAATTTTTTTTTAAATTCAATGATTTTCAATGTTTGCTATTTGAATAAAATTACACGAAACAATTCAATTATTTAAACCGAAATTTTAATCAAATTAGTCTGAAGAATTCAATTATTTTCAAACGTAATATAATTCTACGCAAAAATCAAATAATGTTTGAAAATTTACAAAAATTCTTGTCAAACTTTAAATTGTCTTTATAAATAATAACGTTTTTCTCCGGAATTCAATTATTTTCTCAAATATTAATAATATTCTTGAAAGAATTTCAATTATTTTTAATATACAAAATTTTGATCGAATTTCTCGAAAAATGAAATTATCGTTAAATTTTTCTTTTAATTTGTCTCTTGACAAAAAATAATAATAATAATAATAATATTTAAATTCTGATAAAATTTGTTATAAAAATTCAATGTTAAAAAACATCCAATTATTTAATAAATTATTTATTTTTATAGTTAAATAATTGATTTCTTGCAGAATTTTCTAATAAATATTGATTCAAAAATAAATTTCAGTAAAAATTTTCGATTGTAATTGAATATCATATTAAAAAATATTTATTTATTTGAAAATTCTACGAGAATTCATTTATTTCACTCTAATAAAAAACATTTTATTAAATAATTGAACTATTTTTAAATAATTGAACTATTTTTAAATAATTGAACTATTTTTAAAATTGAATTTTCATGAAGAATCAATAAATTTTTAAATAATAATTGAATTCTTTTGAAACATTTTAATAAGTTTTTTTTAATTAATTGCATTTTTCGAGAAATTTGGTAAAAATTTTGTATGTTAAAAGCTATTGAAATTCTGATAAGAATTTTCTTAAAATTTTCGAAAATAATTGAATTTCGGAGAAAAGTTTTATTATTTATAAAGATTATTTAAATTTTGACGGGAATTTTTGACAATTTTGAAACATAATTGGATTTTTGTGAAGAATTATGTTACTTTGGGAAATAATCGAATTCTTGAGGTTTCCAATAATTTTCTTATTAACTATAAACGTAGTTTTAAAAACCTTGAAAAATTCCGTTTTTTTAACCTGGAAAACCTGGAAAAGTCAGGGAATTTGAAAATGGTAAGAGAAGCGTGGCAATCCTGGTTTTAACTAATTGAAGTTCTGTGAACATTTTTTTATTTCTAAAAGTATTTTAATTTTTTCCCACTTTTTTTTCTATAAAGGGTGAAACGAGATTGTTACAATTGAAAAATCCCTGGTCCCATTTGAGATGGAAGGGAAATTATTCTGAACTCGACAGAAATCATTGGACAAGTTCTCTACAGGAGGCATTGAATTATGATCCCGATTCGGCATCTCAATTTGACAATGGTATCTTTTGGATTGATTACGACAGTATTTGTCGATTTTTCGATGTTTTTTATATTAATTGGAATCCAGGATTGTTTAAGTACACGTATTGTATTCATCAGTGAGTAATTTATTTTCTAAGTATTTTTTTTTTTTGATCGAAACTAAGTATTTAATAGAAATTATTTTCAAATAAAAAGAAATAAAAGATAAAATTTTATAAAAGTTGAATTCTATTTAGAAAAAAAAAACATTGAAAGGGAATATTTTGTTTTTAAGAATGTGGAGAGCTGGAATTGGTCCAATTCGCGATGCGTACAATATCGGAGATAATCCACAATTTTCTCTAGAGATGCTGCCAAATGCTCAGGGAGCGGTTTGGATTCTTCTCACTCGACATATTACTGATATTGCCGATTTTCGACAAAATCAAGAATATATTTCTGTTCTTGTTTATAAAAATTCTGGAAAAAGAGTTTATTATCCACGTAAGAAACTTTTTTTTTTACTAATAGTTTAATATTTTTTTTGATATTGTAAATGAATGTATTTTTCGACAGATGATCCACCTCCGTACATTGACGGTGTTCGCATCAACAGTCCACATTATCTTTGTAAAATAAAATTGGGACCCAACAGCGATAATAAATATACTTTAGTGATTTCTCAATATGAAAAAACTAATACTATTTATTATACGCTACGTGCTTATGGAACGTGTCCTTTTAAATTGCGGAAAATCGCCGATCCTTACAGGCACATGAAGGAGGTATTCTTTCTTTTTTTGCAAATTAAGAATCTAAATAATATTAAAATATATTATTTGATTTTAATTAATTGCTTTAATTCAGTCTCAAAAGAAGAGAATTTTTTTTAAGGCGCATTTTTCCCCTTTTTTGTTTTTAAAGATAACTAAAGGAGAGTGGAAGGGAATAACTGCTGGCGGTTGTGGAAATCATCCGGCGACTTATCAAAATAATCCGCGTTATCAATTACAATTGGAAAGTTCGCACAATAATAATTATTTGCTCATTATTCTAAAGGGACCGAAACAATATCAAATTGGTTTTGAAATTGTTTCCGTCGCTCTCAACGATCACGAATCGCCTTCGGCTTTCACTTCAAAAAGCTCCGGCCTCTTCAGGTGATACGCACAACATTTTTAATTATGCCAATGAAATCTATTTCAAATACATAAATTTAAAAAAAAACTATATTATAAATGATAAAAATTGAAAGATTAAAAATTATAAATTGAAAAATTAAGAGATTAATAATTATAAATTTGAAAAATTAAAGAATTATAATAATAAAAATTGAAGAATTAAATAATGAAAAATTGCAAAACTAATAATTAAAAATTAATTCAATTTTTTGCAATTATTTTTAAACGAAGAATAAATTGTATTTTAGATGCGGCTTTGTTTATTTGGAATTGGAAGACGTTCCAGGTGGTACGTACAATATTATTCCTTCAACTTATTTGCCGAATCAAGAAGGACCGTTTTTCTTAACATGCAAATCTTCGTGTAACATACAACTTGGATTAATTCAATGAAATTGGTATATATTTTAGCCTAGTTAGAATCAATGCCACTATTATTAACTTTAAATACCACTAATTGACCTCACGAACAGAAAAAATATTATAAAATTTTCTAGATCTTTTTTTTACGCTCAGCTTCTCTTCTCCGATAATTAATTAACTAATAATACACAAGAAATTGAATGAGAATTTTCCTCTTAATGAAAAAGAAACACAAATTAAAAAGTTTAGGTAATTATTGCACAAAAAGAAAAACTAGAAATTAAGTGAGTTTTAAATTATAGACGTGACAAATTTTTATTATATAATATTGTAATTAATTAATATTATAATTAATAATTATAATATTGTAATAGTATAATATTATAATAATTAATATAATTAACATAATTATTATAATATAACAATTATAATAGTATTTCTATTATAATTCTAAAATTCTAGTTACCGTTTTTTTAAATTATAAAAAAATAATTGTTCTCTATTATAATAATAATATTATTACCGTTTGGAGAATTTAATATTTTAATAGTTGAAATTTTATCAAGTATCACGAATTATTTTTAATAATAGTAATTAATATTATTACTTATTAATTATTGATTATTAATAATAATTAGTATTAATATTATAATTATTACAATATGAAAAGTACTAATTACAAATTATACACAATTTTGTACATAACAAATAAAATTATAAGAAATTTAATAAAATGTTTAATTAATGTAAAAATAAATTTACGATTATTTCTATTTTTCCATTTTCGTGATTTCAAAAGCTTCATTAACATTTAAATGTTTCTTTTCAATTTAAAACGATTTGTTACTAATTAAATTTTATTATAATTAGGGACTTTAAATTTTTTCCCTATTTTCTCTAACAAAAATAAAAAATACAATTTTTCAAATATTTTCTCTGTTTCTATGTAATAAAAAATAAAAACACAATTTTTTGTTATTTTCTCTGACAAAATTTGTTTTTAAAAAAATTACTTTTTATTTCAATTTTTATAGATATTTAAACTCTTGTCTAACTTTGAATTAGTTAAAAAAAATTAATTTGATAGTAAAAGTCAGGCACTAATTCAAATAGATTATGTAAATAAATTTAAAAAAATTATGGAGTTAATAGAAATATTGTGAAATTCGACTGAAAATATGTAATTGGATTTGTTAAAGAATTTCTTTAGAAACTTTTTAACAAATAAAATTTTCAAAGTATTTTAATTTAATAATTAATTAACAATTGGATTTTATAGTCACATTTTATTGAATTCATGTTTCTTAGTGCGAAGATTAATAATTAAAATTTTTATTAGTTAATTAAAAAAAAACGATATGCACTTCAAATTTTTTATTAAAATTGAATTCTCGAAAATTTTTTTTTTAATTCTGAAAAATAAAATTGTTGACATTTTTCAATTCCATTGTTTCAAGATAATTTAATTTTTCTAAACAAATAATTGAAAATTTTTGAAATAATTGAAGTTTCTTTACATTTTTTTTTGAAAATAATTTAATTCTTTGAAAGAATTTTAATTTAAATTTTTCGAAAATATTCAAGGGAAGTTAGTGACCGTAATTATAATTTTATTTTTAAAATATAAAGTCCCTCTTAAAGTTTTAAATGAATTTTTTGCTTCTAAAAATTATATTATTCTATTATTATTCAATAGTTCTAATTATTGAACTTCTCTTAAATTTTTATAATTTCAAATTTCTGAATGTTCAAATAAATGATATTTATTATTTCTTAAGCAAATTTAATGTTTATTACTTATTATGTAAATAATTAATTATCACTGCTTATTTTAAAATTGTAATAAAATTCTTCACAGGAATTAAATTATTTTCATAAAAAATATCATTCTTTGGAAGAATTTCAATAATTTTTGTAAATAGTAAAATTCTTTGCAGAAATTCAATTACTATCAATAGAATTGTAATAAACTTGAATAAGAAAATTCCCAATTATAATAATAAAAAGACAAGATTATTTTTAAAAAAATTGAAAAAATTATTTTCCAAATTTTTAATTAAAATTATTATTTATTTATGTTCGAAATCAAATTTAAATTTAAATTTTATGAGAAAAGATAACCGGGAAATAGCAGGGAATTTTGTTGAATGAAAATAGTAGACACCCTGTTCTCTGTAATAAAAAATAAAAACACCATTTTTTGTTTTTTTCTCCAATAAAAAATACAATTTTTTCCTATTTTCTCTAATAAAAAGTAAAAATACAATTTTTTGTTATTTTCTCTAATAAAAAATTCCATTTTTTGAATATTTTCTCTGTTTCTCTGTGATAAAAAATAAAAACACCATTTTTTTATTTTCTTTAGTAAAAAATACCATTTTTCGACTATTTTCTTCAATAAATTTATTGGTTTTGTAAAAAATTGCTCCTACAATAAATATTAATTATCTAGTGGATAAATGGCGACAGAAATGAAAAAAAAATTTTTTCTCTCTAAAATACAATAATTTTGAATGGAGGAAATTTTTTCTTTCGATTCAATCATAATTGATAACTAATAAATGAGTCATTAGTAAATAACTTAACACACAAAAGGAGGGCAAATTGCGAATCATTCTCTCTCTCTCTCTTATTGCGAGAATGGAAAATAACCGGATGCTCTTTAATATGTAATTAGTACGATTAGTTCGCATTTAAAACTATAGGAATAAATAAAAATATATCCAAACCGGAAGTTGTCAATATATTGCGTTTTAATTTTCTTTTCATTTAGAAAGCAAAAAATCAAAGTTCGAATCTATTAGAATCGAATAAAATTATTCCTTCATGAAATATTCCATTTTTTTTTGGTGAATTACAAAGAGAATTTTATAAAAATAGTGACACTAAAATGCCTTAATTAAATAGTGATTTGACTCATGTGTCAATGGAATTCTATCCGATTTTATCAGTTCCTATGTGAATTCTATATTGAACCGTTAGATTTTCCGTATTTTTGCGCATTTTTCTTTTTTAAATTCAAAAAGATAATCACTTTCTTGTTTTGATTATAATTTTAAAAAATTGATAGTTAATTTTCCTTTTCATAAAACTATATGGATGGTATTAATTTATTTAAAAATTGTAAAATTAATTTTGGTTTTATCTCTTCTGTGTCGGGAGGATAGTAGCGTGTAAAGCAGAAAGAAGTAGCCAATCGGAGGTGTTTCTAATCACCCACGTCAGCCATTGGCTCTTTCTGTTTACCATATTGCCGCCAAATTCCATAAAAACGATTCCGATTGGCGACTCACGAAAGTGTCCACAAATGGGAAAATTGAACAAAATTCCATTGCGGACAAGAGGGAGAATGTGTGTTTTGGAATGCCCGGTTTATTTTTGGAACGGAAAGCTTACTATATGAAACTGCCAAAAGCAAAGGCGCCATATTGCTTGCTTGTGTTTGGTTGCTGTTGCGGCGCGTGGTCAATTATATCGTCTCTAATTTATAACCATGTCTGATAATCAGGTAAGTTTCGACATTATTTCAATTCTCACGTTAAATTGCATTGGAAAAATGGTTAATTTGTGAAAAAATTGTTGTATTTAAATGATAATATTAACCGCTATAACCTTCGCGCAATTTCAGGAACAAAAACCCGATTCCGGCCCAGGAGACGCGAATTCGGAATACATCAAACTCAAAGTAGTTGGAAATGTAAGTCGGCTTTTCTTTTCTTTGTATTTTCATGGGAAATTGATGTTCAAATCGTGATGATTGTGTTTTTATTAATTTTTGCTACAATTCTTTCTTTTTTAGGACAGCAATGAAATTCACTTTAGGGTAAAAATGACTACTCAAATGGGAAAATTAAAGAAATCCTACAGTGATCGCGTGGTTAGTATGGCCATTATTTAAAATCTTTTAAATTTTACATCCTTGTTCAATTTTGTTTTTATTGTTTTCCTGTTGAGTAGAGTGACAACTTGTTTTCTTTAATAAGAATTTTTCTTTGTTTGATTATTTTCTACTTTTCAAAGTTTTATTCCAAAGAGTGTGAAATTTTGACTTTTTGCAGACTTGTTTTCTCCTTTTTCGTTTAATTGGCGTCTATTTTGGTTTTGATTTACAATTGTGTGTGTTTTCTTTTAAATTCGTTAATTTTGAGATTTTCATTTTTTTCATTTTATTTAAAAGTAGAAATTTAATTTTAATTCTTAAGTGTAAAATTTGTCCTTAAAGGAGAATTTTTCAAATTTGTTTTTTTTTTATTCTACAGGGTGTTCCCATGACAAGTCTCAGGTTTCTCTTTGATGGCAAAAGAATTAATGATGATGAAACGCCAAAGCAGGTAATGAAATACTTTTACTCTTTGTTTTCTATAAACATTCGTTGAGTGGGAATTTTATCAACGCTTTGCACTCTTCTACTAAACTATTTACTATTTACTATTTTTTCAAAAGATTTACTATTTGAATACTCATTTATGATTTGTGACACTAAAATTTTACTGTTTTCTTTTTTTTTTCTTCTGGAAATTGGCATTACTTTAAAAACTCGAATAATTAAAATAAGAAATTATTCCTAATCATTTTAATAAAATTCTGGGAAGAAATGGTTTTTAAATAATTCAATTGTTATTGGAAAATTTGAAGAAAATTATTCGCAAAAGTTCCAGTATTTTCAATATTTCAATATAATTTAATATTCAATATTTAATAGCATTTTTTAAGAAAAGAAATCTGTTGCTTTAAACAAGTTAATAAAATTATTCTAAAATTTCAATTATTTTCTAAAAGAAAAACATTTTCACCGAAATTCAATTATTTAAAATACAATTTTTATAAATTTTTATCAAAATGTTTTTTTAAAATTCCGTAAAAAAACCAATTATTTATAAAAAATATTTTTACCCAAAAAATTGCAAAATTCAATTATCTGCACAAATAATAAAAATTCTACTAGAAATTCAATGATTTTAAAAATTGGAATAAATTCTTTCGAAGAAATCAATTATTTAACATTTTTTTATAATATTCCTTCAAAAATTCAATTATTTCCACAAATTATAAGAATTTTACAAAAAAAAATGAAAAATTCAATTATTTGCACAAATAATAAAAATTTTACCAGAAATTCAATGATTTTAAAAATAGGAATAAATTTTTCCAAAGAAATCAATTATTGAATAGTTTTTTAATATTAAATCTTTTTCTGTTATTTTCCATATTTACCATTTTTAATAGAATTTTTTAACAAAAGAAATCAATTGCTTAAAATAAGATAATAAAATTATTCTAAAATTTCTATTATTTTCTAAATAAAAACAATTTTTACTGCACTTCAATTATTTAAAATACAAATTTATAATTTTTTTTTATCAAAACGTTTTATAAAATTCCTGGAAAAAATTCAATTATTTTAAAAGTAATAATCTTTTTACAAAAAAAAGTTGAAAAATTCAATTATTTCCACAAATAATAAAAATTCTACTAGACATTCAATGATTTTAAAATTTGCAATAAATTCTTTCGAAGAAATGAATTATTTAAATTTTATTTTTTAAAATCCTTCAAAAAATTCAATGATTTTAAAAAATAATGTTTTTACAAAACAAAATTGCAAAATTCAATTATTTTCACAAATAATAAAAATTCAATGATTTTAAAAATGAGAATAAATTTTTTCGAAGAATTCAATGTTTATAAAAATAATAATCTTTTTACAAAAAAAGTTGAACAATTCAATTACTTTCACAAATAATAAGAATTCTATTAGACATTCAATGATTTTAAAAATTAAAATAAAATTTTTCGAAAAAATCAATTATTAAAATTTTTTTAAATAAATTCCTCTAAAAAATTCAGTTATTTTAAAAATAATAATCTTTTTACAAAAAAAGTTGAAAAATTCAATTACTTTCACAAATAATAAGAATTTTACCAGAAATTTAATGATTTGATAAATAGGAATAAATTTTTTCGATGAAATCTATTTTTAAATAGTTTTTTAAAAATGAAATCTTCAATTATTTTCCATATTTACCATTTTTAATAGAATTTTTTAACAAAAGAAATCAACTGCTTAAAACAAGTTAATAAAATTATTCTAAATTTTCTAATATTTTCTAAATAAAAACAATTTTTACTGAAATTCCTTTATTTAAAATACAATTTTATAATTTTTTTATCAGAACGTTTTTATAAAACTCCTCCAAAATTCCAATTATTTTAAAAATAAACTTTTTACAGAAAAAATTGATAAATTAAATTATTTTCACAAATAATGAAAATTCTACTAGAAATTCAATGATTTTAAAAAATTGCAAAAAATTCTTTTAAAGAAATGAATTATTTAAATTTTATTTAATAAAATCCTCCAGAAAATTCAATGATTTTAAAAATTGAAATAAAGTTTTTCGAAGAAATCAATTATTTAAATTTTTATTAATTAAATCCTCTAAAAAATTTAATTATTTTGACAAATAATAAAAATTCTACCAGAAATTCAATTATTTAAAAAATTGAAATAAATTCTTTCGAAGAAATCAATTATTTAAATTTTATTTAATAAAATCCTCCAAAAAATTCAATGATTTTAAAAATTGGAATAAATTCTTTCGTAGAAATCAATTATTTAAAATATTTTATAAAATTCCTCCAAAAAATTAAAATATTTAAAAAAAAATAATAAACTTTTTACAGAAAAAATTGCCAAATTTAATTTTCACAAATAATAAAAATTCTACTAGAAATTCAATGACTTTAAAAATTTGGAATAATTTTTTTTCATGAAATCAATTATTTTAAATTTTTTAAAATAAAATTTCTCACTAAAATTCAATTATTATAAGAATTATACAAGGAAAATTCAATTATTTTACAAAAATAATAAAAATTTTTTACAGAAAAAATTGCAAAATTCAGTTATTTTTACAAATAATAAAAATTCTACTGGAACTTCAATGATTTTAAAAACTTGGAACAAATTTTTTGATTAAGAATGAAAATTTTTAATTAAAAATTTTGTTAATAAAATTTCTTACCAAAATTCAATTATTTCCACAAATTATAAGAATTTTACAAGAAATTCAATTATTTAAATAATTGCCATAATTTTCTTTAAGAAATCAATTATTAAACAGTTTTTAATATTAAATAATTCTTCTTCAGTTATGTTTAAAAATAATATTGTTGTTATGGAAAACTTTGCAAAATTCAATCATTTTCATAAATATTAATAATTTTTTAACTACATTGTTTTAACTATTTTATTTCCTTTTTAGATATTCAAGAAGGAATAAGAAATTTATTTGAGAATTTATTTATTTATTGATATTTATTTGTTTCTAATACTTAAACAATTATTAATTGCAAAATTCATTTCGTTACAGTTGGAGATGGAGAACGACGACGTCATTGAAGTTTATCAAGAGCAAACAGGTGGTTACTACTGAATAGAAGTTTAATGGAGGTGCCATGCAATTTGGTTTTCATATTTTTTTTACGAAAAAAAAAAGTGAAAGTGAACAAACGGACAAGATTTAAATCATGTTCATGTGTTAAACAAAATCATGTTGTATAATTTGACATCTACGTAACAATCTGGACGTGCTGGTTAACATTCCCATAAACAATAAGGCAAGTTTATCAAATTGCTCATCAGCAGAAACTGTGTCTATTCTTTCCTTTTTTTTTTAATTTAATTTATTTTTCTTCGATAATTATATCCAGTGTGTCAAGTAATGTTTCTGTATCAAAATTTCCAAACAAAAAAGAAAATCATTATTTTGTTTTATTAAAAAAAAGATGTCGTTTATTTTTATAAAAAAAAAAATAGCACCAAGTTTGTTACGTTAACAAAAAAAAAAAGATTTTTCAAATTGTTTTCCCCCCCATAATACGTTGGCAAAAAAAAGTGAATTTATCGAAAAAGAAAAAAAAACTATTGGAAATTATCTCTATAAAAAAGATTCATTTTGTTTAAATTGTCATTAAATTTTTTCTTCTAACTTTAATTTATTCAAATTGGACTAAATATTTAGATATTTTCCGAAAAAAATCTTTTTTTTTATATAATCTTAAACAAATTGTATGAGAACACGAATTTGCAACAACAAAAAAAAACAAATACTAGATATTCCAAAGGTGGAATTGCAAATATTTGCGGTTAGAGTTTTTTCATGGCCGACGGATTTAATTCCAACTGTAAGCTTTCAGTAATTACATTCTAGATTATAATGTTTTTAGAAATTAACAAATTTCCCCCTTTTTTTTAGTATTCCAGTTATTATTTTTCTTTTCTGTTTAATATTCTACGTAAAAAAAAAGAAGTCTTTGAAAAAAGAAATAAAATAAAACGTGCTGAGACGAATATTATATATGTAATAAAAAGGGTACGTTTTTTTATCCTACGCGTCGCAAACAAAACAAAAAAATTATGTATTACCATCTTCGAATTTGTATCAATAGATGATCTTTTTCTTATACCGAATTCTGGAAGTTGACATTTATAAATATATATATAATATAATCATAAAATTTACCGTATACAATATTTCTCTTCATTGAGGCAACAATTTTTTTTTAGATTTTAATAATTCGGAATCTAGATATGAATTTTCGTTTTCTCCCTGGTAAAAAAGCAAAAAAAAAAAAAGCTGCTTGATTTTCAATCTACATTATAATTCACATTCACACTTGTTTTGAATTATTTATTTTTTCCCATATATATATAAAAAAAAAGTGTTACTAGAATTTAAAATCCAGCGGCTCATTTTCAACAATATTTAAATGTTTTTAATTTTTTCCCAATTTTTTTAATAAAACGAATATAAAAATAAGAAAAAAAAATGTACAATAATAAAAAATTGACTTGCGAAAGTGAAATCTTTATAATTTTCATAATTTCTTCTCATTTTCTCAACTGTAGAAATAAATATTTCACACGTATGATTAGATTGTAATATTATTATTGTAAGTTGCCTTGATAATATATCTGGATTCCATAAATAAAAAATATTGTACAAAATAACTGTTGAGTGTTTTTTTTTTAATTACTACAAATTATGTTTTACGTTCATAATTACATATTTACAAAGTGAAAATACAGAATGATAATTTTAATATACATTTAATTAATTAGTAAAACTAATGGATTTATAGAATTGAAAAAAATTGAATTTGATACAATTTTTTTTAAATAGTTGAAATATAATAAAAATCTTTTTAAAAAAATTGAAATTTGATGTAATTTTTTTTTTAAATAAATTATTTGAAATCTTAAATACTTAAATATTTCAAAATTAATTAAAATTTAAAAGAATTGCAATTACAATTTTTGTAAGAAGATGAACTTGAAAATATTTTCATTTTGAATTTTGTAAAACTTTAATTTTAAATGAATTTCATTAAAAAATTTAAAAACTTAGATTTTTAAAAAACCTTAATAATTAAAATTCTTCTAAAATTATTAAACAATTTTAATATATATTTAATTGATTATTTAAAAATAATGGATTTAAAGAAGAATTTTAGTTAAAACACTAAAAGAAACTTGAATTTTGAAGCAAATACATATTATAGGAGAAATTCAATTATTTTTAGAAAAAGTAAACTTCTTCTCAGAAATTCAATTATTTTTTTTTATCTTTCATTATTTATTCTTCAAAGAATTAAATTATTTTTCAAAATTTCAATGAAATTCTTTTGTGACGTTTTAATTTTTTCAAAATAATTTCAATAAAACTCTCCGTAGAAATTTAATTGATTTCAAAAATTTTTTTAAATTTAATTATTTTCAACGTTTGCTAGTTGAATAAAATAACACGAAACAATTCAATTATTTAAAACGAAATTTTAATCAAATCAGTCTGAAGAATTCAATTATTTTCCCAAATATTAATAATATTTTTGGCAGAATTTCAATTATTTTAAATATATACAAAATTTTCATCAAATTTCTCGAAAAATGAAATTATTGTTAAATTTTTTTTTAAATTTGTCTCTTGACAATAAATAATAATAATAAACAATAATTATATTCTTATAAAATTTGTTATAAAAATTAAATGTTAAAAAACATTCAATTATTTAATAAATTATTTATTTTTATAGTTAAATAATTGATTTCTTGTAGAATTTTCTAAAAAATATTGATTTTACTAAAAATAAATTTCAGTAAAAATTTTGGATTGTAATTGAATATCATATTAAAAAATATTTATTTATTTGAAAATTATACGATAATTCATTTATTTCACTCTAAAAATAAACATTTTATTAAATAATTGAACTTTTTTTAAAACTGAATTTTCATGAAGAATCAACAAATTTTTAAATAATAATTGAATTCTTCTGAAACATTTTAATAAATTTTTTTAAATAATTGCATTTTTCGCAAAATTTGATAAAAATTTTGTATATTAAAAACTATTGAAATTCTGATAAGAATTTTATTAAAATTTTTGAAAATAATTGAATTGTGAAGAACATTTTTATTATTAATAAAGATTATTTAAATTTTGACGGGAATTTTTGACAATTTTGAAACATAATTGGATTTTTGTGAAGAATTATGTTACTTTGGAAAATAATCGAATTCTTGAGGTTTCCAATCATTTTCTTATTAATTATAAACGTAGTTTTAAAAATCTGGAAAAATTCCATTTTTTATCATGGAAAACCTGGAAATGTCAGGGAATTTGAAAACGATAAAAACGTGGCAACCTTGAATAATTAAAGTTTGATAAAATATTTTTAAAATAGTTAAAATTTAATGAAATCCTTTGAAAAATAATTCTGTAGAATTAGTTTGTTTGAATAACTTTAATTGAAATTAGTTTTTCCATTTTTTTATTTTCCAATACATATTTATTTGAAAAATTTCCGAATAATTGAATTGTAAACAAATGAACTTGAAAAGTCTTCAAAGATTTTTAGGAAAAATTATTATAAAAATAATTACTGTTTGAAAGAAGAATTTTAGTTAAAAATTCGAGAAAATAGTATTTAAATTGAAATGATGAAAATAATTTCGAAGAAATCACAGAGAAAAGATTTTACAATTAATAAAATTAGAATTTAAATGTAATAGAACATTTTTTTTGAGAATCTAATAATTCTTAGAGTGAATCAAAAACAACATTCGTAGCCAACGAAAAAAAAATAGATTAAAGGGAATGAAAATTGACAATTTCTTTTCCTTTTTTTCATAACTTTAATGTTTAAGTATTTATGCAAGAACATTCCTAGAAAACAATTGATTATCTATGTACAGATACATTTTACTCAAGATTACTTAGGTAACAGTAGCTGCCATCACATCTATACATATTTACAACGTGTACAACCATTATGAAGCTATTCCTTTGTTTCTTTTTTCTTTATTCACCTTCATCTTATTCTTTTTCAATTAATTATTATTATTATTATTATTATTATAAGAAATAAAATACGTCAAAACTTCTTAAAGACTAATTTTCGCAACAATTATATTAAAATACAATTGAAAACTATTTCTATTTTATCCTTTTCTTTTTAATTTTAATTCCAAACCATTAAATAGCGTACGAAAAAGAGAAGCAAAAGCAAAACTATTACACGATTCTCTTCTTCTTTCTATTTTCATTATATATATCATCACTTTTTTAAAAGATTATTTTCTTTCTTAAATAAATGTTTATCGCGATAAATCTGATTGTTTCTCTTACAAGAATATTGCAAATATGTTCTGTATTATATTTTTCATTATCGGAGAGATATTGTTTATACATTTTTACAAAAATTGAAAGTAAGGGAAAAATAAATCCATATTTTATACAAAAAAGATTTTTTTTTGCAAAATTCCGTCTGATTCTTCTTTTAAAAACAAATTGAAAAGAATTTCGTTCGAACGCCTTTTTTCTAATACTTTTTCTTGACTAAAAAATTTATCCTATTCGTTCAGTTCAAAATTCTTTTCTTCTTGTTTCTCTATTCACAGAAAAAGTGTGCCTTTAATCGAATAACAACATTTTTCTCGACGACCTATTTTGGGATTTATAAAATATATTGGGTACACAACAAACATTTTTCAAAAAAAAAAAAATTGTAATAGTGACTATACGTGAGAAAAAAAAAGTATTTTTCATATTCCGTCTTGACATTCCCAAAATTCGTTCTAAACATTAAATTTAATTTGAATATTTTTACTAGTTTTTTTTAGAAATTATTTTAAAAAATTATTTTCCGAATCGAATTGTGACAAAGAGCTATAAAAAAATGGGAAGGCTTCATAGTTCCTTCGAAGTAACAAAAGATAATTTCTATAGATTTCTATAGAAGCGTATCATCCATATATATATAAATATATAATCTAAAGTTACAATTATTAATATACATCATCATTTAAATTATCTTAACAAAAGCAATCTCATACGAAAGAATCAATACATTTTTTTTCATTAAAATCGAGCATTTTTGTTAAGTCAAAAATTGTTTCTCTCTTTTTGAATTAAAAAATCTCTTCCTATTTTCTCAATCTGTTCTCCTGCAGATTTTTCTTTTTTTTTTTGTATCAAAATTTTCCACTAATTTCATTATTTTGTATTTTTTTTACTTTGGAAGAAAATGGTTCAACTTGAGCAGAATTTGAATTGGTCCCTTCTCTTTTTTACTTTTGAGTTTCAGAAATTAAAATCAAATGTCATAGTGATTGCTCATTTCTTTTTTTCCCAATTGTCACATTAATTATAAACGAAATCTTAATATTTTAGAATTAAGTATATATTATAAAAAAAAGGAGCCTAATTTTAATTTTGTGACAAGCAGTGAAATCGATCACACATCAACACACATGAAAATAGGACGAATTTTTTTTTTAAACTTTTAACCACTAATTATTAATTTTTTGTTTCCTAGTTTTAGTATTTAAGAAATAACATTATTTTTTGTCTTCTTTTCAATAGACGGAAAAGAAAAGAAATTGTTTCGGAATGGTAAACATCTTTTTCAAAAATGCTCAAAAAAATATTTATCAATTTATTTCTTTCTCGAAATTCAATTTTCTTGTTTCTCTAGCGAAACAACAATAAAAAAAGAGATATTTTTCTTTCATCAAAAATGAAACAAATTTTTTCAAAAATTTAAATTCAAAGGAATTGAAATCAATTTAAAGGAAATTTACAATTTGAAATTAATTTTTAGAGCAAGAAAAGAATTTTTTTTTAATTAAATTGTTTCTATTAATATTAAAAAGTCAAGTATCAAATACGAATTTACGAATGGGGAAAAGTATTTTTTTAAACTAAAGTGGCAGATCGACGTGAGAGTAAATTTTCTTTTCTCCAAAATATATCTCTTGTTGGTTTATAAAAACGCACAGTTCCTTAAATTATTATTACTGCAATCGTATGATGTGAGACTTTAAAATAAAATTTACAAAAGTTTAACAACAGTCAAGTTCAATCAACTTCTTCGATTTGATCAATTTTTTTTCTTCTTGCAAACTGGCTATCACCACGTTTTAATACTTTCAATTTTTCAATTATAATCATCATTTATCATCGAATAATTACGATTATTATAAAATGTTATCATCGTAATTATCGTTCTTTTTTTTCATCACCATCGTCATCATTATCATCATCATTATCAACATCATCACTATTATCATTATTTTCTCAATAACGACAATAGTTTAATATTATGGATTATAAACATCTCATAATTTTCAATTACCTCCTTAGAATAATTATTAATATTAATATTATTTATTTCTAAAACGACTAAAGCATTGCATCGGGGGAAAAAATAGAAAAAAAAAGAATTGAGAATAAATATTGCTAATTTCTAGTGGAGCAAAAAAACTGTTAAAAAGTTTCCGAAGCGTTATTAATAGCGAGTCCAGTGATTGATGGAGGAATTGTGTGTGTTTGTGTCAGAGAGTTGAAATTTTTTTGATGCGCTTCGAATGGGCTATGCATTCAATAAAATGAAAGGTCACAGTGCGTCGCGATGCCACACCCAAGTCTTTTTCGTGTGATCAAATCTATGTGCAAGCCATTGTTGTTCCAATAATTGATATCGATCTTGACTTAGATATAATGGTTTCCCTCTCCTATTAAAAAGGCAAAAACGAAACATTATTTTTAGTACTTTTTGTTTCTGTGAAAATCGTTAAAATAAAAAATAACATTTTGTCACTTACTTTAAATCTTTATCCTCTTCCTCGAAGTCATCGAGATACAATGATCCCCAAAGACAGGCTCTTTTCCCACGAATGACAATTATGTACGTCGTTGCTACCACTAAATAAATTCCAGTTCCACCGCCACATTTATTTGCGTGCTAAAAAAAAGGAATTACTTTTTAAAAAACTTCTCTTACCGCAAAATTCAGGGTTACCACGCTTTTATCCTTTTCAAATTCCCTGACTATTCCAGGTTTTCAAAGTTTTCAAAACTACATTTATTATTAATTAGAAAATTATTGTAAAACTTCATTTTTCAATAAATATTTAATCATTCTTATTTTTTCGTATAGAAATTAAATTATTTTCAAAAATTTTTATAAAATTCTTGTCCGAATTACAATTACTTTTAATATCTACAAAATTTTCCCAAAATCTCAAAAAATGATTATTCTTAAATTTTAATGAAATTTTCTAAAAGCATTCAATTAATATTTTAAATTTTTTTGATGAAGTTCAACTATTTCATAAAATCATTATTTTTAGAGTTAAATAAATGAATTCCCGTAGAATTTTCTAATAAATAAATAATTTTTAATATGATATTCAATTATAATACAAAATTTTAACTGAAATTTATTTTTAAATCAATATTTATTAGAAAATTCGACAAGAAATCAATTATTTAACTATAAAAATAAATAATTTATTAAATAATTGAATGTTTTTTAACATTTAATTTTTATAACAAATTTTATCTGAATTTAATTAATATGTTTATTATTATTTTTTGTCAAGAGGCAAATTTAAAAAATAACATTTTAACAATACTTTCATTTTTCGAGAAATTTGGAGAAGATTTTGTACATTAAAAATAATTGAAATTCAGACAAGAATTTTATTAAAATTTTCGAAAATAATTGAATTTTAGAGAAAAATTGTATTATTTATAAAAACAATTTAAATTTTAAATGAAAATTTTTAATTTTGATAAGAATTTTTGTAAATTTTCAAACATAATTCAAGGCTTGGATCGTCTTTAAAACTAGAAAAAAAGTCGCTTTAGTCGCATAAATTTACAACAAAAGTCACGAAAAGTCGCATAAAATTTACGAAAAAGTCGTCAAAAAGTCGCGTGAAATTTTAGAAAAAAACTACAAAAAGGAAACACGAAATTGTCAAAATTGTAAAAAAAATTACATTTCTCGACAACAGATATACATTAATATCAAACAATCCGAAATAAAATTTTTAAAAATTTAATAAAATTCATAGCAAAAATTTAATTAGGTATTTTTAACATTTTTTTTTAAATTCTCTATAAAATGTCAATTATTTTTATAAATAATAAAATTCATCTTCTAAATTCAATTATTTAACTAAAATTGTTATAAAATTCTTGTCAAAATTTCAATTATCTTTATAAATAATAAAATTAATCCTAGAAATTCAATTATTTTCAAAAGTAATAAAACTCTTCTATTCAATTATGAGCAGAATTTTCTTTTAATTTTTCGTCAAAATTGTATAAATAATACAATTCATCATAAAAATTTAATTATTTTCAAAAGTTCTGATAAAATTTTTTGCAAATTCAATTATCTTCGAAAGTAAAAAAATTATTTACAAAAATTCAATTATTTTCAATTTTTTTTTAATTCTCAAAATTTCTATTATTTGTTTATAATATTATCAAAATTCTTCTGCAAAATTCAATTACTTTTAAATATTTCCAGAAAAAATCTGTTCAAAATTTCAATTATCTTTGTGAATAATAAAATTCTTCCCTGAAATTCAATTATTTTCAAAAGTAATAAAATTCTTTGTAGAAATTCAATTATTTTCAAATTTTTTTTTGAAATTTCTCTATAAAATTTGTAATATCTTTATAAAGAATAAAATTCATCCTGGAAATTTAATTATTTTCAAAAGTTCTGACACAATTTTTTGCAAAATTCAATTATCTTGAAAAGTAAGAAAATTCATCACTGCAATTCAATTATTTTCAAAAAATTTTTTTTTAATTCTCTTCAAAATTTCAATTATCTTTGTAAATATCAATATTCTTCTGAAAAATTCAATTACTTACTAAAGTTTTATAAATTTTTTCCCAATAATTCAATTATTTTCATAAAAAATGATGAAATTTTTTTTTATAAAGTCTTATAATGTAAAATAATGATTTTATCACTCGGTCATTTTTAATTATTATAAAACATGAAGATATCGATTGCTCTGAGTCGAAGACTCGGAGTGATCGATGTCTTTATGTTTTACAACAATTTTTCATAAGTTGTTTAATTTCAAAAAGGTTTGAATTTGAATTTTTTTGAAGAATTTTAATTTCTATGGATAAACAATAATTAAATATTTATTTATAAAAGAAGTTATTGATGTTTTCGAAAAATTTGTAAATAAATGTAACAGAACATTTTTTTGACTCAAACTTTTTCCTTTTAAATTTAAAAACTTTTTAAATTTCATTTGTATTTTAGTAAAAAAAAATCTCGAAAAAGTCGATTAGTCGCATTTTTTCACAAAAAAGTCGAAAAAGTCGCACAATCCGAGACCTGATAATTGAATTTTTGCGAAGAATTATATTATTTTTGGGAATAATTGAATTTAATATTGAAGTAAAATTAGATTAGAAGAATAAATACAATTGAAAAACAACAATTTTCCAGGATTTCGATAAAAATTCCCTGACTTTTCCAGGTTTTTTCAATTTTTTATAAAATTCCCTGACATTTCTAGGTTTTCCAGAATTCCAGTTTACGTGGCAACCCTGAAAATAGAAGAAAAATCGAAACAAAAAACTTACTTCCACAGCCTCGCAAATATTATTTTGCTTACAACAATTTTGCTTCAAGCACACAATTTCACCGCATAATAAACAAATACTAATTTCTTGAGGTACGGAAAGACACTTCCGACATTGACGTTCATGATAATACTGAAAAAGAAAGAAACTATCAGTAAAAAAGTAATTCCCATTATTAATTAATATTTCGTGCATATTTCACAGTTTTATCCAAAAGAAATTGTTAGCTAAATAAAAAAATCGACGAACCGTGAATATTTTTTCGTATTCCCTAGGAAGACTAAAGAGTTTTGGCATTTGCCAATTAATATGCTGATCGACGATCAAATTCTTGGCGGCAATTTCACTGCGATAGACGAAAGCTTTATATTGTTCGCACCAAAGACGTGGAACTTCAATAGCAGCATCGCCGTCCTGCCAATTTAGAGCGACAAGCGAGCTAAAGATCTCCATGTCCATTCCCTCCGTGACGAGTTCAAGATAATAGACAAGTCTCACAAATTCCTCTTGCACTGAGTGTATAAACGGAATTGGCTGCTCGTATAAATGATGTCTCAGCAATGCGGCGACTCGCAGAAACGGTAGGCACAAACTTTGAACCTAAATATTTTAATAATACAATTACTCCAACTAAAATTAAGAATGCAAAAATGTAAATTTCATTTCTAAATTGCTAGTTTACCATCAATTCCAAATTGAGCGTTTTTCCAGGAAATTGAATATTCGTCGCTGACACTGGTCGTCTACTGGACGATTCGCTTGTCGATGGATCATTACCATAAATTTTGCTGTCATTAAAATAGCCAATGACAGTGCACAATGTTGTTTCCAATGAATGTGAATCGTGTTTGCAAATTTTTGATTTCCGAAGAAGAGCACTTCTCTCCAATTGCGATAAGTTGCAACTTATTTGAAGGACGACTTGATAATACAAAAGATTGTAAATAACTTTAACCACGGCCGAAAAGTAGGCTGCAAAAAAGAAATTTTCGATTAGTTGTATGGCCGATTACGAATAAATATAGAAAATGATTGATTCGTAGTAATATTTTCTCGGCAGAGAATGAAAATTTTTGGAAAAAGTGGGAAACTTACCTTGATCTAAGTGTAAGGGTAGTAGGAGAATAAACTGCAGAAGCAGAGCTGTTGGATCCCTGAGAAGTAGAGGAACTTCTTTCTCGTGAGGTATGAGTGCCAACGGCGTCGATGCGTCGGAGGGTAAACCTGCCAATTGCTGCCAAGTGTGGGACACTGACCAATTCGTCAAAACTCTCGCGTGCACCGCTAACACGTGTAGCAGGGCAACTGCACCAAAAAAAAGAAAAATATTTCCGTATAAAATAATTTCAGTAAAATTACGAAGAAAGAAGTACAAATTACGAAAAAAAGAAGTACAAATTTTATCAAGTTATTAAAAAAAGAAAAGAAAATTTAGCAACTTACCAAAAAGACAAAAAAAAATTTACTAAATTATAGAAAGAAAGAAAAAATTAACAAATAAATTAATTTATATATAAAAAAAGAAAACAAACAGACGAATGAAAATTTCAAGAAGAATATTTGGAGTGATGGATTACCGATGCAGTCTCGTTTCGGCGTGAGTGGAACAGTCGTCGGTGGAATACAAAGCGATCCGCCACGTTGAATCAGTTCGACTTCAAAATTTGTCCTCGCCACCGAAGTTACAAAAAGAAATAGACTTTCATGACTAGGAGTGATACCCTTTTGATTATACTTTAAGTACGTGACGCCCGTCATATCCTCCATGGCTTTTCCCATTGCCACCGATAAGTTAGACGATGTCTACATTTAAAAGAGGAAAAAAAAATTTCTTTACTCCACTCAAGTGAAAAAATAACAATTATTTTCAGTCATCTTTCCAGGAAAAAATGATTAAGAACAATTTGAAAATGATTTAAAAAATGTCTACACAAAACGAAATAAATAATTAAAAACAATTTATATAATTTTATGGTCAAAATTTTAAAAAATTCACTTATTAAGTACAAAATTAATTATTACTGTTCATATTTTTAAAATTTTAATAAAATTTCACGAAAGAATTCAATAATTTTCTAAAATTTTAATAAATTCTTCGGAACGATTCAACTATTTTTTTAAATAGTAAAATCTCTACAAAAATTAAATTATTTTTGAAACAATTTTAATTAAATTCCATGGACGAGATCAACTTTTATAAATGTTTTTAACACACTTCGAAGAAATTCAATTTTTTTCTTAAATTTTAATAAATCCTTCGAAATAATTAAATTACTTTTATAAATATAGTAAAATTCTTCGCAAAGATTCGAACTAATTCAACTAATTTTATAAATAGTAAAATTCTTTGCGGGAATTCAATTATTTTCAAAACAATTTTAATTAAATTCCTCCGATGAATTGAAATATTTTTTAATATTTTCATAAATTTTATTTATTTTCTAAAATTTTAATAAATTCTTCGAAACAATTCAATTAGTTCTTTTAAATTCTACAATTCTTTGAAGGAATTAAACTATTTTTAATCCAATAAAATAAATCCAATAAATAAAATTATCCAAAAGAATTTATTTTCAAAAATATCCATAAAATTCTATTTCAACAAGAATTTTAAATTCTTTTAAAAATAATTCAATTGTTGTGAAAATATTTATAAAAAAGAAAAATAAATTTAATTATTTTCAATTGTTTCTACAAAAATTCTTCGTAACAATTTAATTATTTCTCTAAATTTTAATAAATTCTTCAAAACATTACAATTATTTTTAAAAATAGTAAAATTATTTGCAAGAATTTATTTATCTTTATAAATAGTAAAATCCTTTGCAGAAATTTAGTTATTTTGAAAAACAATTTTAATAGAATTTCTCGAAAGAATTTTAATCTTCAAATATTAACATAAAATTCATTTCTTTTCTAAAATTTTAATAAATTCTTCAGAACAATTCAATTATTTTTATAAATAGTAAAATTCTTTGCAGGAATTCAATTCTGTTCAAAATAATTTTAATTAAATTCCTCCTATGAATTCAAATATTTTTAAATATTCACATAAATTTTATATAGTTTCTAAAATTTTAATAAATTCTTCAGAACAATTCAATTATTTTTATAAATAGTAATAAAATTCTTCGCAAGAATTCAATTATTTTTATAAATAGAAAAATTCTTTGCAGGAATTCAATTCTTTTCAAAATAATTTAAATTAAATTCCTCCGATGAATTCAAATATTTTTAAATATTCACATAAATTTTATTTATTTTCTAAAATTTTAATAAATTCTTCGAAACAATTCAACTAATTTTTATAAATAATAATAAAATTAAGTAAATTATTGTCAAAATATGTAGAAAAAAGAAGAACCAATTTCATTATTTTCAATTATTTATATCAAATTCTTCATAACGATTTAATTATTTCTCAAAATTTTAATAAATTTTTAAAAACATTTTTAATCCAATTTAAATAAAATAATACAAAAGAATTTATTTTCAAGAATTTCCATAAAATTATATTTCAACAAGAATTTTAAATTCTTTGAAAATAATTCAATTGTTGTGAAAATATTTATAAAAAAGAAAAACAAATTTCATAAATTTCAATTGTTTCTACAAAAATTCTTCGTAACAATTTAATTATTTCTCAAAATTTAAATAAATTCTTCGAAACATTTCAATTATTTTTAAAAATTTAATTATTTTAAAAACAATTTTAATAGAATTTCTCGAAAGAACTTTATTCTTCAAATATTAACATAAAAATCATTTATTTTCTAAAATTTTAATAAATTCTTCGGATCAATTCAATTATTTTTATAAATAATAATAAAATTCTTCGCAAGAATTCAATTATTTTTAATAAATTTTAATAAAATTTTTCTTCATCAAATCCAATCGCTTTTAATATTTTCAATTAAAATTTTTATAGAAACTCCATTAGTTTAAAAAAAATTCATAGAAATTCTTCAAAAGAATTTAATTAGGATTTTAAAAAATTTTTTTAATCTTCTTCACGAGAATTTAATAACATTTTTAGATGGAATTCTATTCATATCAAATTTTTTGAAAAATTCTTTGCACTAATTCGATGATTTTCAATACATTAATTTTAAAATTGAAAATATTTGAAAAGAAGAATTATAAAAAATGATATAAAAAAAAAGATTAAAGATAAAACAATTGAAAACAAAACGAAAATTAAGAAATGTAAATTATTACTTACCCGATTTCGTTGAATATCATTGAGAAAATTATTAAGTTCGGAAAGTATTATCTTCGGCGACGCTTGCCGTGAGCGAACAATTGCGGCGCATTCGCCCAATTGTGGCGATAACGGTAAAACTGAATTTGCCAATTGTCGACACAATGGACATAAATATTCACCACGTTCAACGGCCAATGTCTGTTGTCTCTGTTGATTGCGCAACGTTTGTAAGTATGATTTTAAACAGTCCAAGTGTAAATGATGACCGCACGTTTGCACATGAACACCATCCTCCCAGCCTTGATTCACCGAAAGTAAACAAGAATTCTGCAAAAAGGAAAAAAAACAAGATTTTTATTAAATTTTTTTCCAAAACATTTCAATTCTTTGCAAAAATTTCTTTACAATTTTTGGAAGATATTGGAGTTTTTTTTTTAATAATTTAAATTGATAAAAACAAATTATAAAAAATAATCAATTAAGGGGAAACAGTTTACCAAATCGAAATGTCTCGTTAATTCCGTCATTCTAATATCAAGAGAAGCACCACGAGTTTCAGCTTTAGGTGTCGTTTCACTCGACTGCGTAGAATCATCGTCAGAAATACGAAGAATTAATCTATCAGGATGCCGTCGTTCATGGCCCATAACGCTCGTTGCCTGAAAATTAACAATTTACATTAATTCCATTTCAAATATTTTTGCACTGTCAAAAAAAATAGAAATAAAAAATGCATCAAAGGAAAAGAAAATTTAAAAAAGAATAAAAAGTAAATTAAAGGAAATATATTAAAAGAAAAGTAAAGTAAAACAAAGGATATTAAAAGAAAACGAAATTTAAAGAAAAAAGATACCAAAGTGGAGGAAAATAAATTAATAAGCAAAAAAAGGAAAGTGAAATAAAAAACTCACTTGTACTAAAACAACGAGTCCCATCGGTTTATCCTCACTGCTATGAGTCGTTTGATTGCAAATAACGCAATCGTATTCCTTCTTGCTGATAAGTTTATTTTGATTTTCCTCACCACTCCAATCATTGCCCGAAGCTTCTGCCTCATCAATTTCCATCGCCTTCTCCATAAATTGTTTCTGCTTGTTCGCAAATTCGGCCATAACTTGCTGCTGTCTCTCTTTCGCCCTTCGCTTCTTCTCCTCCTTCTCGCGATGCTCACGTTCACGTTGCTCGTCCTCGTATTCCTGCATTCTCGGCCACAATTGATTTCTAGTCTCATTAATACTATCCTTGCACATTGGATCTAAATTCTCAATTTTCTTCAACAATTGCGAAATAAAATAGGGTCCATCGCCAATGCGCGACTCCTTCTCGTCATCAGTCGAGCAGCCACTCATTGCCTCCGCATCATTTGTTTCATGTGAATCCGAATAATAACTATCCGGCACGCCCGACAATTGCGAGTGAAGTTTTAATAATAGGGAGATTACGCTTTCTCCTAATCTCAACATTGTTTGCGGATGTGAAGATCCGACCTTCAAAAAAAAAAAGAAAGAATAAGACATTTTCAAAAACAGAAACATTTCACTGCTTCAAGATACTAAATTCTAAAAAGTAAAAAATAAAATTACTAAAATAAATATAGTGAGTTTCTTTACTCACTTGAGGATCTCTATGTCTAAGGTGTCTTTGAGTATTTGAGGTTGAGGGTACAATGTCAGTCGTTACATTTTCAGACCTTCTCGAGAGTCGTGGATAAATTGTATCTAATTCTAGATTTTGTACCGGAACTACTTCGTTTCCAGCCAGAACAGCGGGGACGTTAGGCACTGGAGGTAGAGCCGGTGGACCTACATGATCTTTTCGGAAACAAAGAAACAATTATTTTTAACACTTTCTTCAAATTTTTCAAAGCTAAACATTAATTTAGGTAAAAAAGACAACAAAAAAAGAAGAGCTATTAGGAAATTAAATAAGTTTTTGTAAATATTAAGACAATTTTTGACAAAATATACAAGAAAAAAAAAATAATAAACAGAGACAAAAGACTGTTTTCTTTCTGTTGATAAAGAGACGATGAAACGACATAAAAAAGAACATACGGTGCGGTGAAGGAGGTGATTCAAGGGCAAGGGCCATGGATTCTTCGATGGATGGTGGCAATGCTCTTTGCGGAGGTGTTATTAATATCTCGTCACTATTGCCACGTGGAATGGCAACAATTCCATCTTCAGGTACAATAGCCATACTATATTCAACTACAAAAACAATAATTCAATATCCAATTCGAGACAAATGATGACGATGAAATATACTTTGAAAATTAGTCGAAAATTAATAGAAAGAGAATGGAATTTATGAAAGAGAAATAAAAAAAAGTGGTAAAGAAATAGAAAAAAGTTCTAAAGAAATAGAAAAAAGAATAAATAAAAAAATAAAGAAAATAGCAAATAAATACAAACGCAATAGAATTTAAAGAAAAAAAAATTTCCAGTCAATTGAACAGGGTTGCCACGCTTCTTTTACCCTTTTCAAATTCCCTGACTTTACCAGGTTTTCCACGTTAAAAAAACGGAATTTTTCCATGTTTTCAAAACTACGTTTATAATTGATAAGCAAATTATTGGAAACCTCAAGAATTCGATTATTTTCCAAAGTTACATAATTCTTCACAAAAATCGAATTATGTTTCAAAATTGTCAAAAATTCCCGTCAAAATTTAAATAATCTTTATTAATAATGAAAATGTTCTTCAAAATTCAATTATTTTCAAAAATTTTAATAAAATTCTTATCAGAATTTCAATAGTTTTTAATAAACAAAATTTTTATCAAATTTCGCGAAAAATGCAATTACTTAAAGAAATTTATTAAAATGTTTCAGAAGAATTCAATTATTATTTAAAAATTTGTTGATTCTTCATGAAAATTCAATTTTAAAAAAAGTTCAATTATTTAATAAAATGTTTATTTTTAGAGTGAAATAAATGAATTCTCGTAGAATTTTCAAATAAATAAATATTTTTGAATATGATATTCAATTACAATCGAAAATTTTTACTGAAATTTATTTTTAAATCAATATTTATTAGAAAATTCTACAAGAAATCAATTATTTAACTATAAAAATAAATAATTTATTAAATAATTGAATGTTTTTTAACATTGAATTTTTATAACAAATTTTATCAGAATTTAAATATTATTATTATTATTATTATTATTTTTTGTCAAGAGACAAATTAAAAGAAAAATTTAACAATAATTTCATTTTTCGAGAAATTCGATGAAAATTTTGTATATTAAAAATAATTGAAATTCTGATAAGAATATTATTAATATTGGAGAAAAAATTGAATTCCGGAGAAAAACGTTATTATTTATAAAGACAATTTAAAGTTTGACAAGCATTTTTGTAAATTTTCAAACATAATTTGATTTTTGCGAAGAATTATATTACGTTTGAAAATAATTGAATTCTTCAGACTAATTTTATTAAAATTTTGGTTTAAATAATTGAATTGTTTCGTGAAATTTTATTCAAATAGCAAACATTGAAAATCATTGAATTTAAAAAAAAAATTTGAAATCAATTAAATTTCTAGGAAGAGTTTTGTTAAAATTTGATGAAAAAAATTAAATTCTCACAAAAGAATTACATTGAAATTTTGAAAAATAATTTAATTCTTTGAAGAACAAATAATAAAAGATAAAAAAATAATTGAATTTCTAAAAAGAATTTTACTTTTTCTAAAAATAATTGAATTTCTCCAATAATATGTATTTGCTTCAAAATTCAAGTTTCTTTTAGTGTTTTAAGTAAAATTCTTCTATAAATCCATTATTTTTAAATAATCAATTAAATATATATTAAAATTTTTTTATAATTTTAGAAGAATTTTAGTTATTAAGGTTTTTTAAAAATCTACATTTTTAAATTTTTTGAATGAAATTCATTTAAAATTAAAGTTTTACAAAATTCTAAATGAAAATATTTTCAAGTTCATCTACTTATAAAAATTGTAATTGCAACTCTCTTAAATTTGAATTAATTTAGAAATATTTAAGTAAAATTAGATTTCAAAAACAAATTTTCCAGGATTTCGATGAAAATTCCCTGACTTATCCAGGTTTTTTAAATTTTTATAAAATTCCCTGACATTTCCAGGTTTTCCAGGTTTCCAGGTTGCGTGGCAACCCTGATTGAAGGAAGATTTAAAGGATATTCAGACCTTTTTTTTCCTTAAAAAAAACAGAAACAAAAAAGAAATAATGACGAATGAATATCAATTAATAAGGAAGAGTTAATACACAAAACAAGTTTTTAACTTTTGAGTTACATGAAGAATTTCAATTAATGAATGTAAATAGTGAAGAAAAACGAATTCTTGAAAAGAATTTTTTGTGTTTGTTTTCTTTTGTCTTTAATTACCATTAGTGCTGGAGGGTAAAGCTGGGAGCGAAGCAGATTCGCCCATTGTATCACTATTTGCGTCAACAGTCTCAAAGGCAAGTGCCAAAGCATTTTCAACGACACTATCATCTAACATTAACGACGAAGCTACTTCAGTCATTTCTCCTTGAACTTCCCAATCAAAGTCGCCTTTAAATTAAAGATAAAAAAAAGTATTTAATGTTAATTGTATTTTTTTTTGTATTTATTTCGTATATGTTTTCTTATTCACAAATTTTTCTATCTACTTTCTCAATTATTTTACCCAACTTTTCATAATAATCTTCAAACAAAAGAAAAAAATAAATAAAAATCTCAATTCGACTAATTTCCAAAGAAGAATTTTTTTCCCTACTTCTGCAGAGACAAAAAAACGAAAAATAAAATTAAAAAATACTTACAATATTCACTAGTCATACTGTTGTGCTCCGTTTCTTGCATCAAAATAACTCGAGGCACGACAGTTCGGAGATTTTCCGATAAATCGTCACTTGCAAACCAACTGGACAATTCCATATCTTTTATCACTCGTGGAGACTCTCCACTTGTATACTGACACAATGGATTGCTCTGTAAAAAATGTTGCTGTTAATTTCTCTTTTAGATCAAAATTTTTCAATAAATAAACCCAAGCTTTTTTTTTAACTTACAGCTTTATCAGGAACTTCAGCGCTCATAACAGCCATTTCTAAAAGATAAACCGCTAAAGCCATCACATTTTCCGAAACATTGTGACCATTAACGGATTTATACAAAATAATATAAATCATCGCGTGGAAGACTTTCGATCGAAGAACGAGTCTCGGATCGTCATAATTCGACGAAACGGGAACAGGATGTCGAAACGGTGGCCAAGGCGTTGCGCTATTTTTCACTTTTCCCGATTGTTTCACACTGAAATAAAAATTAAGTTCCAGATTTTTGATTCGAAAAAAATTGATTAATTTAAATTAATTTAAATTAATTTAATTAACTCTTTAAGTTTTCATTTGATGGGAGAGAAAAATGCCAGCGACACTTAAGAAGCTAATTAATTTCTCCCTGACACTCAAGGGATCATAATAATCAATTAATTATGCATACTATTTAATAAATCGATCCATGGCTACTTGAAAATCCTTTCTGTGAACCGCTCTCAAGGAAACGTGCAATGGATCGAATAATTCTTCCCAAACACGTTGTTTTGGACCGTACATTCTCTGCTGCATGTTTCCACTTGCCTCAGTGTTTTGAGCTCGAAAATCAGCGACCTGAGGAGGAGAGAAGAATTTTTTTGAAAAAGAAAAATTAAGTGGAAAAGAATTCAATTTATTGGCATTACGAAAACAACATACGTCTCTTAAAATTGCCTCGAAATCACGATTTTGAGTAGTGCCACAACGTTCTGGCATTAATTCCATTAATTGACTGTGCGTTTTATCTCCGATGCATAAAAGTGTCACCATTTCTAAACCAGCCATTTCAGCGTCTGAAAGTCCTAAAAAAAAAGAAAAGAAAAACAGGTAGCATTAGTTTAAAATTCTTTTTCGTAAGATGAAAGTTTTGAGGAAAAATATTCAATCGTTGATTTTACCTAAATTTGTTCGAATATTGAGTAACGTTGCCAAAAATGTCAAACAACTCTCGAGCATTGGAGTATCGTGTTCACCTTCGAGATACTCATTCTGTGGAGCATGATAGAGACTGAGACTCATCCATTCTCTCACGTGGAATCTGAAATTAATTTTATTTTTAATTAATAAACACGTATTTATGTTTTGTTCTCTCTTCTTTTCTACGAAGTTCAATTCTAAATCAGGGTTGCCACAAATATTTAATTTTATTTTTCCCTGACTTTACCCTGATTTCCAGACAAAATTCTCACTTTTTCCCTGACCATAAAAAATATTCTGATTCACTCTAAAAATTATTAGATACTCAAAAAAATGTTCTATTACATTTATTTACAAATTTCATTAATTATAAAATTATTCAAAAACATCAATAAATAAATTTTTAAATTATTTAATTATTACTTCTCCACGGAAATTAAAATTTTTCCGAACATTCAAATTCAAACCTTTTTGAAACTCAACAATTTATAAGAATATTATTACAAAACATAAAGAAATGTTTTGTTATAATTTAAATAACCATGAAATTTTTCAACAAACATTTAATTATTTACAAAAATCCTAATAAAATCCTTCGCAAGAATTCAATTATTTTTAAAAGTAGTAAATTTTCTTATAAAAATTCAATTATTCGAAAAAATTGTAATAAAATTCGTTGCAATAATTCAATTATTTTCATAAACAATAAATCGATTATTCGGTAATTTCATTTTTTAATCAATTTTTATTAGAAAATTCTAGAAAAATTCAATTATTTAAATTGAAAAATAAATAATTTATTGAATAATTGAATTTTTGTTAAAATTGAATTCTCCTAAAGAATTTTATCAACAAAATTTTAAATAATTGAATTCTTTTGACAAATTTTAATAAATTTTTTTAAAATAATTACATTTTTCGAGGAATTTGATTAAAATATTGTATCCACAATTAATTAAAATTCTGCGATGAGTTTTATTATTCAAGAAAATAATTTTAAAACATTTTCTAAAAATGTTATTAAAATTTTTCTAAAATAATTGAATTTCGGTGAAGAATTTTCTTATTTATAAAAATAATTCAATTCTTGTAAAGAACTTTGTTAAATTTTTTTGAAATAATTAATTCATGCGACGAATTTTATAAAAATCTTTTTAAATAATTGATATTTTTCAAAAAATTTTATAAAATTTTGTATATTAAATAATTGAACTCAAGTGAAAATTTTATTATTTATAAAAATAATTGAATTATTTCAAAGAAATTTATTATAAATTTCATAAATTATTGAATTTCTGTGAAATTTTAACAAGAATTTTATTCAAGTTTTTAAATATATTTTAATTTTGAAGCAGAATTTTATTATTTATAAAGATAATTGAAATTTTGACAAAAATTTTTGAACATAATTGAATTTCTACGAAGAAATTTATTACTTTTGAAAATAATTTAATCCTTCCAACGAATTTTATTCAAGTTTATAAAAATAATTGAATTTCGGTGAAGAATTTTAATATTTCTAAAAATAATTGAATTCTAGAAAAGAAGTTTGTTACATTTTTTCAATAACTGAACTCTTGCGACGAATTTTATAAAATTCTTTTTAAATAATTGATATTTTTCGAAAAATTATTTGAAATTTTTTATATTAAATAATTGAATTCCTGTGAAAATTTTATTATTTATGAAAATAATTGGTTTATTTAGAAGAAATTCATCAAAAATTTGGTAAATTATTAAATTCCTGTGAAATTTTTACAAGATTTTTATTAAAGTTTTTAAAAATAATTGAATTTCGAAGAAGAATTGTATTATTTATAAAGATAATTGAAATATTGACGAGAATTTTTTAAAATATGTTGAACCTAATTGAATTTTGGAAAAGAATTTTTTTATTTTTAAAGATATAATTGAAATGACCAGAATTTTTTTAAATTTCTGAATATAATTGAATTTCTGCGAAATATGTTATTACTTTTGAAAATAATAGAATTACTGTAATTATTTGTAACTTCTCCAAAATCAATTTTTTTTATTAAAGTTGAATTCTGTCAAAGAATGTTATTATCCATAAAAATTAAATTCTTTCAAAGAATGTTATCATCTATAACAATTAAATTGTTTTAAAAAATGTTATTATTTTTTTAAAAATAATCGATAATAATTAATTCTGTACTGAATAGTTTTTTTTTAGTTTTCAATCACAGTTTATTCAAAAATTGAGTTTGAAAATAATCGTGTAACTTAATTACTTGAAAAATGATTGACTAAGTGTAGAAAAAAAATATTTCTTTATAGATAGAATACTTTTGTTCTTAGAATGTTTAGAATTTTTTTTTCTTTAAAAATGCTTACTTATCGATGACTGTTTTCAAGAACACATCAGGTTGTAATTTCATTGCACAAATTTGAAGAAGATAAATATCAGCGTCGACCATGGAATTGCAGAAATTCGATTGAACGTAAGTCATCGCTTGTCCTTTAATTTGCAATCCATTGCGTACCCAAAGGCCATTCAAAATTTCGTAAAACGCCACCTGAAATTCAAATTTATTATTAATTAATTATTCAATTCCGCTTAATTCAATTTAAATTAATAAAATAAATCAAACGAATCATTTGAATTCAATTCAAACCATAAAATTTTATTAATTAGGTTAAAGTAAAATTTTAGTATTTAGTATTTAATTTAATTTAAAATTTAACGTAGATTTAATTTAACTTGAAATTAAAATTTAACGCAGTTTTAATTTAACTTAAAACTAAGTAAAATTATAGTTTCAAATTAATTAAAATTCAATATATTTAAACCTCTCGTCAAGTGGAAGGAGAGGAAACAAATACTTTTCACAAAAATAATAGAGCAACAATCAGTGAGGTATTTATTGTAATGGATTTCGATTCGTAGAATAAAAATTAGCATTCTACGTGAAAAAGTGAATCACAAGTATCACAAGTGAGTCACTATTTAGTTTTGAGAAAGGACAAAAAAAAACTTTTTTCTCCCAATATATATGTATAAATGAGAGAGTAAATTGAACGTTAATAATTCTGGGTCAGTGGACTCGGCATCGTTTTTCCGCCTACGCAAAAAATTATTTATTATTGCGTTGCAAAGCGATCGAGAAAATGATAAATAATTCTTCTATAATGTCGCTTTTAAAATTTAGAATCATTGCAGAGAATGAACGAACAACGCAGTCATTGGTTGAAATGGAAAAAGGGTTTCAAACTAATTTCACTGCCAATCCAAATAGCAAACAAAATATGAAACATCTGCTTTACAGGAACGTGTCTATTTCATTAAATTTCAATTTTATTCTCCCCAAAAAGAAGAAATCTCCAAACTTGCCTAATTAATTTAATTTCAATTTTATTCTCCACTTTTACAGTAAAACAAAAAAATCTAAAAATTAATTTCTTCACCCTAAAAAAATATATCTCGACAAAATTGCTTGTTTTCTCAAGAAGAAAAATCTAAACAACACTTGTCACCAAAATTATTGAATATTAAACATTTTAGTGACAAGTTTTTGTAAATAAAATAAATGAACGAGAATTCAATTATTCAGAAATAGAAATAAATAATTAATTAAATATTTAATAAATCGTTGAATTTAACGATTATTCCGAGATTCATTGAATATTAATTTTTATCCAGTAATGAAATCAAATATTCCTAATTAATTAAATATAATTTAATATTTTTTAAAATTGCATTCTTAGGTCAAAATTTCTTTAAATAAATTTTTAGTTTTTACAAAATTATTGCTTTTGTAGAACAATTTTATAACATAAGACAAAAATTCATTTCTTGCGACAAATTTTTGATTAAAATTTTTTTAAAATAATTCAATTATTGCGTCGAGTTTGATTAAAATTTTAGAAAAAAATTAGTCTTGCGAATAATTTCTTTAAAATTCTGGAAAATTTTAGTAACATTTTAATTAAATTAAATCTTCTTTGAAAGAATTTCTTTCAGTCTTTTTTTTAGAAAATACTTTTTTTAAATTAAAATCATTCAAAGAAAAATTATTTCCAAAAAATTTTACTTACTTTCTTAAATTTCTTTAAGTATTGTTTTTTAGAAAATACTTTTTTTTTAATTTGATAAATTCTTAACAAAAAATTATTTTCAAAAAATTTTAGTTACATTCTTAAGATGTTTTCAATTATTTTCATAATCTATCACATTTTTCGCAAACATTCAATTATTTTAGACAATTTTAATAAAATTCTCCGCAAAAAATCAATTATTCAAAAAAATGTTGATATAATTTTTTATGAGAATTGAATTACGTTCATAAATAAAAAAAAATATATTCTTTGAAAGAATTCAATAATTTTCAGTACAATTTAAATTAAATTTCGCTAAAGTATTCAATTTTTTTTTTAAATTTGATAAATTCTTTACAAAAAATTTAATCTAATTTTTCACAGAAAATAAAATTTTTTTTTCAAATTTTAATAAAATTCTTCGTATGAATTAAAATTATTCTCAATACAATTTCAGTAAAATAATGTCTTTAAAATTTTCGTAAATCTTAATTAAATTCTTTTGAAGAATTTCTTTAAGAATTTTTTTTTTTCTAAAGTAAATAAATATTTGAATATTGAATTAAATTTTTTGAAAAATTATCTTTTATAATATTTTTTTTGTTCCTGAATATATTTAATAGAGAAAATCGACTCCAAAAGGGGAGGGAAAAAATTTACTAAAAGAAAAAAAGAAATTTCAAAAATAAAAGCTCGAGGGAAAAAATAACGGTTCTCGAGTCTGAAGGACAAAGCCTTCCTTTTCCTGTGAGTCTGGGGCTTTTACGAGTTTCTCTCGTTGAGAAAATAAAACGAATAAAATGAGTCATCGGGCTCTGCGAGAAACTTGTTTCGACCCTGCTTTCTGATTCTAAAACTCTCGCTGTTGCAGCCAGTGAGCCGCAGCACTCGAGCAGTTCACAAAAGTGAACAAAAGTGAACAAAAGTTAACAGCAGGTTAACACATCAACCATCACAACGACAACAGTTTTGTTTCCAAGCTCGCTCCCTCAAATGTAGTTTAAAGTGTCTCTACAGTTTTCCTCCTTTTTTTCCAAATTTCCTCACATTTTTCTCAACTATAATTCTCTTCTCATTCCACAAAGGCCATGATATCAATTTAAATTCTGAAAAAGAGAAAATCATTTTTAAAAAAGTGTTGCTACAATGTACAAAATAAGGAAAATCACCAGTCTCCTGGTAATTCTCCTCGCAGTAGTGCAATTATCGTCGTCATTTGACATTAGTTTCGGGGATGTGACAGAAATTTTAAAGTTCACCAAAGAAACAGTGACTGACGCTCTTGAATCATGGGAATGGATACGACCAAAGAGGCCAAATATCAATGAAGATAGTGATTTTCCATTCGTGAAGAAAATGGAGAAGCGTCTAATGGATAAAATGAAAACAGTTTCAATAAAATTGGAATTCATTGAGAATCGAATTGAGCAGCGAACAGAGACAATGTTCTATCGTATTCTACGTGAAATACCCGAGAGGGAAAAACTCGAGAAGGGAATGCACGATATTTACAAATCAATTGGCCAAGTTGACAATTTGTATCAAACATTTTTAAATTATGTCGAATATCGCAGTAAATATGAGACTTATACATTACAAGATTTCTCGAGGACAATACTTTCGCATCGTTTAGGCGATCTTCGCGATGTTATTAAATCAATTCACAGTCAAGTTGTACCACAGGATTATGATATTTTTCAACAGAGTATTCTCACAATTTTGGCGAATCGCATGAAGGTAAATTTTTATTTTATTAACCAAAGGAAAAAGAAAAAGAAAAAACAATATTTACTAAAATACATTTTTTAATTATTTTTTCCTCTTTTATTTCTCTAGAGAAAAAGTTCCTAGGACTTTAAATTAAATTTAAATATTTTTCTTTTTGATTGAAACAATTTTCAATTTTCCATTATTCGAATAACAAAAGGCAAGAGAAGAAAGATAAACTTCTGAGAGAGTTGCAGAGGCATTGACCTCGACTAATATTAAAATGATTCATCATTTAATATTAATTATTGATTAAATTACATTATTCGTCTATATCTTTTTTTTTTTGAACAATTAATGTTTAAAAAAAATTCATTCAAAAGAGAAAAGAAAAAACCATTAAAAAAGGTAAAAGTAAAAATTTGTCAAAAAATTAAAAAGAAAATTTCTATTTTTAGTAAATTAAAGAAAAAAATTGCATATTGAGGAAATACTGAAGAATATGAATTAAAAACTAAGGAATATTCTAAGAATCTTTGGCATAAATTCAATACAGTGGAGAAAAAGGAGTAACACGATTCTTTATGTTTGTTATCGCACAAACTGAAGCGATTGTATTGTACTTGCATTCGCATAATGAAAGATATAATATTGTCAACTGAATCAAAGTTCTTTCCGGTGTTAAATAGCACTAAATAACTTATTGTTCAGAGAAATATTACTATATTTTAATTTTATTATTATTCTTATTAATTTTATAATTTTTATTATCATTATTATTATTATTATTATTAAATTCAACTATTAACAAATTTACAAATTAATTACTATTATTTAAATAATTTATTTAATTTACTATATTATTGTTTTCAAAAAATACAATAAAATTCTATCTTGAAACTAAATTATGTTCCGTAAAATTTCTCAAAAAATTTCAATTATTCAATTTTAATTCAATTTTGACTGAATTTTCGATGAGAATTGAAATATTTTTAATACAAGTTTAATTAAAATCCTTGAAAAAAATTATTTTAAAAAAATTCATCCACTTTTTCAGAGAAATTCAATTATTTTTAAAAATTTTAATAACATTCTTCGTAGGAATTGAAATATTTACAATACAAGTGTAATTAAAATCCTTAAAAAAAATATTTTTAAAACAATTAATCCAATGTTTCACAGAAATTCAATTATTTTTTAAAATGTTAATAAAATTATTTTAGACAATTTTAATAAAATACTCAGCAAAAAATCAATTACTTAAAAAAATGTTGATATAATTTTTTATGAGAATTGAATTATGTTCATAAATAAAAAAATATTCTTTGAAAGAATTAATTAATTTTCAGTACAATTTAAATTAAATTTTGCAAAAGTATTCGATTTTTTTTAAATTTGATAAATTCTTTACAAAAAATTATTTTCAAAAAATTTAATTTAATTTTTCCCAAAAAATCAAAATTTTTATTTCAAATTTTAATAAAATTTTTCATATGAATTAAAATTATTCTCAATACAATTTCAGTAAAATAATGTCTTAAAAATTTTTGAAAATCTTAATTAAATTCTTCTCAAGAATTCCTGAAGTATTTTTTTTTAAAATAAATAAATATTTGAATATTAAATTAATTTTTTTGAAAAATTGTCTTTCGCAATAGTTTTTCTTTAAAAGTATTTTCAAAACAACTTCAATGAAATTTTCCAAAAGAATTCAATAATTGTTTTAAAAAAATACTCGAATTACATTTTTCGACAAATTTTGATTAAGATGAATTAAATTCAATTGAAATAGTTTCAAATACAATTTTTATCAGTCTTCGTAAAGATTCAAATATTTTCAGAATTTATAAAATTTTTATTACGAGTTTAATATTATTTTAATAAATTTACAATAAAATCTTTTATGAGAATGAAATTATTTTCATAGTTTTGTAAAATTCTTTGCAAAAAATTTAATTATCTTGTAAAAATTTGGTAAAATTCTTTATAAAAATTAATTTCTTTCAATGATAGAATTTTAATAAAATAGATTTCAATAATTTGCAAAATTAATAATATTCTTTCGAAAGAATTTAATTATTCAAAAGAAAGGTAAAAATTAAAAATAAAAGTAGAAAGTAAAAGTTAAAAATTTTAATTATCTAGTAAACATTAGGTAAAATTCTTTATAAAAATTAATTTCTTTTCAATGATAGAATTTGAATAAAATACCAAGATTTCAATAATTTGCAAAATTAATAATATTTTTCAAAAGAATTAAATGATTTAAAAAAAAGGTTCTTTCAAATTAAAATTCCATTAATTAAAAAATTCAAAAACATTAATAAAAGAACAAATTTTCTACAAAAATAATAGTAAAATTCTCAAATAAAGAAACGTGTTACAATTCTTTTTTTTTACTTTACGTCAAACAATTAAATTATTATTGTTCTAAATTGCATTTATGTAACGTCGATTAAATTGCGAACTGCAAACTCTGAATATGAGAATTTCTCACAACTATATTTTAACATTATATTGCAAAATTCCATTGTTTTACTCTAAAGTTAACTGGAGTAAAAAAGGAATTATAATTCGCCATTAGAAAGTTTTAATCCTTTGAGACAAATAAATTTCGATAAATTATCTCCTGATTTTTAATTATCGACTAAGATAACAAATTATCGTATACTTTATAATTTTCTAGAAGCTGAGAAGTTATTCTTAAATTGAATGATCAATTTAATTATCGATAATAGACCAATTTCTGATAGTTAAAACATTTCTTTTCTATTTCCACTTTTTTGAAGTGTTTTAATTCACTGAATTTTTAATTTATACTTTTTGTTGAAATATTTTAAATCACTGAATTTTTAATTTATACTTTTTGTTGAACTATTTTAATTCACTGAATTTTATAGTTTTCGAAAGGTGAAATCTTTCGTCCAATTATTCAAATAATTCAATGTCAGATGGAAAGAATACATATTCTGATTATTTACCAGAAATTCGATTGAATTTCTGTTGTTAAAGAAGTTTTTTTGACCAATCAGCAATATTAAATGTATCGCGAAATATTGAATTCGACTCCTTGATTTTTGAAAGAAATATTTTGCTCCATTTTGTCGAAATATTCCATTAATCGAATTTTCCTTTCTGATGAATTTTTCTCACCCAATTTTCGACTAATTTTGAAACCCAGCGAATTATTGAAATCGAATCTCATATTTTTGGAAGAAATCTTTTGCTCCATTTTCTCGAAATATCTCCCAAAAAAAAAATCTGTCGACAAAATATTTTTTCGCCAATATTCTCGAAATAAATTTCCAATTTTGCATAAATTGTCGAGAAATTTTTCAGTTTCACAATTTTCATGAGAATATTCCATAAGTAATTGAATTTTTCCTGAAGATTTCCTTTGTCTCGAAAATATTCCAAATCTACGCAGTGAAAAAGGAAATTTTCATTTATCCGCAAAATAAATGAAATTAATAATTTGTCAGAGAAATAATTCTGTTCTGCTTTGGGAAACAAATTCTGGAAAATAAAAATAGGTTTAATTAGAAGAGAAGTTCAAAATAATTCCGTAAATTGGAAATTGTGTTTGTAAAATTGTGGCAATTAGTATTCTTCGGAAATAATAATTCGATTTTTTGGGGGATAATCAATTTTGAAAATAGCGAATAATTTTTTTTTTTTGAGGGGAAACCAATTTTGGAAATAGCGAATAATTTTTTCCCCAAATACCGTTTTGTGAAATAATTGCGAATTCCTGTTCTTCGAAATAGAACTGACCTTTCGACAAAATTTGCATAGATTTGTTTCCATTTATTATTTTTTTTTCCTAAATGAAAAATATAAAACAGACATGCGCTCAATGTCCCGGTTGTCGAGTTGAGGAAGGAGAAGCGGGTGAAACGGCAAGATGAATGGAATTTCCTTCTTCAGAGTTCAGTTGGGTCCAAGCTGGCGAGGCCTTCATTTGTCAGTGTAGTTAACAAAAACTCTCACTGCTCATAGGTATATATTACAAAAAAAATATATACACATAATACAACACAGTGTGCGCGATACTCTGCACAGAGAGAATTTTCTTTTCTTTCTCACAATGAGAAATTCTCGTTCAAAACGGGAATTGAAAAGTCGAAGAAAAAACTCCTGTTTGTGCCAGGCTCTCGCCAAGTCATTTTCAAACACCTGTCACTGCAAAGCAAAGTGACTCGTGTGTGTGTGTTTGTGTGAATGTGTCTTTCAATTTCAACCCAACAAAAGTGTGCTTCGAGTGCAATAAAAAGTCTTTTTTCCTAAAAAAAAAGAAATATTTTTTTCTGGAGAAATGTCTTTCGTTTATTCTCGCGAAATTATTTTTTTCTTTCCCTCTCCTAGCCCTGCGATTTTATATAATTTAATTTCGCCAGGGATATGTTCAATTGATTGATTAAAGTGACGAGTGGAAAAAAACCTTTACTAAATTGACCCTGGGTGACCTCTTTTTTCAGTTTTTTTTTAAAGCGAAACTTTTAATATTCATGTAATTCGGACACTGGATTAAAGTCTAAAAGAAACAATACTTGCGGCTATTGAACACAAAAATTCTTACGCCCAAACATTTCTTTTCTTTTCCCTCTAGAATTCTAAATTTCCAAAAGCGAACGTCAATTTTTCAAAATTAAAAATACATTTTATCAAACTTTCCAAAAAGCGAACATTTTAACTAAATTTTCCAAAAACAGTTTTAATAAAATTTCAAATTAAACAGAAAAATGAATCATCTGTCCTAGTTTTTTTTCTCTCTTTATGAATAAAAATTGAATCACGTAAAAAAAATGTCGATTGCAATGAAAATACAAGAGTGAGCGTGAATGTAAATCAAAACAAAGAAAAAGAAAAAGAAAAAATAACAGCAAAAAGGAAAATAAATACGTGACTAGATTTATAATAACGAGAATAAATTTTAATCTCTTAATAACTTCTTTGGCAAAAAATGAAAAGAATTCAATTTACAAAAAAAAGATTCTTAAGAGAAAATTCTTTTGTTGATTAAGAAAAGTGAATAATTTCACGTCTATTGGTTAATAATCGTTTTTTAACGACGTGGAATCATGAAAGAATTTCGATAAATTGACAATTCAGCGAAAAATTATTGTAAATGTTTATCGCCTGCATTCTCAAGTTCCTGTGACGTAGACACGTTTCTTGTACATATTTGCGAAATCATTTCGTGAGTTCAAGGATGAAATAATTACAAAATTTTTTCCCTTTCAATTTCTAATGAATACACCACTGATAAGAAAATTTTCTGACGAAACAAAAACAATATTTTCTCCCACAAACGAAAACGAGGATAATCATAGAAAAATGATCTTTGACGCCCTTTTCAAATCACACGCCTCGCTCTCATCTACAAAAATTTATTTACCACTTTTTTTACGATCTATTTTTATACATTTTTTTTCTCTCCACTAAAACTCCACTTTTATTAAAATTTCCAAAAAAGAATTCAATTTAAAAAAAAGTGATTCGAATTCTTCATAATAATCGAATTCTCCTCAATATTATCGAGTACAAAGTTTGAATTCGTAAACTAAAAGCATTTCGTTTCAAAAAATTTCGTTAATCCAAGAAAATGTAAAAATAAATTCAGGTCATTAGTTAAGGTTTTTTTTCACACTCTCTCTCTCGTAGATTTTTCCCAAAAACAAAGTGCACCGAAGAAATCACAGTGAATCGGAGGAAAAATGGGACAAAAATATTTCCTCTCCATTTGCCTCCTATTTTTTGGGGCGAATGCCGCAATTCGTAAGGAATATTCAATAATAGACACACTGCGACAAAATCTATTTAAATTAGGCGACGAACTCAATGAGGAATACTTTCGAAAGGACCACACGGTCTATAATTTGATAAATGTCTATCGACAATTCGGTGACAATATTGAAAAAACATTCGATCATCCGCCCGAGCAATATGTCGACGATCTCAAGACAATTTGGATTTGGGCGAAGACGCAAATCAGTTTAAATCGAATAAACGGCTTCTACAAGAGATTTCGCGATATGCAAATTGAATTCAAGGAGAAAAATGGATTTGTCTCCGAGAAGGAGTGGATCAATTTTGCCGATGCCATTCTACACGATCCAAATATTGCCGTTTCACATGCACTCAAGGAGATAACCGACAATATCGTCAATCAAAATTTATTTGTCTCTGCCTACAAGGTATTTTTTACTGTAAAAAAAAGAAAGAAACATATCAGTTAGGAAAAATTAGAAATTTTATTATTAATATTGTAAATTAAATTAGACATTACAATATTAATAGTAATAATAAAAATTAAAGAAGAAAATCTAATATTAATACTAGAAATTAAAAAATAGAAATTAAATATTATTAATAAGACAGAAATTTGACGCCTTTGAAAAAAAGAGGAATAATTTCCAATTTTTTCCGAGTGTGTCACAAATTTCACCAACGAACCAACTTAAATAGAATTTAAATAAAGAAAATGAATGAAATAAATGAAAATATTATTCATTTAATTTTTATTTAGTAAAATAAAAGAAATGAAAATATTATTCATCTAAATTTTTTTTAGTAAAATAAAATAAATGAAAATATTGATTTAATTTTTCTTTAATAGATTAAAATAAGTGAAAATATTCATTTAATTTTTCTTTAATAAATTAAAATAAATGAAAATATTATTCATTTAATTTTTATCTAGTAAAATAAAATAAATGAAAATATTATTCACTTAAGTTTAATTTTCTAAAATAAAAAAAAAATGAAAATATTGAGACAAATTTCCCTTTTTTTCGAAAAAGAAGAAGAAAAAGAAAAAAATAGAGTTTTTTTCCAGGAAATAAAAATAAAAATCATTGAGAAAATTTGTCAATATCCAATTTAGAGTCATTTTGTCTTTACGCAATGATCAGATTGTTAAAAATATGTATATATCGTGACTGACTGAAGGAAAAATTGTTCTTATTTCTTATTTACAGGAATCTTCAGCACAAATTTGTAATTTACATCAATCGCCACAACAATTGTTGTATAATCTTTACAATACAATTACTCTCACTGAAATTAAAGGCTTTACAATGATGCAATTTTCATTGAAGCTCTTGAGACTTTACGAAAACGGTACGTTATCATCATAAAAATAAAAGATCTAATTTTAAACTTCAAAAAAAAAAAAAAATTCTTACAAAAATTGCTAAACATCTAAATAATCAACTTCGATCAATTGAATAATTTTCGACAAATAAATATTTCAATACTTCTTTTTCCCCGGGGAAATGAAAATAAAGAAAATTTCCATTTTAAATCCTTTTCAAGTTTTATAATTTCCAAAAATTCAAACAAAAAAACTAAAAAACTGTTTTCCCGCAATATTTGGAGGAAAAGTTGAAAAAGTCGTAAATTTTTGAAATAATTCGAGAAAAAGTCGCAAATTTGGAAAATAAAACGAATAAAATCTGTTTTTTTCTAAAAATAGTTTAAAAAAGTCTAAAAAAAAGACACAATATTCGAGGCTTGCAATTATTTTGAATTAATTGATATTTTTAAGTAATAAATTAATTTGACACGTGAAACAAAATAGACAGAATAAATCGAAGAGCGAAAATATTTCAGGATCATTCATTCAGGAGGAAAATCAATTGAAAAGAGAATATCAAGAAAGAATAACCGAGACATTAAGGGCAGTTAAAACTGCAATGGCCTTTGCACCAAGAGATCTTTGGAAATGCGATCCAGTAAATCACAAATCAGGTGAGAAACTATTTTTTTTGATAACAGAAACAAAAAACAATTTTCTAAAATTTTCCCCTCTCAAAAATATCCAGAACCAAAAAAATTTGTCTTTGTCCTGAAAATAATTTTTTTCGACACAATTATAGAACTTATTAAAGCAGGAATTATTTTTTTTTAGAAATTATTTGAGCAGAAATGAATTTTTTTAGAAATTATTTCGGTAAAATTGATTTTGTAGAAATTAATCTGAGCAGAAATAATTTTTTGGAAATTAATTTGGGCGAAAATGATTTTGTAAAAATTATTGAGTAGAAATTAAATTTCTTAGTAAATTTGAGCAGAAATTAATTTTTTTTTAGAAATTAATTGAGTAAAATTGATTTTGTAGAAATTAATCTGAGCAGAAATGATTTTGTAGAAATTGATTTGAGCAAAAATGATTTTGTAGAAATTAATTAGAAATTAATTTTCAGCAAGAATGATTTTGTAGAAATTATTAACGATTTTGTAGAAATTATTGAGTAGAAATTAAATTTCTTAGTAAATTTGAGCAGAAAAGATTTTTTTTTAGATATTAATTGAGTAAAATTGTTTTTGTAGAAATTAATCTGAGCAGAAATGATTTTGTAGAAATTGATTTGAGCAAAACTGATTTTGTTGAAATTAATTAGAAATTAATTTTCAGCAGAAATGATTTTGTAGAAATTATTAACAATTTTGTAGAAATTATTGAGTAGAAATTACATTCCTTAGTAATTATGTGAGTGACAAATATTTCCTCTATAAAAAATTATTTCTTTCGAATAAAAAAAAATTTATTTTCGAAATGAAATTTCTTTTCATTGGAATTAAAAAATGAATTTCCGTTTTAGACGAAACATACACGGAATTGAAGCAACTTTTCCAAGGTTACATCGTAAATGAAGTAGACCTCAACGATATAACGACTTGTAGAGAAAATTGTGGTTATTATTCAGTGGCAAAACAGCAGAGTTGTTATAAAAATCAATTTTGCTCCCAACAACGTCGTTGTAATGGAAAAATCGTACACTGTCAATATGTTGACTCGGACATGTGGATTTGTCCATCGGTGAGAAAAATAATATCCATTTGCTCCCCTCTTCTTTGCAAAATTTAATTAATTTCTAGAAATTAATAGCAAAAAAAGAAAACTGATTAATTAATTAATTAATTATTCGAAAAATTAGGCCAAGAACAGTACACGACGATACGAATACATTGAATACGAAAATGGACTCGTCTATGGAAAGAAGGACACATGTTCCGCAGGAACAACAAAAGTGGACAGTTGGTGGCGTTGGCTCTTCTGGCACTGTAGCTATTGTTTCTGCTACTGCGACGATCATAATTCAAATTCAGATCGTTATTTCAATTTACGAGAAGTCGTCTCCGATATTGATAACAACAAGTAAGTTGAAAATTTTTCACGAATAGAAAAACTTTTTATTCTTTTTTACAGTATCTTTCAAAATTGATTTTTTTGCCTCGCAGAGTCGTGACGGGAATAAGACTCCAAAAGGTGAACAAAATTATTCATATTCAAATTCAAGAGGGAACACTCCGCGCTCAAGGAAACATCGATCCGGAAAGTATATCTTGGAAGGACATCGACGACTACACGATTTTGGATCGAAACGTGAGAAATGGAATCGATTACCACACAATTAGTTGGGAGAGAAGAGGCGTCGATTTAGACGATCTTGTCCCCCCAGCAGATCATTTATTAACTGGTAAAAAATTCCCCTTCCTACAATAATTAAAAACAATTCAAAAAAAGAGAAACCAAATTCAAAAAATGAAATAATAATTTCAGGTTTGAAATTCAAACTCCTTGGTTCGAATTTAAATCTCGAAATTCGTGCGACACCTTTTAATTTCACAACCGGTAGTTTGATGAAGGAGAAGAGTCGTTGGTATGCGAACGACAATACCGATGCTAATGAGGGATTCAATGAGCACATCACAGTCGTTGGCAAGAGGTACACGAAGAACGATCATTTTTTAAAATCCCCTAAAAAAATAAAAGAGAAAACCAAAAAAGTAATTAACAATTATTCTCGATGGAAACATTTTTATTAACTGTTCTGCTCTCTTTTTTTTTAGAATGGAATTAAAATTGGAAAAACCGGACATTCCGATAAGAGCGGAATCGAGGGCGATTCCAGATTCGAGATCAAATCAATTCTTACACTTTCAACCGACTGATCTTGAGAAAGACGCTGGACAAACGACAATTCCATTCCTCGACATTCAACCAATTGTGCCAAAGCCACCGGTGCCATTAGCTGGCGCTGGAATTTTCCACAAGGGACAAACCGGCTCCGGAGGATTCATCGCATTGAAATTAATAACTTACAATTTTTCCCGACATTTGGAAATTGATTTGTCACCCTCGAAACCAGTGATTGGCTTGAGTAACGAAATCACTGCGTCGTAATTTAATCTCCTTCTTTTTTTTTTCTTAGAAATTTAGCGATCGAACAAAATTTGTCAGCCGGGTGCTACCTACGAATAAACTATTAATTTCCTGTTGTTAACAAAACAGAAACAGTTAAATAACAATTTTGAAGAAACGATAGTGATTTAATTCACTCGCTTCGTTACGACTTTAAACAAAACACTAACTAAAAATCTCACATTTTTTCCAATGGGACAAAATTTGTTCTCTACATTGAGAGAAATAAAAAAACAATTTCCTCTCAAAAGCAAAGAAATAGCAAACTAAGTTTTTATTTCAATAAAAATTAGACTTAGACGTTTTTTTAATATTTAAAAATAAAGCGAAAAGAAACAGCTCTTTTGTTTCATTTTCATTAAACTATATATTATATTATTACCTACTGCAATTTATACTCGTGCGAATTGAACGATTTTTAGAGAAAGAGATAAACAACCTGTTAACTACGAATAATTAGAATATGTTAATTTTGCTCTAATGAAAAGCCAAAAAATCTCATGGAGTTCAGTATTATCGAATCTCCTTGTTGACTCGATTCTGTGATTTTTACATTAAACGAGCAATTATTGTACCACTAGTGCTAAAAACTTAAAGTGTATCATTTTTATTTGACTTTTTTTTGTAATGAATGTGATGTTTCCTTTAATATTAAAAAAAAACCACATAAACATTGAGACATTGCATTATTTTTCTAAAAAAACAAAAAGGAGTGTTAATTTTTTCAAAAAAATTCTTTCTTAAACTCTCAATTCCTCTTTTAAGTTACGAATTTTTTTTCCAACTGTTTTTTTTTTTTAAATCAAGTAATCATTTTTTTCAATATTCAATTCCTTCATAATTGGAATTTTCCTCTTTTATCAACGATTTTGAATTTATAATTCCCTTGATCTTTGATTGAATATAACATGCTTCGTTCTCAATAATAATTAATAACTTTAAAAAAGGAGCAAAAAAGACTTCAATTTTTTTTTATAATTTCTTAATTATACTCAAAAGTAGAATGATTTTCTGAAAATAAATATTTAAATACAGAATTTATTTTGTCTAGAGGAATTAAAATATTTCAAATGATTTTAATTTATCCTGAGAAGAATATTTCCTTTTTAATTTAATAGAAAAAAAATTCCGCTGACGGGAAAATGAGGTTAGACGAAAAATTCTTGTTTTTTGTAGAAATTCTGCTTAATGAGGAAATGAGTAAAGAAAAAAATTGTATCAAGGAAAATTTTTTTCAAACATTCACTTACTTGGACACGTAATGGATGCATCATGAGAAGGTGAAGCATTTCAGTTGACGGCAATAATTCATGAAGTGTGACTCCCTGTTGTTTGGCGGCACGGCACATGAATACTGCAAAATATCTGTGAAGAGGCAGATGAAACGAGACCTGCAGTCTATCGCTCTGAAAAATATCACAACGAAAATATTTATTATAAAACATTTCCAATATTCTACAATTATATTATTATTATTATTATTCGCGAAACACAGTATTCCATTTATTATTATTATTATTCTGAAATTTATAAAATTTTACACTATCAAATAAAATATAAATTTTAAACATAAAATATAAATTTAAATATAAAAATAAAAATAATTTGACATTTCAATTTTTAAAAATTCACTTTAGAAAATAATTGGAAAAATATTAATTAGAAATTTTTAGAAATAATTAAATATTGCAAAAGGCTTTTCTCACTGTTGAAAATTATCATTTTTAAATACAATTTTTCTATTATATTGGACAATTGTGACTAAAAATTTAGCAAATAATTGAATTTTACCAAAACTATTCTATTTCAATAATATTGAATTTACTATTGAATTCTCCTTGGAATTAATTAAGAAAAATTAAATTTCAAATTTCAAATTTCAGATAATAGTTGAATATTTCTATTATTATAGCAGGTGAATTAAAATATTTTTTTTTTTTATAAATGAAAGAATGAAAAGTTACAGTACCACATTTGTGTCGGTGTAATTAATGGCATCCAACCAGTCTTGCAGTGCACAGAGACAAAATGTAAGAATCCGTCGACTGAGAACAACACTTTCAGGCCCTTGTAAATGAGACACCAAAGCCCACATTGGATAAGCACTCGCCTCTAATTCAGCGCTGAATGCCGCATAATAAGTATTAGGCTCGAACTCCACATGCTGTCCCAATTCACGTTGATTCACATTCATACCTTGCAAAAAAGAAAAACAAAACAAAATTAACTTCGTTTTTTATAACGAAAAATACGAATGGGTGATTCTCTTGAAAGGGACCACTTCACGTGTCTCCAACGTGAGATTCAATATTTGTATTAACTTATTATTGCTATTTTGTTGAGTATAAATTTCCAAAAAAATTTATCCATAATCTACGAAACATTATTTATCTTTACATAATCTTGTAATGTTAAAATTTAAAGTTTTTCTTAGTAAAAAAATTTATTTAATTTTCTCTTTTGGTTTTGGTTCAATATGATACATATTTTTAATTATTTTTTAATATAATTAAAAATTTTGTAATATAGTCTTAATATAATATCAAATTGAAGCTTAGAATCTACCGTTTATTTTTCACTTATATTTAGTTTAAAGAAAATAAAAGAAATTTTTAAAATAATTAATTAAAAATTACTGGCAATGGGAGTAAAAATTCAAATTCATCTCCGAAGCCTCGTTTTTCAGTTAATCATATTTTTAAACTGATTTTTAATTATACGTAATCTGTATATAAATATTTGAAGTTGTAGCCCAAAAAATTTGTTAAATTATGTTTCAATATTTTTAAATTTAATAAAAACGTGAATTTTTTATTTGACAAACTATTCATCTCCGAAGCCTTTTTCATATTTGATAAGCGTTATTCTTTTGTTTTCAATTTTTTAATCATTATTTTCAAATACCTAACCCTTGAATTATAAAAAAATTTTCCGTTTTATTTAAAATAAAATACTTTTAATTTTTTAAAATATAACATATTAAGTAGAAAGTTAGATAAATAACAAAATTATAATTAAAGATAAAATTTTTTTATAGAAAATATCAATTTTGAACTTAAAATGATAAATTAAAAAATGCATTACAATTTTTTTTCCGTTCAATACAAAAGAATATAGTTATTTTTGAAAAGATAAAATAGTTATAAATATATTATTAAATACATAATTTATTAAATTATAAATGAATAATGTTAAAAGTTTAATAAAAAATATTTTCAATTTTAAAATTAATGTGTTGAAAATCATCGAATTAGTGCAAAGAATTTTATCAAAAAATTTGATAATAATAGAATTCCTTCTAAAAATGTTATTAAATTGTAGTGAAGAATTTTATTAAAATTTTTAAAAATTCTAATTAAATTCTTTTAAAGAATTTCTTTGAATTTTTTTTAAACTAATGGAGTTTCTTTAAAAATTTTAATTGAAAATTTTGAAAGCAATTGGATTTTATGAAGAAGAATTTTATTAAAATTGTATTAAAAATAATTGAATTCTTGCGAAGAATTTTATTACTATTTATAAAAATAATTGAATTGTTCCGAAGAATTTATCAAAAATTTTAGAAAATAAATGAATTTTATGTTAATATTTGAAGATTAAAATTCTTTCGAGAAATTCTATTAAAATTGTTTTGAAAATAATTAAATTTCTGCAAAGGATTTTACTATTTATAAAGATAAATGAATTATTGCAAAAAAATTTACTATTTATAAAAATAATTGAAATGTTACGAAGAATTTAATAAAATTTTGAGAAATAATTAAATTGTTATGAAGAATTTTATAGAAATAATTGAAAATAATGAAATTTGCTTTTCTTTTTTATAAATATTTTCACAATAATTGAATTATTTTTAAAGAATTCAAAAATTCTTGTTGAAATGGAATTTTATGGAAATTTTTGAAAATAAATTCTTTCGTGTAGTTTTATTTAAATTGAATTAAGAATAATTTAATTCCTTTAAAGACTTGTCGTATTTATAAAAATAATTAAATTGTTTGGAAGAAATTATTAAAATTTTAGGAAATAAATAAAATTTATGAAAATATTTTAAATAACATTTGAATTCATCCGAGGAATTTAATTAAAATTGTTTTGAAAATAATTGATATCCTACAAAGAATTTTACTATTTATAACATTAATTTAATTCATGCGAATAATTTTAACTATATTTATAAGAATAATTTACTAATTTCGAAGGATTTATTAAAATTTCAGAAAAAATTGTAGATCTTCGAAGTGTGTTAAAAATATTTTTAAAAATTCATTTAAAATTCATTGATTTAAAAATAATTGAATTCTTTAGAAGGATTTATTACAATTTTAGAAAACTTGAATTCTTTCGTGAAATTTTATAAATAAAATTTGAGAAATTTTTTAAATATGAACAGTAATAATTAATTTTGTACTTAATAAGTGAATTTTTAAAATTTTGATTATGAAATTATTTTAATAATTTATATTCGAAAATAAAAAATTTTGTAATTTGCATAACAACAAATTGAATAATAATAATGAATAATAATAATAATAATAATAATAATTATTATTATTATTATTACACTAATAATAATAATGAATAATAATAATAATAATAATAATAATAATAATAATAATATGATGTGAAATTTGAATTGAAATTAATTTCAGTAAAAAAATTCCAATGTTTACACACCCTGAAACATGGAGAGAAAATCGAACCACATTTCTAAAAGAGTATCGTCCGTCATGAATCTGTAAGCGACAGGTTTATGTGAGAGTACATTATTTAAATCCGACACGAGAGGCCAATAACAATGTTCCTTCATCACTTGACGACCACAATCAACGACATAGTGAAAATTTTTATCTGGATCTGAAAAAATATAAAGAATAAATAAAAAATATATATTATATATAAATATAAAAATATATTTAAAAAATAGACTTTTTTTTTAATTAAAAAAAAAACTCACCGTGCAGTGTATTTTGAATAATTATTTTTCCCATCATGTACTTTAAACTAATAACCATAACGTGAAGTAATTTCAACTGATCAACCATTCGAAGAGCCAAGCCCTCATTGCTGAATAACTGCAATAATTTTTAAGAAAATAATATAATAAATATACTAAATTAATAATTTAAATTGTAAAATTAAAATCTTTCAAATTGATTTTTTTTTCCCAAGTTCAAAGATAAAAAAGCAAATGAATTACCTGAACACTGACGTGAACGACTCGATTACTTAAAGTTTCAGGATCTGTCGATCGTTCCAGCATCATTGATATTCTACTGTAGTGAAGTACAAAAGCTCTTGTTAAGTCCTCCTTGTAATCGGGATCCGGCAGCATATTCAATAAAAAGCAAACAAGCTTTTGAGGAAACTCATAAGCGACTGTCCAAAAAACGAGTTCCTCTAAAAATGTATTGTGTTCCAAATGCTCTCTCAAAGAGGCGCATTCTGAAAAGAAAATTCTCCATTAACTTCACTTAATAGACATTTTTTAGTTTTTCAAATTCATTTTAATTCAATTAATTTTCAAACTCGAAACATACAAAAAAAATAAGTCACATTTCTTCGTTTTTAAAAAACATTATGGACTTTAAAGTCCATAATGTTCGAAAATACCGATTAATAATTTTGATTCGAAGGAAATTTTGCGTTGAATTTTTCTAACTTTATAAATTACACGGAGTGGTAAATTTTAGAATATAGTGTTACCTTTATATTCATCTGGTGGTTCGGGATTTGGTAGCGATTTAATAGCGTCTTGATAAATTTTATTACTGTCCTGACAGTAGTTATCGTAATCTGATTTCCCAGTGAAAATCGAAGGATCCATAAAGCAACGATATTTTTGAGGATTCGTGAGCGCTGCGGTCATTACATGTCGCATTACTGCACCCATATTATTAAAATCTAATAGCATCGATAAATAAGCATCTGCACCTTGAATAGCGACCCGATAATCGGCCACTCCAACTTTGCTATAAAAAAAGAACACAAAAATTAAAAACCATGTTTTCTAATTAAAGCTAAAAAAAAACTTAGCAAATGTTAAAATCACTTAACATTTATAATTCACTTTCAAAAAAAGCTTAAAAAAAGCAAATTTTTAAATCTCTCAACATTCATTATTCTCTTTCAAAAAAAGTTTTAAAAAAACTTAGCAAATGTTTAAATCTCTTAATATTTATTATTCTCTTTCAAAATAAGAAGAATTTGTCTCAAAGTAGGGTTTTAAACAAATTTCGAACGTTTATCGACTTTAAATTTAATTTTTAAATAATTGAAAATTTTACTAAAATCCAGAATTTTCTCTTTGATTCTCTTTTCGGCAAAAGTTAGGAATGTTAATTACCAATTTTCCCGAAGATGTTGAATTAGTCGGAGAATAATTCTTGGCATCATTGCTTCAGCCACGCACATCAATTCCGATGGTGCGACTGTTTTGTTGGCCGCTGCTTTTGGTCCATGTTTGTCACAAAATCTGCAATAAATAAATAGCAATTAATTTACAAAATCGTTTCGTTTCCATTGAAATAGAACAAATAACAATATTAATTCAAAAAATTCTTCTCTTCTTCATCGAAAAACTTCAAAAAAATCTTTTCTTTTTCATCGAAGAACTTCATCAATCAATATAGAGAATTTTTTTTTATCAACTTGAAATTCAAAATAATAAATTAATTTCAACAGAAAAAAATTTTTCTTCTCAATACTGGAAATTGAAATGAATTTTTCATCAGTACTGAAAATTGAAATAAATTTTCTTTCCCTTCTTGAAGTAAAATAAGAGAACAAAAAAATACAACTAATTTGCATCTTACCCAGCTTCCTTCATAACAGACGTGTCTCCACAGTCGCAAGCACCTCCAGCTTGACTTATAAACATATTGAAATCGTGTTGAGTGTGATTTCCTTTTTTGAAGCATTCCTTGCACAGTGACATGCACGGGGAAATTCCACACGTTCGACATCGATAGGCAACGAAATTCGGTGTCCAAACCAATCCACAATTCGTTGCATTATCGTAAATTCTCACTAGAATTGAAAAAAAAATGCAATGCAAAAATTAGAAAACCTAGCAAAATGGAAATTTTCTCGTTAATGAAAATTTTCTCTTTAATGAACAGTTATTTTCCTATTTTCTTCTATGCTATTTCTTATTTTGTTCCTTTACAGGGTGTTTACTATTTTTATTCAACAAAATTACCAGTTATTTCCCGGTTTTCTTTTCTCATAAAATTTAAATTTAAATTTTATTTCGAACATAAATAAATAATAATTTTAATTATCGAAGATTTGGAAAATAATTTTTTCAATTTTTTAAAAATAATCTTGTCTTATTATAATTATAATTGGAAATTTTCTTTTTCAAGTTTATTACAATTCTATTGATAATAATTGAATTTCTGCAAAGAATTTTACTATTTACAAAAATAATTGAGATCCTTCCAAAGAATGAAATTATTTATGAAAATAATTTAATTCCTGTGAATTGTTTTATTACAATTAAAAAAAAAGCAGTGATAATTAATTATTTACTTAATAAATAATCAACATTAAATTTGCTTAAGAAATGATAAATATCATTTATTTGAACATTCAGAAATTTGAAATTATAAAAATTTAAGAGAAGTTTAATAATTATAACTATTGAATAATAATAGAATAATATAATTTTTAGAAGCAAAAAATTGATTTAAAACTTTAAGAGGGACTTTATATTTTAAAAATAAAATTATAATTACGGTCACTAACTTCCCATGATTATTTTCGAAAAATTTAAATTAAAATTCTTTCAAAGAATTAAATTATTTAAAAAAAAATGTAAAGAAATTTCAATTATTTCAGAAATTTTCAATTATTTGTTTAGAAAAATTAAATTTTCTTGAAACAATGGAATTGAAAAATTTCAACAATTTTATTTTCAGAATTAAAAAAAAATTTGCGAGAATTAAATTTTAATAAAAAATTTGAAGTGCAGATCGTTTTTTTAATTAACTAATAAAAATTTTAATTATTAATCTTCGCACTAAGAAACGTGAATTCATTAAAATGTGACTATAAAATCCAATTATTAATTAATTATTAAATTAAAATACTTTGAAAATTTTATTTGTTAAAAAATTTCTAAAGAAATTCTTTAACAAATTCAATTACATATTTTCAGTCGAATTTCACAATATTTCTATTAACTCGATAATTTTTTAAAATTTATTTACATAATCTGTTTGAATTAGTGCCTGACTTTTACTATCAAATTAATTTTTTTAACTAATTCAAAGTTAGAGAAGAGTATAAATATCTATAAAAATTGAAATAAAAAGTAATTTTTTTTTAAACAAATTATAATAATAAAACTTTTTTTAATTTTGGTGAAAAAATTCCCGGTTTTGTATAAAAATCCCGGTTAATTCCCTGTTTTTCCCGGTTAGTAGACACCCTGTTTATAGAATAAAATAAAAATAAATTAATAACTATTTTCTTGACTCATTTCGTTTTTTTCCACCTTTTTCAAAGGATAGACGTTTTGTGATTAATTTATATTTTAAAAAAAGAACATTCTCTGTCATATAAACAATTTTCTTTTAAATGGCAATATTTTTTATTTCACCTCGTTCGTGACTTGTCCCGCATTCTTTTCTTGGCTTCTGATAAGAATTCTCTTGACAAACCAACTAAGGAATTTATTTACTGTGCGAAATAAAAAATCTAAATAAATAAAGTAGTCAAAATAAATAAATACCAGCGTATTTGATTTGTAGATAAATATTAAGATTACATACATATTTTTTTTCCCCCGCTGGATTATAAAAAATCAGTAAAAATTGTGTAAAATTTTGCAAAAATCACAAATCTTTGATTTTCGTGCGTCTTATTTATCTCATGATTATTTAAATAAAAAAATATTGAAAGTTTTAAGATTCAATTTTTATTTAAACATTTTTATTAAATAAAAATCGTAGAATTGAAAATTATTATATAAATAAAAAAAAGTCAAAAATATTAAAAACTACTTCAAAAATTGCTTTTTTTATAATTTTCATTTTTTAAATAAACAAAAAAAAAGAATATTTTTCTTACAATCTGTTTATTAAAAATTTTGTCATTCCTGTAACTATTTATTTAAGAAATTGAAAAAAAGTTTTTTCTTGTTTTTTGTCACTCAGTCAATAACCTTTTCCTTTCAAGAAACTTGCAGCCGGTCAATAACCTTCAAATATCAAAATGATTAACTTTTTCTGTATATATGATGAGAAATTATAACACTTTATTTAATTTCTTTTCATTAACTTTTCCTACACATAGGATGAGAAATAATTTAATGAATTATTAAATATATTACATTTTTTCTTTTTATTAACCTAGAGAAAATTTGCTATAAAGTAAAATCACTCGACATATAAATGTTTTTCTCTTTAGAAATCAATTTTTTAATGGAAATAAAATAAATAAAATAAAAATTACAATAACCTTTTATTGTCAAAGTAAAATACAAAATTACAACAACAAAAAAACCATAAGAGAAAGTTTACTATACATTGCCCCTGTAAATATAGTCACGCCACTGTCACTAAAAAAACTATTTTGACTTTTCGCTAAAAAACGAAAAAAAAAGAAAAGAAGTAATTAATGTTGATCGCTTCTACCTTTCAGGTTTTTAAGACGCGTCTATTAACTGATTTGAAAATCATTTGGTCAATAACCTTTTTGACGTGCATGCAATAGTGACAACAAAACAAAATTCACTGCTTTAAAATTTATATATATATATATATATATATATATGTGTGTTAAAAAGAATCTCATCTCTCAAGATGGATTTTTTTCACTTTTCTCATTTCAATTTGAGAGAAGCAGTGAGAAAAAAATTTTTATTCATCAACCAAATAAACAGAAATGATTAAAAGTCTTCGGAGCGTGTCCTTCTATGGATCAACATTCGCTGACCAAATAAGACTCCTACCTTGGTAGAGAGCGATTCTATAAAAAACATTTCTCAAGCGAACTTGACATTGTCCTCAAATACAAAACACTAAAAGTCAATTGAAGCCAAGAAGTGAAAATGCACGTGCAAATGCGTAAATATGAGGATTATTTTATATCTATATATAATCTACACGTATATATATATATATATATATATAGATAGATGCATATATATATATATATATAGGTAGATTATATATATGTAGAATATATATATATATATACATATAAATACCTGTGTTAACAAATTCATCTGGTGTTCGGCCCCCGGCCATTAACCACTTGCACCAGTCGATGGTTTCCCAGTCATCGATAGCTTTACTAGGATTCAGTAAAATATCCAGGAGTTCATTGAGATGACGTGGGCAGCCGGATCCCATAGCCCGGTTGCTACATTCTGCATGGATGTAGGCAGCAGCCCCACGTTTTCCCTTATTCATTAATACTTGAACCGATGGACTCGACGTCGAAGCCATTGTAAATAACAAAATCTTTTCGTATTCAAAAAACTAGACACAATTTTAAAAAAAAGAAAGAAAATTTTCCACACTATATAATATAGACAAGTTGAAGGTTGATGCCTTTTGAGCAAAAATGCTTAGGCATTAGATTTTCTTTTCCCCCTTGTCAAAAAAAAAAAAAAAAAAAAAAAACCCGATATTGTCTATTTAATTTCACGATTAAAACGAACTTTCAATTTACAACCATTTGTGCACTTTCGATATTTTTTGATGAAAGTGCCTTTAGATAATCTGCCAAGTAAAAGTGGCCCGTAGACCAGTGGATTCTTCACAACCTTCATGTCAGTGAAAATCTCCCGTCAAAGCACTCCTTGATTTCATATCAAGCCACATGACTTTTAAAAATTATCTTCCTTCTAATGTTCTTTAAAAGCTAAAGGGAGAGACACGACACTTGATTTCGATAAATTTTGCGCACGACAGTTACACGAATGAATAATTGTCAAAATATACTTGATTGAAATTTGATGGAAGCAAAGTAGTACTGTAAGCACACACACACGCACACGCCGCACTATTCACTACAAACACTTGGTAAAACTATGCATTTCTACTGGTGAAAAACATACGCATACAATGACGTTGCCGCAGTGTTGCCACATCACGAGTGTGACTAACCTCAAAGTAAATAATTTTCTTTAGTTTCATTATTCGTGAAATAGGTATATATACAGTCTCGAGAAAATTTCAAGAGTTTATAAATAAAGAATATTTATACACATATATACTTTTAATTACTAATCAATTGATAAATAATTTCATCTCAAGGAAAGGAATGTCAATCGTTTTTGTCACTTACCGACCAATGGTATTGCAGGAAAAGTGATTGCCTCCTTTCTATTGGTGCAATTCAAAATTGACGAAATTTTCAAAAGTAGATGAAAAAAATAGAATTCCTAATTACTAATTGTACTAGAAATTCTAATAGAATTAGAATTCTTGAAAAGAATACTTTTCAAGAAAAAACAATTTGAAAGTAAAAGATAAAATTTATTTTTACCTTTAAATATTACAATGGAAATTGTCGAAAAAAAAATGTGACGGAAATAAACGAATTTATAGGTTGTGTTCGTGCCCGAATTTTCTTGCCATTAATTTCATTATTTTTCTCTTTAATTGTATTATGTAAATTTTAAATCAAATTTCACTGGATATTTTGGTTTCAAAGAAGACTGAAATTAACTAATTATTTTTTCTCTTTCTGTATTTTGACAAATGTAGGAAAATTGTAAACATAACCTCAAATTATTTATCTTAGACAATTAAATTTTTCGAAAAATTTCATTTTTATTTGAAAATTATTTCCTATTTGCATTTTGTAATTATTAATTAGAAAATTATTGTAAAATATCATTAACTCCATTTTTTTAATAAATATTTAATTATTATTTTTTCATGTAGAAATTAAGATTTTCAAAAATTCAATTATTTTCTTTTATCTTTTATTATTTTTCAAAGAATTACATTTAATTTCAAAAATTTCTCAAACTTCAATTATTTTCAATGTTTGCTATTTGAATAAAATTTCACGAAACAATTCAATTATTTAAAAAAAATTTTTAATAAAATTTAGTTTCAAGAATTAAATTATTTTCGAAATTTTAAGCAAATAAAGAACAATAATTAGTTAAATATTTGTTTTACAAAAATTATTAAAATTTTATAAATTTAATTTTGAAATTTTTAAAAAATTAGGTTTTTGAAAAATAGCAATTAAAATTTTTTAAAGAAAAAGATACTTGAATTCACAATAATAATTTTCAAAAATTGAAACAATTGGAAATTCTTAAACTTTTATATTTTAAAGAATTTTATTTTTTCCTCTTTAAAAATTGTCTTTAAATATAATTATATTTTTGAAATTATATCATTTTATGAATTTACAAAAATTATTCTATTTAAATAATTCAATTCTCGTAGTTGAATTCTGATAGGAATTGATTTAAGAAAAATTTCAGTTAACATTTAAAAAATAATTAAATATTTAAACCGTAATAACAAAAATTTTAGGAATGAATTAAATTTTAAAAGATTTTTAAATTAACTTCCTTGAAAATTTAAGGGAAACAAAAGTAAAAATCTTAAAATTTTTATTTTAAAAAATTATTAATAAAATTATTTTTCTCCAAAAATTACTAAAGTTTTTCAATAATTTTATTAAAAAATTCTAAAAAATAATTGATTTTTGAATGAATTATAGTTGCAAATTTTAGAAATAATTATATTTCCTGAGGTTTTTCATTGAAATTATTTGAAATTTTAATTCCTTGGGAAAAATAAATATGAATAAGTTTTAAAATTTTTATTTAATAAGAAGTATTAAAGTTTTGAAAAGTTTAATTCACAAATTTGCAAAATTGTTTTTAGTATAATTAAACTAAAATTTTAAAAAAATACTATTTCCAAAAATAATTTTAAAAAATAGAAACAACTGAAAATTTTGTCAATTTATATGGAAATAAATTTTGAATATTAATATTAATTGTTAAAATATTTACAAATAATGAAAAACCGTTAAAAAAATTATATTATTTAAGAAATTAAGAATTTTCATTAAATTTGTAAAAGCAAATTTTGAAAGTAAAAATGGAAAAGAAAATTTTACGCGCGCTTAGTTTTGCTAGTTATTTAAAAAACTGTTTATTTTTAGAGTTAAGTAGATGAATTCTGATAGAATTTTTTAATAAATAAATATTTTTGAATATATTAAAAAAATTTGCCATAGATAAGAATTTTTATCACAAGAAAATGAAGAGATATTTTAGTTTTTTTTGTGAAGGGTGAAAAATTGCAAAGAAAAATGTAAATTTTCCCTCTTTTTTTATTAATTCATAATAATAATAAATTATTTCAAAGGGATAAAACGTGAAGAGTGGGTAGCACCAATACCTGGCCTACCGTGTTTAACAGGTTTGTATGTAACTGAAAATTCGCCGAGGTAGTGTCCAATCATTTCGGGCTTAATTTCAACCTGATTGAAGGTTTTTCCGTTATAAACTCCAACAATGGAGCCAACCATCTCTGGAAGGATGAGCATATTTCTTAAATGTGTTTTCACAATTTCAGGCTTTTCATTTGGTGGAGCTTCCTTTTTTGCCTTTCTCAATCGCTTGAGCAGAGCCATTGGTTTACGTTTCAAACCACGGGACAAACGCCTGCGAGCTCGAGAATTCATCAATTCCATTAATTGCTCACTGAAAACGAAAATTTAATTTCAATTTCATTTCCATTTTTAATAATGTAAAATTAATCATACAGAACGATTTAGTATTAATCAAATTATCGAAAACTTACTTTGGCATATCGAGAAGTTGATCTAAATCAACTCCACGATATGTGAACTTCCTGAAAGTTCTCTTCTTCTTGAGAGTTTCATCTACCTGCAAAGGTGAAAATTCAAAATTAATCATTAATTCCTTTACTGGAAAAAAATCAGGGTGTCTAATATTTCAATTTTTTAAAAATAATCTTGTCTTCTTATAATTATAATAGGAAATTTTCTTTTTCAAGTTTATTACAATTCTATTGATAATAATTGAATTTCTGCAAAGAATTTTTCTTATTTACAAAAATAATTGAAATCCTTCCAAAGAATTATATTATTTATGAAAATAATTTAATTCCTGTGAAGAATTTTATTACAATTTTAAAAAAAGCAGTGATAAATAATTATTTACTTAGTAAGTAATAAACATTAAATTTGCTTAGGAAATGATAAATATCATTTATTTGAACATTCAGAAATTTGAAATTATAAAAATTTAAGAGAAGTTCAATATTTATAACTATTGAATAATAATAATAGAATAATATAATTTTTAGAAGCAAAAAATTGATTTAAAACTTTAAGAGGGACTTTATATTTTAAAAATAAAATTATAATTACGGTCACAAACTTTCCTTGAATATTTTCGAAAAATTTAAATTAAAATTCTTTCAAAGAATTAAATTATTTTTCAAAAAAAATGTAAAGAAATTTCAATTATTTCAAAAATTTTCAATTATTTGTTTAGAAAAATTAAATTATTTTGAAACAATGGAATTGAAAAATTTTATTTTTCAGAATTTAAAAAAAAACTTGCGAGAATTCAATTTTAATAAAAAGTTTGAAGTGCATTTAGTTTTTTTTAAATTAACTAATAAAAATTTTAATTATTAATCTTCGCACTGAGAAACGTGAATTCATTAAAATGTGACTATAAAATCAAATTATTAATTAATTATTAAATTAAAATACTTTAAAAATTTTATTTGTTAAAAACTTTCTAAAGAAATTCTTGAACAAATTCAATTAAATATTTTCAGTCGAATTTCACAATATTTCTATTAACTCCATAATTTTTTAAAATTTATTTACATAATCTGTTTGAATTAGTGCCTGAGTTTTACTATCAAATTAATTTTTTTTAACTAATTCAAAGTTAGAGAAGAGTATAAATATCTATAAAAATTGAAATAAAAAGTAATTTTTTTAAAAACAAATTAAAATAATAAAACTTTTTTTCATTTTGGTGAAAAAATTCCCGGTTTTGTATAAAAATCCCGGTTATTTCCCGGTTTGTAGACACCCTGTAAAGTTCTAAACGTTCATATGAACCAACATTCTTTTCTTCTTGATATTTTCTATTATTATCCTAAATTTTAAGAATTAAAAAATCAGTTTCTATATTTTAGTAAATTATTGAACTCTTACTTTGTTAATTAGTGTTTTTAACGAAAAAGTAAAAATTGAATATAAAATTTTCGTAAAGTGTAAAAAAAGGGGCCAACTGTCGAAAGTGACAGGTCAATTTACAAACTTTACTTCCCTTGATTCGTTACTTTTATGTAAAATTATGTTTTACTGATTTTAAAAACCGAACGTTTACTCAAAATTACACATATTAAAAAAATTTGACGTGTAGTGTTATAAAGTAAAGTATACTAAATACAACATTTTGTGTCAAAGTGTAAAAACTTTTGAGGTTAGGAATCTTCCGAGTATTATTATTTTGAAAAATTGAACACCTTGCTAAAGTAAATGTCAACATGAAATAATTTATAAATACGTGGTTTTTATAATTCAATACAAATCTCCCCTATATTGTGAAATGAAAATATAAATATAACATCAGTGACAGAAGCAAATTGTAAATTTACAATCTTTTCTGATCTCTACCAAAGCGTCTAATGAAAAAAATAATTATTTACACACAACATATATGAACATTGTACATTTATTGCAAATTTACATCTACACTTTACATCAGTTTATCAAAATTTTTTGCCTACTTCTCCAGTAAAATGTGTAAAGCAATAGACAAAAACAACGATAAATTCAGCATGTTATTCAGTGTAGTAATACTCCGTATTTATAGATTTTTCAGCTGACATTTACATTTTAGGGTTTAATTAACATTATCCCAGTTTTTGTCTAACGTTCAAAAAATATCCAAATTGAGTGATGACATGAATATTTGTAGATTTTTAAAGTAAAATTTATTTTACATACCTCAGCCATTTTGATAAGGGAAGTGAAAGACTTGCAAAACCTGTGAATATATAAACAAGATGTACGAGAAACTTTAGGATCACGATCATGTACCTGGAGAATAAAGCAGCCAATCACAGATCGTCTTTTACCCTATAGCGGCACTGTGATTGGATGTGAAACGTTCTCAAAGCGCCAACTGGTGAGCGGTTAAAAGAACTAAGATTTTAAAATCTATTTTTAATTGAAATTAAAAATTATTCTTATTAATTAATCAATCAATCAATTATTTATAAACTTTATTCACTTTCTATTAACTTTATCTTAATAATATTAAACAAAAATTGAAAAAATAAATTCTTTTCATGTAATAATTTACATACCAGAGGAAATTTTTCAAAACTATACCCATTTCGCGCCTTTGTCCACAATCGACCAATAGGAACTGACGATGCAAAATTCACCGTTTAACTCACTTGCCAAGTGTAAGATGGCGAACGGTTTATTATTGTACGAAGTAGATTTATTCTTAAATACTTGGAAATGTTTAAAGAAAATTGAATTTTCGGAAAAATGGGTTATGGACAATATAAGAAGAATAGAGGTCAATTAATGTGAGTCGTTTCAGTTTACGTAAAATTCTGGTTGATAATTCGCTGTGGAAGAAAGAAAGCAGTTTTCTCGAAAGTGGTGATAGACGATTGAGTTTTAGTATATAAGGAAAAAAATTGCTCTCACTCTCGGAAGTGTGTGCTAGTGATGGCACAGCTGAACATTGATCGCTAGATGTTAGAGATGTGGCAGATCTGCTCAGTGGGTGTTGTCACGTTGTCGCTTAATGTAGCTTGTGTTTGACTCCCGATGCGCGTGCAAACCGTGTGGTGTATTTTACTTCAAAAATACACCCGGCGGCCCCTGTACGCCCGCACGGTAGAGTTCTCACTTTGCTCCTCGCAAACCGCGATTTCCAAAATTGGGGGGTAATCGAATAGGTCAAACGAGGTAATTGTCGCTTCCAAATATTGGCACTGCAGACGTAGTATGCCCTTATTTTTTACTTTAAAAAAAAAACACCACAAAAAAATAATTTTCCTCTTTTCCCTTACACTTTTTACTTCCAGACAAAATTTTGACTTTTCCGTATTAATTCTTCAATTAAATATTGGTTAGAAAATAATTGTTAATCTCTAAAAAATTCTTCAAGTTAAATATAGGTTAGAAAATAAAAAAATTAAAATGATTTTATGAACATTTTTGAAAACTTTGAAAAATATTTATTATTTATAAAGATAATTGAAAGGGGAAAAAACTTGCCATTCTTCTTCATCCTTTTTTAAAAGATTTTTATTTTCATTTTTGACTGACTTCGCGAGGAACAATAGAAACATTTTTTTGACACTTTAATAATATACGATAATAATAATTAATGTGCAAAAACAAAAAAAAGGAAATTTATAATTGAAAAAGTAAAAAGTTTTTATATTAACATTTATTTTGCTTTGCTTGAAAAAATTGCAAATTGATGAAAAATAGCGAAATTATGAATACAAAGAAAGTTGATGGAAAGGTTAGAAAAACCGTAGTGCAAAAATTCCCATCGCAAGTTTTCTATTTTTAATTAAACATTAATTTATTTAATAATAATGCAGTATTTAAATACTGATAATTCGAAGCAATTTAATTTTATTCCTTATACAATATCCATGACGCAGTCACAGCGAAAAGAACCGGGAAATCCGGGTTGTTTCGAAGAAATTCACAAAAAGGTTCGATTTTCCTTTTTTACTTTATAATTCAAAGGCGAAAATTATTTATAATTATTTTATTATGTTTATTATTCAAATTTAATATTCAATTTACTGTAATTAATTGTTTAATTTACGTATTTAATTTACGATATTAAATTCAGGGTTGCCACGATTTTACCCTTTTCAAAATCCCTGACTTTTCCAGGTTTTCCAGGATAAAAAGCGGAATTTTTTCAGGTTTTTGAAACTACGTATGTTATTAATAAGAAAATTATTCGAAACCTCAAGAATTCGATTATTTTCAAAAGTAACATAATTCTTCCCAAAAATCCAATTATGTTTCAAAATTGTCAAAAATTCCCGTCAAAATTTTAATAATCATTATAACTAATAAAAATTTCCTCCGAAATTCAATTATTTTCAAAAATTTTAATAAAATTTTTATAAGTATTTCACTAGTTTCTAATATACAAAATTTTGATAAAATTTCTCGAAAAATGCAATTAATTAAAAGAAAATTATTAAAATGTTTTAGAAGAATTCAATTATTATATAAAAATTTCTTGATTCTTCATGAAAATTCAATTTTGAAAAAAGTTCAATTATTTAATAAAATGTTTATTTTTAGAGTAAAATAAATGAATTCTCGTAGAATTTACAAATAAATAAATATTTTTGAATATGATATTCAATTATAATCGAAGATTTTTACTGAAATTTGTTTTTTAATCAATATTTAGTAGAAAATTCTACCAGAAATCAATTATTTAACTATAAAAATAAATAAATTATTAAATATTTGAATGTTTTTTAACATTGAATTTTTATAACAAATTTTATCAGAATTTAAATATTATTATTATTATTATTATTATTATTATTATTATTATTATTATTATTATTATTATTATTATTATTATTATTGTTTGTCAAGAGACAAATTAAAAGAGAATTTTTGTAAATTTTCAAACATAATTGGATTTTAGCGAAGAATTATATTACATTTGAAAATAAATGAATTCTTCAGACTAATTTTATTGAAATTTCGGTTATAATAATTGAATTGTTTCGTGAAATTTGATTCAAATAGCAAACATTGAAAATAATAGAATAATAAAAAAATTTTTTGAAATCAATTAAATTTCTACGAAGAGTTTTATTAAAATTATTTTGAAAAAAATTAAATTATCACAAAAGAATTTCATTAAAATTTTTGAAAATAATTTAATTCTTTGAAGAATAAATAATAAAAGATAAAAAAAATAATTGAATTTCTGAGAAGAATTTTACTTTTTCTAAAAATAATTGAATTTCTCCAATAATATGTATTTGTTTCAAAATTCAATTTTCTTTAGTGTCGTAACTAAAATTCTTCGTGTTGCTAAAGTTTTTAACGTCCAAATTAAAGTAATTTTTTTTCTATTTGAATATTTTTAAAAAAATTTGAATATAAAAAAGAAAATGAATTAAAATTGAAAATTTTTTTGTTTCAAAATTCAATTTTATTTTTGTGTCGTAACTAAAATTCTTCGCGTTGCTAAAGTTTTGAACGTTCAGATGAAAGAATTTTTTTTCTATTTGAATATAAAAAAGAAAAAGAATTAAAATTGAATATTTTTTTAGTCAAGACAATAATCTTTTTAATAAACAAAATTTTAGGTTCATAATTCTTCTATAAATTCGTTATTTTTAAATAATCAATTAAATATATATTTTAAAATATTTTAATAATTTTAGAAGAATTTAGGTATTAAGATTTTTTAAAAATCTAGGTTTGTAAATTCTTTACTGAAATTAATTTAAAATTGAAGTTTTACAAAATTTTAAATGAAAATATTTTCAAGTTCATCTACTCATAAAAATTGTAATTGCAACTCTCTTAAATTTGAATTAATTTTGAAATATTTAAGTAAAATTAGATTTCAAAAATAAATTTTCCAGCATTTCGATAAAAATTCCCTGATTTTTCCAGGTTTTTTTGAAATTTTTTGTAAAATTCCCTGACATTTGCAGATTTCCAGGTTGCGTGGCAACCCTGTAAATGTAATTCACTGGATTGATTATTGAAATCTAATTTCTTAGGTAAAGGATCTGTATCCTTGTAATTTCGAAGGTGCAAAATTGACACTAAAAAGGCAGTTGAGTCGGCACTTTAATGTGATTCACTCGTTGATATTCAGTTCAATGACACCGTCGGGTTACAGATTTGGTGCGAATTACACGGGACCAAAACGTGTTGGGCTTTTGGAAAAATATCCAGTGCTACATGGCGTAATAATGCCTAATGGAAACATGACCGCCACATTCATGCACTCGCTAACATGCCAATGGCGTTTGAAATTAGGCGCACAAATCGAGAGCAAAGAATACAAGGCATTGAGTTCAACCCTCGAATTTCGTTCAAACGATTTGACCGCATCGTTAACATTCGCCGATTTAGATATTTTCAAGCAAAACGGAACCTTTGTTCTACACTATCTGCAAGCACTCACACCGAGAATGACACTTGGCGCCGAATTGGCATGTCGACGAGGCACAATAATCCCCGGCTATCAAGAATCAATTGTCTCAATCGCCGGTCGCTATAGTACGGGGAAGAAAACTTACTCCACAACTCTCAGCAAGGTTGGCATTCATTTTTCCTATCACTTGAAAGCGAGTCATCAATTGCAATTGGGCCTTGAAATTGGATCAAATTTTCAAACAGCCGAAACTGAATCGGCAATTGTCTATCAAGTGGATTTACCACAATTGGACATGACATTTCGTGGTCTCTTTAATTCCGAATTAACCGTAGCTGGTGTTTTTGAAAAGAGACTCTCGCCCTCGATTAATTCGTCCCTTCTGATAAGTGCACTGTACAATCATAGAAAAGAACAATTTCGCGTTGGCGTCGGACTCAACATTGGCTAAGCAAAAACAAAAGTAAATTACCCAAGAGAAAAAAAAAACTAAATCTGTTCAAGCTCAAGAAGTATTGAATTTCAAGAGTTACATAACATTCTGTATACAGTTTTTTTTTTACTTCGTTTTCTTTTTATAAATGACGAGACTTTAAAGTATTGATTTTTTTTTTATAATTCATCTTCACGATTTTTTAATCTCTTCAGAATGTCTTCCTTCTCATCAGAGTTTGTTTTTTTAGTTTCTAATGTTTGAAAGGCATTTTCACTAATTAAACCCGTTTCGTCATCAGCGTATTGAAGAATATTGCAAATCAGCGGCGATTCAACGCCTAAAATATATTCACATGTTTTTGGCTCGAGAAGAAATAGTGAAACACTCGATTGACTGCCGAGGGGATTTGTCACGCATTTCAACTTCACCTGGAATAGAAAAATAAAGATTTAATGATGAGAAAGAGAATTATTAAAAATGAAAAAGTATTTAAATTATATATATATAAAAAAAGGGAATTTTTTTCAACCTCTGTTTGACGGAGTTTGCCGGTTTTATCGCAAATACTTCCATCGCTGTAAAAGTGTGAGAGTTGCTTTCCTTGTGCGAGAAGTTTTGGCTTTTTGTGAGGATGAGCCTCGATCCATTTTAAATGCTTTTCTTTGTCAAATTTCCCCAAATCGACAGTTGTCTTCGTTCCGTCTCGTTCCAAGTGATATTGCATAACTGACCGGCCATAGCAGAATTCGTATTTCCACCATCCGTTTCCCTTGATAAAAATTAGAAAAAAAATGTGTGTGAAATTAATTTTTCATTCTCATAATTTTGAAGAGAATATTTTTCTAAAAATTAGTTTTTTTCAATGCGATATGGAAATTCTTTAAAGAAACTGAATTATTTCTGAAAAATTACATAATGTTCATAATTTATCATTAAAATTCTTCAAAAATTTCATTACTTTTTTCATATTATTTAAAGTTGAATTATTTTAAAGCGATTTTATGAAATTTTAATTACTGCTAAAATAATAAATTATTCTAAAAAGATTTTATTAAATTTCAATAATTCTAAAAAATTTTTATTTGCAAACTTTAATTATTTTTTTTTTATTTTTCTTAAACTTAAATAACTTTTAGTTTTTCTTTATCAAATTTCAAATTGTTGTTAAACTTAAATATTTTTAAAAATTTTATTTGTTATATTAAATTATTTTTAATTTCTTTACCAAATTTCAATTATTTCTATAAATTTACGCTCTAATTTGAATTTTTGTTAAATTTAAAAAACTTTTTGTTTTTTTTTATCAAATTTTAAATTTTTATTAAATTTAATTAATTTAAAACATTTTTCTTTGTAATATTTAATTATTTTGAATTTCTATACCAAATTTCAATTATTTCTATAAATTTTTCGCTCTAATTTGGAATTTTTATTAAGTTTAAATAAATTTTTGTTTTTCTTTATCAAATTTTTAATTTTTAATAAATTTAAATAATTTTAAACAATTTTATTTGTAATATTTAATTATTTTGAAATTCTTTCCCAAATTTCAATTATTTCTATAAATTTAAACTCTATTTTTGAATTTTTATAAAATTAAATAATTATTTATCAAATTTCAAATTTTTATTAATTTAAATAATTTAAAAAAAATTTATTTTGAATATTCAATTATTTTTAATTTTTAAATCAAAATTCATTTATTTCCATAAATTTACGCTCTAATTTTGAATTTTTATTAAATTTAAATACATTTTTGTTTTTCTTTATCAAATTTTTAATTTTTAATAAATTTAAATAATTTTAAACAATTTTATTTGTAATATTTAATTATTTTGAATTTCTTTCCCAAATTTCAATTATTTCTATAAATTTAAACTCTATTTTTGAATTTTTATAAAATTAAATTTCAAATTTTTATTAATTTAAATAATTTAAAAAATTTTATTTTGAATATTCAATTATTTTTAATTTTTAAATCAAAATTCATTTATTTCCATAAATTTACGCTCTAATTTTGAATTTTTATTAAATTTAAATACATTTTTGTTTTTCTTTATCAAATTTTAAATTTTTAATAAATTTAAATAATTAAAAAAAATTTTATTTGTAATATTTAATTATTTTTAATTTCTTTTCCAAAATTCAATTATTTCTATAAATTTACACTCTAATTTTGAATTTTTATTAAGTTTAAATAAATTTTTGTTTTTCTTTATCAAATTTCAAATTTTTATTAAATTTAATTGATTTTAAAAAGTTGTATTTGCAATATTTAATTACTTTTAATTTTTCAAGCAAAATTGAATTATTTTTATAAATTTCACGCTCTAATGCTTTTAATAATAATTATTTACTACGTAAAATTTTTAATAATAATTCATTGTTACATGATTTTTTGTCAAAAAATTCTACAAGAATTCAAATATTTAAGTAAAAAAATAAATAAATTATTATTGAATAATGAAATGTTTCTTAAAATTGAATTCTTTTGGCGAATCTTAACAAAAATTTTAAGAATTATTACATTTTTCGAGGAATTCGTTGAAAATTGTACTAAAAATAATTGAAATTCTGCGTTTGATTTTCATATTTACTAAAAAAATTGAATCTTTGTAAAAAATGTATTATGTATGAAAATAATTGAATTATTCAATTGAAATTTATTTTAAAAAAAGTGGTAAATAATTTTCAAACGAACTTTCGGAAAATTATCAACAAAATTACGTTAAAAAATTAAATTGAATTTTGAAAAAATCTAAAAAAGCGAAACTCCAAATCTTGAATATTTTTCGATTTAGTTTCAGAAATTCTTCTCAAAAAACTTACTCCATTCAGACAATTTTTCCCACTCAAAAAGTTTTGAACAGGATTGTCCTTTGCTAAATTCAATTCCTGATCCACTAAATTATTCACCGTCTCATCAATATTGTAATGCTTGTCAAGAATATCCATTGGCCGTATTTCGACTCGCACACGTGTTTCTCCATCCTGGAAAAATTTTTTCAAATTTTAAAAATGAAAAACTCCAATTGTATTAAAAATCATTGTTATATTACATTCAATAGACAATATTGAATTTTTCCCAAAATATAAATCAAGAAGACACATAGTTAAAAAAAATCATCAACCTTAGAGATGTTTCCGACATTGTTCGTTTTTTTTTGGTTAGTGTGAAAGCTTTAATACAAAAGAAGCATTAAAATATTGGTTAGTCACAAAATGAGGGAAAATATGAATTTTTTGTGCTTAAAGAGAGATAGAGAGAGAGCCAACAACCTCAAAACCCAAGAAATGAAAGACCAGAATTTTATGAAAAATGTTTTTTTTTCTCGTTAATAATTCCTTTTGATTTATGGACGAAATAATTTTTTTACACAGAGTTAACATAATTTCAAACTTAATTTCAATTCAATTCAATTTAGTTCAATTCAAATCATTTCAATTTAATTTAGTTTCAGTTCAATTTCATTTAGTTTCAATTTAATTTTCAATTGAAAATGGAAATTTTCCATTGAATCAGTTAAGTAATTTTTAAATGACAACTACTTAACTCTGTGTAGAAAAAAATATATTAATAATGAAAGGACAGAGTGAATGTGAGAAGATAAATTCCTGTGATTAATATAGTATTTTTTTTTTTGTTTGAGAGAAAAGTCCGTTCCCCTAAAAAGGAAAATTATTCTGACCTGTCCTTCCTTATCTACATGGAATATCGCATAGACTTTCTGCTTCTTATCATCATCCTGCATAAGAAATAATAATTACAACATTTATTCAATTCTTTTTTCTTTCTTTTTTTTAACATACCGTCTTTATCACTTCTCGACATTTCAAGTAGAATACTTTTTTTCTAAAAATTCCACTTTTATTTACCAAAAAAAAAGCTCATTATTTTTTCGAAAAAGCAACTGAAAATCTAGGCAATTTGCTTCTAAATACTAAACGATTAATAAGACAATTTTAAGCGATAAAATTAGAAATAAAAAAACTTTTTGTTAATCGTAATGAGAGTAATTTTCAAAAGAGAATATCACAGAACTTGCCTTCTACTCTAAATAAAACGAATAAAACAAATAAAACAAAAGAAATAAAAGAAATAAAAGAAAAATAACGAATGAAATATGAAATAAAATATAAAATTTTACCGGAATTTTCTGATGTCTCAATTTAAGACTCTCGGCGTCGAGTTGTGAGAGTGATTTTGGGCTTTTTGGAGCGTCATCAACGGGACGACAGTTGATGTCATTTTCGCCGGTGTTTTGCGGTTTATAATCGGGATGAATGCACAGAAGTGGCGACAATATAACGGCCTCGTATTCACAACTGGAAATTTCTTTGAGTGAAAAAATCTCATGCTTTCCATGTTGATAGCAAACGTAGAGGACTTTCGTCGATCTTGGCTTATTATTTAGATCGCACATTGTCCCATCGCTCATGTCAATTTCCACGTATGGCATATTAATGCCGTCCACCTTCTTCATTGGAATGTGTGTCTTGCGATTTGGATTCTTCGCCAATTCATCATAATCGCTGGACATTTTTATTTTCTGCGTCTTATCAAATGTGCCTAAACTGAATTCTTGGAGATTCACCTTTTTTCCCTCGCGCTCCTCGTGATATTGTCGTACGTGTCGTCCGTGACATAATTCATAGGTCCAGTACGACTCCAACTGCAAAAAAAAAAAAAAAAAAAAATAGATAATATAAAAAATATTACAACTTTAACTTGACTTTTTCTCTGATTTTTAGATAAACTTTTTATTTTTTTTCTGATTGAATGAAAATAATTGAATTCCAACGACAACACAAAAATAAATTCAGGGTTGCCAAGCTTCTACCTTTTTCAAAATCCCTGACTTTTCTAGGTTTTCCAGGTTAAAAAACGGAATTTTTCCAGATTTTTAAAACTACGTTTATTATTAATAAGAAAGTTAATGAAAACCTCAAGAATTCGATTATTTTCCAAAGTAACACAATTTTTCACAAAAATCCAATTATGTTTCAAAATTGTCAAAAATTCCCGTCAAAATTTAAATAATCTTTATTAATAATGAAAATGTTCTTCAAAATTCAATTATTTTCAAAAATTTTAATAAAATTCTTATCAGAATTTCAATAGTTTTTAATAAACAAAATTTTTATCAAATTTCGCGAAAAATGCAATTACTTAAAGAAATTTATTAAAATGTTTCAGAAAAATTCAATTATTATTTAAAAATTTCTTGATTCTTCATGAAAATTCAATTTTGAAAAAAGTTCAATTATTTAATAAAATGTTTATTTTTAGAGTGAAATAAATAAATTCTCGTAGAATTTTCAAATAAATAAATATTTTTGAATATGATTTTCAATTATAATCGAAAAATTTTACTGAAATTTATTTTTGAATCAATATTTATTAGAAAATTCTACAAGAAATCAATTATTTAACTATAAAAATAAATTATTTATTAAATAATTGAATGTTTTTTAACATTGAATTTTCATAACAAATTTTATCAGAATCTAATTATTATGTTTATTATTATTATTTATTGTCAAAAGACAAATTAAAAAAAAAAATTTAACAATAATTTCATTTTTCGAGAAATTTGATAAAAATTTTGTATATTAAAAATAATTGAAATTCTGCCAAGAATATTATTAATATTTGAAAAAATAATTGAATTTCGGAGAAAAATGTTATTATTTATAAAGACAAATTAAAGTTTGACAAGAATTTTTGTAAATTTTAAAATTAATTAGAAAATTATTGGAAACCTCAAGAATTCGATTATTTTCAAAAGTAACACAATTCTTCACAAAAATAAAATTATATTTCAAAATTGTCAAAAATTCCCGTCAAAATTTAAATAATCTTTATAAATAATAAAAATTTCAACCCGAAATTCAATTATTTTCTAAAATTCTTATCAGAATTTCAATAGTTTTTAATATACAAAATTTTTATCATGTTTTTCGAAAAATGCAATTACATAACAAAATTTAATTAAAATGTTTTAAAAGAATTCAATTATTATTTAAAAATTTGTTGATTTTCCATTAAAATTCAATTTTAAAAAAAGTTCAATTATTTAATAAAATGTTTATTTTTAGAGTGAAATAAATGAATTCTCGTAGTATTTTCAAATAAATAAAAATTTTTGAATACAATATTCAATTACAATCCAAAATTTTTACTGAAATTTATTATTGAATCAATATTTATTAGAAAATTCTACAAGAAATCAATTATTTAACTATAAACATATATAATTTATTAAACAATTGAATGTTTCTTAACATTGCATTTTTATAACAAATTTTATCAGAATTTAAATATTATTATTATTATTATTATTATTATTATTATTATCATTATTATTTTTTGTCAAGACACAAATTAAAAGAAAAATTTAACAATAATTTCATTTTTCGAGAAATTCGATGAAAATTTTGTATGTTAAAAATAATTTAAATTCTGCCAAGAATATTATTAATATTTGAGAAAATAATTGAATTTCGGAGAAAAATGTTTATTATTTATAAAGATAATTTAAAGTTTGACAAGAATTTTTGTAAATTTTAAAATTAATAAGAAAATTATTGGAAACTTCAAGAATTCGATTATTTTCAAAAGTAACACAATTCTTCACAAAAATAAAATTATATTTCAAAATTGTCAAAAAATTCCCGTCAAAATTTAAATAATCTTTATAATTAATAAAAATTTCAACCCGAAATTCAATTATTTTCTAAAATTCTTATCAGAATTTCAATAGTTTTTAATATACAAAATTTTTATCATGTTTTTCGAAAAATGCAATTACATAACAAAATTTAATTAAAATGTTTTAAAAGAATTCAATTATTATTTAAAAATTTGTTGATTTTCCATTAAAATTCAATTTTAAAAAAAGTTCAATTATTTAATAAAATGTTTATTTTTAGAGTGAAATAAATGAATTCTCGTAGTATTTTCAAATAAATAAAAATTTTTGAATACAATATTCAATTACAATCCAAAATTTTTACTGAAATTTATTATTGAATCAATATTTATTAGAAAATTCTACAAGAAATCAATTATTTAACTATAAACATATATAATTTATTAAACAATTGAATGTTTCTTAATATTGCATTTTTATAACAAATTTTATCAGAATTTAAATATTATTATTATTATTATTATTATTATTATTATTTGTCAAGACACAAATTAAAAGAAAAATTTAACAATAATTTCATTTTTCGAGAAATTCGATGAAAATTTTGTATGTTAAAAATAATTTAAATTCTGCCAAGAATATTATTAATATTTGAGAAAATAATTGAATTTCGGAGAAAAATGTTTATTATTTATAAAGATAATTTAAAGTTTGACAAGAATTTTTGTAAATTTTCGAACATAATTGGATTTTTGCGATAAATTATATTACGTTTGAAAATAATTGAATTCTTCAGACTCATTTTATTAAAACTTCGGTTTAAATAATTGAATTGTTTTGTCAAATTTTATTCCAATAGCAAACGTTGAAAATAATTGAATTTAAAAACTGTTTGTAATCAATTAAATTTCTACGAAGAGTTTTATTAAAATTATTTTGAAAAAAATTAAATTGTCACAAAAGAATTTCATTGAAATTTTTGAAAATAATTTAATTCTTTGAAGAATGAATAATAAAAGATAAGAAAAATAATTGAATTTCTGAGAAGATTTTTACTTTTTCTAAAAATAATTGAATTTCTCCAATAATATGTATTTGTTTCAAAATTTTACTTTATTTTAGTGTTTTAACTAAATTTTTTCTGTAAATCCGTTATTTTTAAATAATCAATTGAATTTATATTAAATTTTTTTAATAATTTTACAAGAAATTTAATTATTCAGGTTTTTTAAAAATCTAGGTTTGTAAATTTTTAAATAAAATTTATTTAAAATTGAAGTTTTACAAAATTTTTAATGAAAATATTTTCAAGTTCATCTACTTATAAAAATTGTAAGTGAAACTCTCTTAAATTCAGGGACCGTCACGGAATCAAAACAAAATTGAAAAATACTTTTGTTTTGATTCGGATATGGGTATCAGAATAAAAATTCCACTCTATTTCGTTTTGGTTCCAATATCAAAATCAAAATTCCACTCTATTTCGTTTTGGTTCCAATATCAAAATCAAAATTCAACTGTGTTTCGTTTTGGTTTCAATATCAAAATCAAAATTCCACTCTATTTTGTTTTGGTTCGAATATCAAAATTAAAATTCTTTCTTGTTTTAATTTTGATAAAATAATACTGCGCATGTAGAAGTGTGATTGAACTTAAATTTTGTTGCAAATGTCAAATATATCAGAAGATAATATCGTTTTTACTTACGAAATCTGAAATAGAATTCGAATCAACTTCTGTTTCTATAAGAAAACCGAATTGCCGTATTACAGTATTAGAATCAAAATAGGAAGTAAATTTTGTTTCGTTACAGTATCAGAATCAAAATAGGAAGTGAATTTTGTTTTGTTACAGTATCGGAATCAAAATAGAAAGTAAATTTTGTTTCGTTACAGTATCAGAATCAAAATAGGAAGTAAATTTTGTTTCGTTACAGAAACAAAATCAAAATACATTAATAATTTCGTTTTGTTTTGGAATATCGTAACGAAATGAAAATTTGATTTCCGTGACGGTCCCTGCTTAAATTTGAATTAGTTTTGAAATATTTAAATAAAATTAGATTTCAAAAATAAATTTTCCAAGATTTCGATCAAAATTCCCTGATTGTTCCAGATTTTTTCAATTTTTATAAAATTCCTTGACGTTTCCAGGTTTCCAGGTTGCATGGCAACCCTGAGAAATAAATATAGAATAATAAGAAGAAATTATACGAACACGATACGAGCAGCTTTTCTGATTAAAAAGTGGAGTCAGGATTTCAATCGGGTTTGGTCCCATGTACGTTTCTCCCTGATCACTCTCCTGTTTATTCGTGTCGGGAATAAAACACTGATATTTCTCATTGTTAGCCGTGGTGATAAAATAAGGTTCCACATTTTCAGGTTCCTGAAAATATTCATACTTCCCTTACACAATTTGCAACAACAAAAAAATAGACTTTTGTGTCACTTTTGTAGTTGAGAAAAAAAAAATAGAAAATAGCGACATACCAATAATTCTGCACTGCTTTTGCCCGGCCAATTTATTTTAAAAAGCACCGTGTCATCGAAAGCTTTCAAATCATGACAATAAACTATGTATAAATTAACAAATAATACTAAAAATTCACTATATAATGTCCCTTTAAACCCCCGCATTGTTGTAATTGTTATTTCACATATTACTTGTCTTTAAATTTGACGCTGATGATGTGTATATTTTGTGACGACAATATATAAATAAGAAAATAAATTGCAACCAATGTTTTTGTTCCTCAACAGCAGACGATCCACGTAACTGTTTTTGAATGGTTATTTTTTTCAATTTGACGGATTTGGAAAAATTCCGTCTTTTAGGTTATGTTTCAAAATAGAAATTTTCACATTATAAAATCACGAGTGTTTTGAATACATTAAGAATATATTTAAAACAACAAAAAATTCCCTATTCGAAATATTTACTTCTTTATTAACAGTCTTTGCGGTTAACAATTAATTAGTATTTTATTAACAAATATTCCAACTTTCAATCTGTTTATAAAGTAGAATTTAAAAATTCCCTCCTATTTGAAAAGAACTTTTTGTCCAGTATAGCCAATAGGATACTGGCAGCACTGAAAAAAATTAACGATTCATTTAATTTTATAAACTTGTGTTTATAAAATTAAATGAATCCATAAAAAGACCAAATATTCTCAATATTTTACAGTTAATGGAGTTAATTAATAATTCTATAATGTTTAATTTTTTAATTACACTGTAAAAAATCCTAAGGATATTACCCAGACAAGGGAAAAAGTGACGCTTTAAATAAGGTTATGTTGCCACATTGAATGCGGCACTTTTCCCCTTGTCTGTAAAATAGCCACATTTTATGTGGGTAATATTCTTAGGATTTTTTACAGTGTACTTTTATTCTACTTTAAATATCGTGGACTTTCTTCTACCAATAAAAAAGTTGCAGGAACGCAAGCGCAGTTATATTCAGCCAAGTTCACAGCAGTTCACACAGTGGCATCTCTGATTCGTGCCACAATTCACACCAATAAATTTTTTTAGACACTGCAGTGATTGACAATTGTACACGAGTAAATAATATAGTTATTTTGCAAAATATATACAAAACTTTTCCAATCAAAATAAATAGCAATTACTCTCGTTCAGTGCATTATATTAAGGTAAGTTAAATAATCTCCGAATCTTAAAAATAGATATTTAATTTCAAAAAAAAGTTTTGACAATTTTTTGTTATGAAAAATAATTCTGATTTAACATATATATATTCATTCGATATTAATTAATTTTAAACACTAATTTTACAATACACTTTCTATTGTCATACAAAATGTAACATTTTTCCATTCTTTCAAAACAACTACACCGTATTTCTCTATTTTTCACTAAAAAATTGACTCTAAGCATCAGTGCAACATAACCTCAAACGTTACATTCAAAATTGATGAGTAATAATAATATTTCAAAATCAGTGATAAATAATATTGTTTCTAAAATATAGTTCTTGGAATTTTTCTCAAGTGCAAAAAAGTTATAAAAAAAAAACCAATCTTTAAGAAAAAGAAATATAAATTTTGTTTACTAAAACATTTTTGCCATCTTAGAAAATGAAAATTGACAAAAAATTGTATTAAAATAAAAAAGGTAATACAAACTGAACATTTTTTTCCCCCAGGACAAGTGAATTCTAAGAATAACAAAAAGATGTCTTCTGACGTGAACATGCAAGCAGAAAAGGTAAATAAAAATTATAAATTCTACACGTAAGCACTTTTGCATGATACATTTTTTTGGGGGGCAGAACAAAATGCAGGTTTGAAAAATAAATTAAAATTAAAAAAAGAAATGAAAAAAGATTAAATAATTTCAATTAAAACAAATTAATAGAAAGGATCTTTTTTAAAAAAAAACCAAGCATTCAGATTTCGATGATGAAAACGAAGGCAAAGCCGAAGAAGAAGGGAGCACTTCATCTAGTGACCTGCATGTGGTACTTGTCGTATTACCAATCAAATGATCAAGTTTTCAATTCATATATTTAAAAAAAATAGAAAGTAAATTATAGAAAAGAATTTAATTTTCAAATTGTTCATTTGTGAAAATATGAAAATTTTCGCCACAAGATAAGTAGGGAAATAAATTCCAAAAAGAGTACATTTTTTCTACATTTACAAAAAAAATTAGAGAAAATTAAAATTTAAAAATTTTTAATTTTTCTAATTGTCAGAATTTTTAAATTTGGATTTAATTTTGCAAATATTGTCGAGTGAATTTCTTTGTGTTCTTCTGTTTTATTTTAAAAGCTTTTGTTGGTTAAATGATTGTCGATATTGTTGAAATTATGTAAAATATTAAAGAAAAAAAATATTGATGACTAAGAAATAATTAAAAAAAAAAAAAAAATGAATTCACAGGAATCGGGACCAGTTTATGGCGGTTGTGAAGGTCCAGACGCAATGTACGTGAAACTTGTAAGCAGCGATGGTCACGAATTTATCGTCAAGAGGGAACACGCTTTAACAAGCGGCACGATTAAGGCCATGTTAAGTGGTCCTGGACAATTTGCCGAGAATGAAGCGAATGAAGTCAATTTTAGAGAAATTCCGTACGTATAGTTTTTTTTTAATTACTTCTTTTTAATATTCATAAATGTTCTTTTATATAAAAAAAATATTCAAAATTCTTCTTGCAGAAGTTGCCTTAAAATGTAATTTTGTCTCTTCCTGATTTTTAGACAGAACAGGGTGTCTACTAACTGAGAAATCCGGGAAATAACCAGAAATTTAATTTAACTGGGATTATTATACAAAACCGGGAATTTTTTCACCAAAATTAAAAAAAGTTTTATTATTTTAAATAGTTTTTAAAAAAATTACTTTTTATTTCAATTTTTATAGATATTTATACTCTTCTATAATTTTGAATTAGTTAAAAAAAATTAATTTGATAGTAAACGTTAGGCACTAATTCAAACAGATTATATAAATAAATTTAAAAAAATTATGGAGTTAAGAGAAATATTGTGAAATTCGACTGAAAATATGTTATTGAATTTGTTAAAGAATTTCTTTAGAAACTTTTTAACAAATAAAATTTTCAAAGTATTTTAATTTAATAATTAATAATTGGATTTTATAGTCACATTTTAATGAATTCACGTTTCTTAGTGCGAAGATTAATAATTAAAATTTTTATTAGTTAATTTAAAAAAACGATATGCACTTCAAATTTTTTATTAAAATTGAATTCTCGCAATTTTTTTTTCAAATTCTGAAAAATAAAATTGTTGAAATTTTTCAATTCCATTGTTTCAAGATAATTTAATTTTTCTAAACAAATAATTGAAAATTTTTGAAATAATTGAAATTTCTTTACATTTTTTTTTGAAAAATAATTTAATTCTTTGAAAGAATTTTAATTTAAATTTTTCGAAAATAATCAAGGGAAGTTAGTGACCGTAATTATAATTTTATTTTTAAAATATAAAGTCCCTCTTAAAGTTTTAAATGAATTTTTTGCTTCTAAAAATTATATTATTCTATTATTATTATTCAATAGTTATAATTATTGAACTTCTCTTAAATTTTTATAATTTCAAATTTCTGAATGTTCAAATAAATGATATTTATCATTTCTTAAGCAAATTTAATGTTTATTACTTATTAAGTAAATAATTAATTATCACTGCTTTTTTTTAAATTGTAATAAAATTCTTCACAGGAATTAAATTATTTTCATAAATAATATCATTCTTTGGAAGAATTTCAATTATTTTCGTAAATAGTAAAATTCTTTGCAGAAATTCAATTATTATCAATATAATTGTAATAAACTTGAAAAAGAAATTTTCCAATTATAATTATAAAAAGACAAGAATTTTTTTTTAAAAATTGAAAAAATTATTTTACAAATTTTCAATGAAACTTATTATTTATTTATGTTCGGAATCAAATTTAAATTTTATGAGAGAAGAAAACCGGAAAAAAGTATGACATAACCGGAAAAAACCGGGAATTTTGTTGAACAAAAATAGTAGATACCCTGGTCAGAATTTTGATTTTTTTTGTCTCTAAAAAATTAACAGAGCTCTAAAAAAATTCTAAGCTGAATTATTATAATTAAAAATTCGAATTCACAAAGATTTAAAAACTTCAAACCTTTTCAAAATTAAATAATTAATTTTTGCAATAAACTAATGAAAATTATTTTTTTTTCAGTTCCCATGTACTGCAAAAAGTTTGCATGTACTTCACCTATAAAGTGCGTTACACGAACAGTAGCACGGAAATTCCTGAATTTCCAATCGCTCCTGAAATAGCGCTCGAATTACTGATGGCTGGAAATTTCTTGGATTGCTAAACAAAAAGATCTTAAAATAAAATTTAAAAAAGGAAAAAAAATATCTACGAATTAACGAGAATGCACACAAGAACCGAAAATAATATCCGGTTGTTAAAAATGTGCCGTTAAAAATCCACAATCTCAGGACAAATGTTGGCTTGGCGTTTGTTTTTTTTTTTAAATGACATTTTTGTGAAACGCAAAACAAATTAGTAACAAAAGGAAGAAAAAAATGATAATTTTCACACTACCATCTGCCTTGCCAGCACGCCTAAATCGAATAAAATTTAAATTCGATATTGTGCGAAACACAGCTTCAATTCAGAAGTAATAATAGTCTAATTATAATGCAATGAATTTTTTTTCTCTCGAGAAGCAACATTTCCCAAGGTATTTGTTTTTTTTTTTTTGCATAAATGCAATATAAAAATACTTGACGTAATTTTAACAGTCAATATTACATTTAATTTTCAAAGATTTTTTTTTATTTTCTGTTATAATTTTATCACTTTTGGGGAATGAAAATAATAATTAAAGGGTTTTTGAAAAAAAAAATGTTTGAAATTTTACGAAAGAATGCTTTTCTTTGGAAATTATTCCAATGTACAATGTACATTAAATGTTGATCGACAGGGAATAAAATTTAATATTGTAAAATTCATTTTTTTTGTCTGATATTTATAAAATGTATATTATTAGCTTGAAAATAAAATAGGTAACATGAAGCCCTTGCATTTTTTTTTCATCGACAATTAATTTTTGTCGCTACCAGGGCTCGGATTGTGCGACTTTTTCGACTTTTCTAAGGAAATGTGACTTTTTTGTGAAAAGATGCGATTAATCGACTTTTTCGAGATTTTTTTAGTAAAATGCGACTGAAATTTTTAAAATTTTCAGAAAATTAAAGTTAAAGGAAAAAGTTTTACTCAAAAAAATGTTCTGTTAAGTTTATTTACAGATTTCTTTCAAATTTTACAAAAAAACATCAATAACTTCTTTTTAAAATAAATATTTAATTATTATTTTTCCATAAGAATTAAAATTCTTCAAAAGATTCAAATTCAAACCTTTTTGAAATTAAACTACTTATAAAAAATTGTTATAAAACATGAAGAAATCGATCACTCCGAGTCTTCGACTCGGAGCAATCGATGTCTTCGTGTTTTATAATAATTAAAGATGACCGAGTGATAAAATCATTATTTTACATTACAAGATTTTATAAAAAAAAAAATTTTTAAATAATTTAATTTCTAGGATGAATTTTTTTGTTTATAAAGATAATTAAAATTTTGACAATAATTTTATTAAAACTCTTTGCAAATAATTGAATTTCAGAGAAGAATTTTATTATTTATAAGGATAATTGAAATTTTGAACATATTGTTTTTTTTGAAAAATGTTAAAAAGTAATTGAATTTTGAAGAAGAATTTTGATATTTTTAAAAATAGTTGAAATTGTGGGGAGAATTTTAAAAAATTTGAAAATAATTGAATTTCTGCGATGAATTTTCTTATTTTTTAAGATAATTGAATTTTGCAAAGAATTTTATCAGAACTTTTAAAAATTATTAAATTTCCATGATCAATTTTATTATTTATAAAGATAATTGAAATTATGACAGGTATTTTATTAAATTTTTTTTAAATAATTGAATTTTGGAAAAGAATTTTATTAAATTTGTAAAAATAATTGAAATTTTGAACAGATTTTTTAAGAAAATGTTAAAAATGCCTAATTAAAATTTTGATATGCATTTTATTAAATTTTATTTAATATTATTCCAGATTGTTTGATGTTAAAGTATGTGTTGGCGAGAAATGTGATTTTTTTTACAATTTTGACAATTTCGTGTTTTCTTTTTGGCGTTTTTTTCCCTAAAATTTCATTCGACTTTTTCGGAAATTTTATGCGACTTTTCGTGACTTTTGTTATTAATTTATGCGACTAAAACGACTTTTTTTGAGTCTTAAAGAAGATCCGAGCCCTGCGCTACGGAAAAAGAATAATTTTGTAATATATACGAAAAAAAAATCGATTGTTCAGTAACTTTATTAATTCTAATTTAAAGAAATAGAATTTTACATTTTTAGAGAAAAAAAAATGATTAACTGTACAATATTGCTTCGCGATAATTGATAAATCGTAGAGTCGAGAAAAGATCGAGAGAGAGAGAGAGAGAGAGATGAAAAATTAATTTTTATTCTCCTTCTCAAGCTCCTTGAACTTAGTTTCCAATCGTTTGGAATAATTGGCCAATTTATAAGCGGCCTGCTCCAATTTATTTACACTGTCATCAATTTGATTAATATTATCCAAAACGGGTTGTAAATTTTTATATTTCTCATTAAGTGAATTCAATGAATGGGAAACATTTGTGGCGATTGTTTTTAATTCGGAATATTTTGATATTGTCTCTTGATTAAGTCTTTCTAATAGTCGATAATCGGCGTGTGTCGCTGTCAATTCCTCCTGTAAATATTCACTCGTCTTTTGAAACATATTATTCGCCAGACGACTTAAATTCGGATCGTGTGGATCTAGTGCTTCAAAACTACTTGTACTTGTCGACAGTGTTGTACCTCGTTTTGGCGATTCACATTTTGAATTACCGTCTTCTTGATAGTCTGACATTTGATCAATTTTTTGTTGTTCCTTGTTGTTTGGGTCCTTGAGTTCAGATGTCATTTTTCTTTTTTTTTTAATTTAACACTAAAAGTAGATTCAAAAGTTTACAAAACCTAACCGCACTCATTTCTCTTTTGATGGATTTTTTTAAAATCGCTTGGAATTATTTTCTAGAATTATCGTTTCTAGCCGAAATCATGAAGAATGATGAGCACAATTTAGAAAAAATAAATATTTTAAGAGAAAAATAAGTTACCTGTGGAATTCTTTGTATAATTCAGTTGGAGTGGGTAATTTTCGTCTTAATTATTCTTATCATTTTGATTGTCATTCAGTGACAGCGAAAATAAGGTTTGCTTTTCGGTCCATGAAGTTTCAGAAATTTAGTTTATCATCTATTTCGAATTTAAAATTGCCTTTGAATATAAATATTTTTTTGAATACTCGTGGAAATGGAAGAAATTCACTATTTTACTGACGAACCTAACCTAACCTAACCTAGTCGGTCTAGGTTAGGTTAGGTTCGTCAGTGAATTTATTCGATTTCCACGTCGAGAGTGTCGAGACTGTCGACAAGGTTGTTAGAAAAGTGGAGTGAATTTTATCAGAACTGGGCAGATAAATTATATTTTACATACTTTTAACATTTTTACGCTCTACCATTTATTAGTAGTCTTTATTTTTCAATTTATTTTTCTATTACGAAGAAGTTCTACTAATTTTCGTTTGTAATAATTTTTTTGTAACCATAGATTCAGAAGGGTGTATAAAAAATAGAGAATTTAAAAAATTCTATTCATTTTGGTTTGTAATAATTTTTTTGCACCAGATTTAGAAGGGTGTATAAAATAATAGAGAATTTACAAAGAAGTTCTACTAAATTTCGTTTGTAACAATTTATTTCAAGGTTGCTATGCAACCTGGAAACTTGGAAACGTCAAGGAATTTTATAAAAATTGAAAAAATCTGGAAAAATCACGTAATTTTGATCGAAATCCTGGAAAATTTGTTTTTGAAATCTAATTTTACTTAAATATTTTAAAATTAATTAAAAATTTAAGAGAGTTGCAATTACAATTTTTATAAGTAGATGAACTTGAAAATATTTTCATTAAAAATTTTGTAAAACTTCAATTTTAAATAAATTTCATTAAAAAATTTAAAAAGCTAGATTTTTAAAAAACCTTAATAACTAAAATTCTTCTAAAATTATTAAAATTTTTAATATATATTTAATTATTTAAAAAAACGGATTTATAGAAGAATTTTTGTTAAAACACTAAAATAAAATTGAATTTTGAAGCAAATACATATTATTGGAGAAATTCAATTATTTTTAGAAAAAGTAAAATTCTTCTCAGAAATTTAATTATTTTTTTTTATCTTTTATTATATATTTTTCAAAGAATTAAATTATTTTCAAAAATTGCAATGAAATTCTTTTGTGACAATTTAATTTTTTTCAAAATAATTTTAATAAAACTCTTCGTATAAATTTAATTGATTTCAAACCGTTTTTAAATTCAATTATTTTCAACGTTTGCTATTGGAATAAAATTTCACGAAACAATTGAATTATTTAAACAGAAATTTTAATAAAATTAGTCTAAAGAATTCAATTATTTTCTCAAATATTAATAATATTCTTTGCAGAATTTCAATTATTTTTTATATACAAAATTTTCATCGAATTTCTCGAAAAATGAAATTATTGTTAAATTTTTCTTTTAATTTGTCTCTTGACAAAAAAAATTATAATAATAATATTTAAATTCAGATAAAATTTGTTATAAAAATTCAATGTTAAAAAACATTTAATTATTTAATAAATTATTTATTTTTATATTTAAAATTGTTAATAGTTGATTTCTTGTAGAATTTTCTAATAAATATTGATTTAAAAATAAATTTCAGTAAAAATTTTCGATTGTAATTGAATATCATATTAAAAAATATTTATTTATTTCAAAATTCTACGGGAATTCATTTATTTCACTCTAAAAATAAACATTTCATTAAATAATTGAACTTTTTTTAAAATTGAATTTTTATGAAAAATCAACACATATAAAAATAATAATTGAATTCTTTTAAAACATTTTAATAGAATTTTTTTAAGAAATTGCTTTTTTCGATAAATTTTGATAAAAATGTTGTATATTAAAAACTAGTAAAATTTTTGTGAAGAATTGTGTTACTTTTGAAAATAATCGAATTCTTGAGGTTTCCAATAATTTTCTTATTAATTTTAAAATTTACAAAAATTCTTGTCAAACTTTAAATTGTCTTTATAAATAATAACATTTTTTTCCGAAAATCAATTACTTTTAATATACAAAATTTTAATCGAATTTCTCGAAAAATGAAATTATTGTTAAATTTTTCTTTTAATTTGTCTCTTGACAATAAATAATAATAATAATAAACAATAATTAAATTCTGATAAAATTTGTTATAAAAATTCAATGTTAAAAAATATTCAATTATTTAATAAATTATTTATTTTTATACTTAAATAATTGATTTCTTGCAGAATTTTCTAATAAATATTGATTCAAAAATAAATTCAGTAAAAATTTTCGATTATAATTGAATATCATATTCAAAAATATTTATTTATTTGTAAATTCTACGAGAATTCATTTATTTTACTCTAAAAATAAAAATTTTATTAAATAATTGAACTTTTTTCAAAATTGAATTTTCATGAAGAATCAAGAAATTTTTAAATCATAATTGAATTCTTCTAAAACATTTTAATAAGTTTTTTTTAATTAATTGCATTTTGCAGGAAATTTGATAAAAATTTTGTATATTAAAAACTATTGAAATTCTGTTAAGAATTTTATTAAAATTTTTGAAAATAATTGAATTTCGGAGGAAATTTTTATTATTTATAAAGATTATTTAAATTTTTAAGGGAATTTTTGACAATTTTGAAACATAATTGGATTCTTGTGAAGAATTATGTTACTTTCAAAAATAATCGAATTCTTGAGGTTTCCAATCATTTTCTTATTAATAATAAACGTAGTTTTAAAAATCTGAAAAATTCCGTTTTTTAACCTGGAAAACCTGGAAAAGTCAGGGAATTTGAAAAGAGGAAAAGTGTGGTAACCCTGTACTAATTTTCGTTTATACCAATTTATTTGCACCAGCCTAAGACGGATATTTAAACAAATAAATAAGATGGATGATAGAAAAAATAAATTCAGGGAAAATAAATATTAAATGAGAGTCAAAAATGTAAAAATATAAAAATTAGTTCTTTCTATAGTTGTAATGAATTTTTCATATTTAATTTTTAATTTTGAACAGTAATTAATTTGTTCATGAAACTGTCGCAAGGTTATAGATTTATTTTTTTCCTTTATAATTTTTCCTTAAATCGTAGATAAGTCTTGGCGTATATGTATACATGATTGCGAGCGTGCACGTAAAGTTGACTCCTAAAAGAAGTCCTCTGTTACAAATTGCACATGCATGCAATTTTTAATCATATTGTCAATTTTAAATGATTTAATAATTGCTTGCAGTCTCGTCTTCTCCTTGACTCCTTGCGTTTATGCATTTCTAATACGAAGTCAAAGTCTTGAAATTGCGCTTATAATGTACCTTATTAAGCATCCTACGACGTTAAATAATCATCTGTCGAAAAATGACCGATAAGACTCTATCATTATACGTACATATATTGTACACAAATAATAACTCGTTCCTCTTGTTCGGAGTGCGTTACAAACATTAGAAAATTACAAATTTTTAATTTAAAAATAAGTTAAAAATTAGAACATTACAAATTTTTAATTAAAAAATAACTTAAAAATTAAAAGTTATTATTAAATGTTATTCTTTTTTTGTCAATATTTTGCAAAAATTATAATACGAAAAAGGAAAAGTTTGCAAAAGCCTTCCACTTTGTTCCGTAAATGCACATAATTATTGTATTAGACGCACAAAAAATATTGTCCACTACGTCAATAAAACAATTTGCATTGGACTTTTCGTGTCAAGTTCAAGAAAGAAAAACTTTATTATGATTCACTTTCTCGTAATTATATTTTTTTTTCTACTGATAAAAAACGTAAATGACGACAATATTATCATTTTTAATAAAGTTGCAACAAAATTAAAATATTTATACTTAATGCTCAATTCTAACTATATTATAAACTATTCCTTTTTCATTATAAATTTAAGTACAACATACCTGACTTTCACGAAATTATTATTATTTTTATTATTATTTATATTATTTATTATTTTTTTAATTTGTTGTTTGCTAAATTTAAAAAAAAGTAAATTTCGAAAATTGCAACAATTATGAAATTGAATGTAAGAAAAATGTTGTCTGCAAGATTCCGTTAATAGTATTACATCTGACTTTTGGCGCAAGAAAGAGATTGTATGTATAATATATTATTATGTTTGTAGCAGTGAAAAGTGTGCTCGGTGCACTTGCACTGGGAAAAATTATAAAATCTTTGTTTAATACTGATTGCACTTTCCTATCCGGTGCGTGCGAGAGATAAACGGAAATGCAAAACTATTAAAACGAGTGTTTGTCACGCATTGACAATATGCTTTTGTCTATAATATTCACAATACATCAATTTTATAATATTTCAAACTTATTTTCACTAAGCGAGTTCTTTATCCCTTAAAACGTCGAAACGCGTTGAAAATTAAAAAAAGTAAGCCTAATACTGCCAAAGATCAGGAAATCCTATTAAATTTATAAAAATTTAATTTATTAAATTTATTAAATAAATTTAAAAATTTTTCAAAAGGAATATTCTATTCCTGCCATTGGGGGAAATCGTTTGAAAAAAATATCACCACTTAATTCCGTTTAATTTGGAATTTAGACGGATTTTTAAATTTCAAGTGGATCAGCTGTTCTACTCAGCAGCCGCCATTTTGTTTCTCGTAATTCTTGGAAGTGACGGAATACACAGGAGGAAAAAGTTTCTAAATTAATTTATCTTTTTTGCAAAAGTGCATCATAATTATTTTTTTTTGTTTTTCTATATAAATATATATAAATATGCGTAAAATAAATGAATTCTTGACTCAATTTCACGTGATGAAATAGAAATTTTCGTTGAATATATAAACCAAAAATCTTGCAAACTTTCTTCCATTAATGGACCATCTGCTTGTAATCATCATTTAAACCCTCCTCCCCCCCCTTCCCATTATCATTGTAATTTATCTTGGACGATATTATTAGAAAGCGCTCTCATCTAAATCTAAACGCTGCACAAACTTTGTTTCTAGAATCAAGTTATTATGGAATTTAGGAGTTTGAGGAAATTTTTCAAAATAACATTCGGGAGAAAACTGGTTTCTTATTCTAAAATTCTATATTCTTGAGAAAGTAAATAAAAGGAAAATATTTTTTACATTTTAATTTAAAAAAAAAAAAATATTTAAATTTATTTAACTTAAATTTTTTTAATTTTAATCCTTAATTAATATTAATTTTATATGAATATTTAAACATGCAAAAGTGTAGTTTGTGGCAAAATTTACTCAGTTTCGATGCGAAAGACCTGTGTGTTAAAATGTTTTCTCAACTGTAACCATATTAGAAATCATTCTGCTCTTTCATAAAACAAACAATGAACTACAAAAATTTTCTAACAGGAAGAGGAAGCTCAGTTAATTACAAATTCTACTTTTTAAATGTTATTTTGTATAAAATGTAAGCTCACTCGAAGCTTATACAGAAGAACAAAAAAAAATTAAATAAAACTAAAACAAAAGGACAAAAAAAGTATAGTTTTATTGGCCTTCTAAATGAATTTTAGAATGGAATGAAGTCATAAAAGATCCCCTTGAGATATCTATATATCGACAAAGAGTAATGATATTTTACATTTTATTGTTATAGATGCAAGATGTGCTTAATTTTAGAAATCTATTAATAAATAAAAGTCAATGCTTTTGGTAATAATTCAATTCAATTTTATTTTTTGTTCTCTTAATGATTTTCATTTTAAAGAAACCAACTATTTATTACTTTTTTTACGATTTGCATACTAATTTTATTTTTGTTAAACTAAAAGTCGCATTTTTTCATATTTGAGAATTTATAGACGACTTGAAATTTGATAATAGTGGAAATAAAAAAAATTGTAATAAAGTTATTGGAAAAAATTCCAAAAAATTCAAAAAAAAATTTAATGAAAATTCTTTAAAACGATTCAATGATTTTCACAAATTTTTTCCTATTTCAATGATTTTTATTTATTTCATTCTTATTAAGGGTATTTGAACCATTATGACGTCACAATATTAGAACACTTTTTTTAATAATAAAATTTTTCTCAAGAATTTAATTATTAAAAAAATGTTTAATAATAGTTTACTCTAAAATACAATTACTTTCACAAATAATAAAAATAAATATAAATATAATAATATATTTACATAAATATAATTAATTTTTATAAATATTAAAATTCATCACAGGATTTCAATTATTTTTAATACACTTTTAAATGAATAATACAAAACAACAACTTTTATTAAAAATTTTAATAAAATTATTTGAAAGAATTTTATTAATGAAAAAAATTTTTAATGAAATCTATTTTAATAATTGAATTGTTTTTAATATAACTTGACAAAATTTTTTTTATGTTTAAGAAAGAAACTTTACTGCAAGTAGTTAAAAAAAATTATTGATTGAAAAGTAATCGTTAGACAAAAAAAAAATAATATTGATTTTTAAAAATAGTTTTTTGCAAATATTATCACTTTCCACAATTTTTGCTAGTTTGTTTTTATATTTTTAATGTTTTTATAAGACTATTTTGTTAAACATATTTTTCTATTCATTGAAAAGAAATCGTTTGTCAAAAAAAATAATCTTGATTTTTAAAAATAGTTTTTTTGCAAATATTTTCATTTTGCACAACTTTTGCTAGTTTTTTTAATATTTTTAATTTTTATACAACACTATTTTATTAAACATATTTTTCTGCCATTTTTTTGCACAAAATATCCAGATATTTCTAGTGACAATTAAACTCGCGAGTTAATTGACTTCATGAAAAACAAAAACAACTTTTTTATTTCACATTTGTATGAGAAAAATCTCACTTTAATATACTGAATTTTTTTTTATTGCCGTTTATTATAAAAATTGTTGTAGCTTAATTTTCGTATATATATATATATACATATTTTTTTGTTGAAAAACCTTTAAATATGAAAATAACAATCGTTATCTCTGCTTTTTGAACATAAAAATAATGCATATACGTTTATTATGTAATGTAATTGAAACAATCTTTTTATTTTCATGATATGCAGAAAAAAATGATTTTTACGATTTTAGGTTTATATTTTACCTGATTTTACGTTTATATAGAGGGAAAGAGAAGAATGACGATAAAATATTTATAATAAATCGTATTCTTTGTTATTAATAATTAATTTCATTGAGAGATAATTATTTTTTAATGCATATATCAATTTAAAAGGGAAAAGCTGAGCTATAAATTATAAAAATGGCTTTGCAACCTGAATAGTTTATATGAATTAAAAAAGGAAAGAAAAAATTCGAAAAGAAAATTATTTTCATACTGAATTATTAATTGTAACCGATATTTTCGTATATCTCTGTCCGCGAGTATTTCTAATCAACTCTTAACTTCCTTGATTCTGACAGTTATTCATTACAATGGATAAAATAAATTTTAATATTTTATAATTGGGTCAATGAAAAATATTAACTATGTTATCTAAATTATTCTGAATAAGCTAAATTTTAAGTTAATATCAATTTTAATTTTTTCTTTGTGATTTATAATTAATAATTAATAATTTACAATAATAAAGTTAAAGTTATAATTTATAATAATTTTTGTATTTTATTATTCAAAAAAAAATCTTTTTATTTAAAAAGGTATTATAATAAACAATAATCACTGCATTATAATAACAAAATAATAATAAATTGTAACAATTATAATAACAAAATAATAAATTGTAACAATTATAGTAACAAAATAATAATAAATTGTAACAATTATTTATTTATACAAATATTAAGAATTATTAGTTATTAATTTTTTAATCTCTTTGCATAAGGACAACGGCCTATTATTAAAAAATAAAAAAAATAATTATTCCGTTTTTTTATTTGGAAAAATAAAAAGTGTTTGCAAGAAGAAACGATTCTTACTTTCATATATAGTTATTTTTTATTCTAATTTTTTTCAGTACTAGTTTATAAATTTATTCAAAGTATTATTGAACTTTGTTCCTTTCTGATTTGCAACAATGTGCGATCAAATGATAATAATTCGCTATTAATTATTACTACTTAAGTAATTGAAATAAATGACAATGTAGAAATTTGTTATTTGTTTTGCTAAAAATTTTTTTAAATTTATTTTACAATTATAAAATTGCAAATTAATGATAATTTCCCTTTCTTTAAATTTAATCTCTAAAAATTAAAGTTCACAGATATGTTTAACATCTATCGTCCTCTTTAATACTATTAAACATGACTAACTGTTATGTATAAATTATCATCATCATCATCATCATCATCATCATCATCATCATCATATGATGGTTGTTTTTGTCTTCGATATAAAGGCAAAATCTGTGTTATTTTATTGATGACGAAATTTACGTCTACTCAACTATTATTAATAACAAAAAAAAAATTATTTTTCAACTGATTTTTCTTTTTCTGATTCATACATAAAATACGCGCATGGATTAATGAAAACTAAGAAAAAGCAAAAATTGTTTCTTGAAAAATTGACTACATTTTTATTTGTTATTATAATTCGGTTCTTATTCTAACAATTTATTATTATTTTGTTGCTATAATTGTTACAATTTATTATTGTTTTGTTATTATGATTGTTACAATTTATTATTACTTTGTTATTATAATTGTTACAATTTATTATTATTATTTTGTTGTTATGGTTGTTACAATTTATTATTATTTTGTTATTATAATTCGGTGATAATTATTGTTACAATTCATTATTATTTTGTTACTATTATTGTTACATTTTATTATTACTTTGTCATTATAATTGTTACAATTTATTATCATTTAGTTCTTGTAATTGTTAAAATTTATTATTATTTTGTTATTGTAATGCGGTGATTATTGTTACAATTTATTATTTTGTTGCTATAATTGTTACAATTTATTATTATTATGATGTTGTAATTGTTAAAATTTATTTTTATTTTGTTGACGTAACAGTAACATGAATCGTGCTAAAATTATTATTTAATAGATTTAACACATATTTATTATTCATATAAGAGAATTTTTATATTGTTATAATAAAATCACCTAAAATTAATAGAGACAAATAATTTTTTCTCCATAGTGTGGAATAAAAAATGAGATGAAAAACGATTTTGAATTCATATATAATAGGCGACAAACAAATGAGTCCTGATTTTTTTCCAGGTGCTTCTTCCCATTGTCAGTGTGTAGAGGCTTCGAGAAAAATAAGAAGAAACGAGTATATAAAGATATTTAAGAATCAATCTATAACTCTCTTTCTCTATAGGAGAAGAAATAAAGATACAAATATATAATGTTGGACTTGAAAAGAGAGCGCTGTGTGTGATGAAAGAGCGAAACGGAACGTAAAAGTTGTCTCGGTGCACGTGTACCCGAAGTGCACTGAGCTGAGTACACTTGCACCGAGATACCTAATGGTTAAACTCTTTGGTGCCAGAGTATCGACCCGCAACACGCGGTAGAGTAGAGTCCATTCTCTTCACTCTCCTCTCTCTCTCTCTCTCTCTTTCTCACTTGCATCGTCCTTGTTATTCTTCTATCCTCCTCACACCTAATAACTCGAGTGTAGTTTGTCCCCAGTAAATGGCAATTTTCCCTAGAGCCGAGAATGCCACGACCGCTCCTGCAAATATCGCCTCTAGTCTATTTCATCGCTTTGTTGTGCATGCGCCAAACGAAAGCAATCGCGTATCCTTCGACAACAGTCTCCACTCACTAACTAAGAAAATCTAACGATTTTTCTTTATTTCCGTATTATTATTTTTTTTTGTATTTTAAATACAAAAAAAATTTTGTACTATCATAATATAATAATTATAATATAAAATTAATTATAATTATATTATAATATATATATATATATATATATATATATAAAATAATAATAAATTGCAACAATTATAACAGCAAAATATTAATAAATAAATAAATAAATTATTATTTTATTTTAATATAATAATTATGATAGTTTTGTTTGAATAGAGACGCATGCTTATTCCCGAAATCTTTTTTGACCAAATAGTTATTTGATATAAAACTACTTAACTTAAAATTCATATAATACGAACATTATTTGACATAAATTTCATTGCACACTGAAACCATTTAACATAAATATCATTTGTCATAGAATTTATTTAACAGAAATATTATGTTACACAAAACTCAGATTACTTAATTCCCATTTGACATAAAAATTATGTAACCTAAATTTCTATTGACATAAAAATCATTTAACATAAATTTCTTTTGACATCAAATTCATTTAACGTAAATTTTATTTCTTATAAAATTCATTTGACATAAAATTCATTTGACATCAATTGCATTTGGTATTAATGTCATTTTACGAAATTCTCATTTGACACAAAATCCATTTGACATATATATCATTAGACATAAAATGAGTTTGACATAAATTTCATTTGACGTGAATATCTATTAATATAATTATTATTTAACGTAAAATTTAATTTATATAAATTTCATTTAGCGTAAATGGCATTGAACATAATTCTCATTTGACATAAAATTTACTTGATATAAATTTCATTTGGTATAAATCTCATTTAACATAATTCTCATTTGACATAAAGTTCACTTGATATAAATTTCATTTGACGCATAAGTCATTACACATAATTCTCATTTAACATAAAATTCAGTTGTCATACATTTCATTTGACAGAAAGATCATTTGACATGAGAATAAAGGCGCGAATTTCAAAATTGGCGAATCACAATGTTGTTGACAATATCTAATTGGTTACTTTTAAAATTCCCACTGATATTTTTATTGTAAAATGTAATTTGTGTAAAATAATTTTTATGTCAAATGAGAATTTTGTTGAATGGCTTTTATGTCCAATCTAATTTATGTCAAATGACTTTTATGACAAATGACAAATATGTTCAATGTCTTTTCTGTCAAATAAACTTTATGAAAATGAAATTTATGTTAAATGAGAATTATATTAAATGAAATTTATGGCAAGTGAAATTTATAACAAATGAAGTTTATGACAAATGAATTTTAGGACAAAATAAAATTTAAAAAATGTATATTTATGTCAAATGACGTATATGCTAAACAAATTCTACCTCAAATTAATTTTCTGTGAAATAAAACTTTAGTCGTATATATAGGGAAATGTTCCTGGTATATAGTATTATAGTTATAAGTCAGGTGTAGTTTTTGAAAAAGTAAATTAAATTTTTTTTTTGAAAATTATCGAGTGAAATATAAAAATTTGAAGTCAAAGTTGAAAACTATTCACAAGTGTGTGATGATTTTTAAATTTTTGAGTGCATAATATTCAGGCCGTGTCAATTGAACCTCACACGTGGGATGGGAGCAAATGATGAATTACAAGACTGTCACTTTAAATTTCGTTCATTCGTTTTTCTTCCAATTAAAGAGAAATTTCAATAAAGCACCTAATACTACTTATATGACTATATACTTTTTACTATATGTTAAAATAAGTTTCTAATATTTTCTCATTTCCCACTAAAACCTCTTTGTAAAAATATTTTTCGAAGTTGGATTTTTTAATTTTTAGGTTCAATATTAATTTTTTTATTTTATTATTCAAAAAAAATCTTTTAAATTAAAAAGGTATTATAATAAACAATAATCACCGCATTATAAGAACAAAATAATAATAAATTGTAATAATAATCACCGTATATTATAATAAGAAAATAATAATAAATTATAACAGTAATCACCGAATTATAATAACAAAATAATAATCGAATAATTCGTTTTCCATACAAATAACTATATATATTTGATTCTATAAAATACAAACACTCATATCTAATAAATATTTACTCGGTACGAATCCTTTTTGTTTGAATAATAACCAAATAAATTATTTTTTTGAATCAAATGATTTTTATTTCATCTAAATAATTTCTTTTTCCAGTGTATCAATATTGAGACTGAAAATAAATAAAAAAAAGGCAAAATTTTCGATTCGTGAAGTAAAAATATCCCCCTAGGAATTGAAAAAGAATTATTTAAAAAAACAAAATCGCGACTTTATATAGAAGTAAAAATCTCCTCTTGTTCTCAAGAATCATGATGACTATCAAAGTGTGCAGAGCGCACATCATAAGAGCAATACTAAGTAATATATAATTTTCTTGCAAAACAGCATCCTGTCTTATTATAAAGCGAAACAACCAATTATGTGAAATCGACTAGAGCTGTTCAACTGCTGTCCATATATATATATACGAATGTTTTGCTGTGTGAATTTTATTACAAGCTGCGGTCAATTTTGCCATGCTCTACAGAAGATTTATTTCCTTTCTCTACTCACAATATATCAGCCTCTCAATATATATATATATATATATATATATATATATATATATATATATATACATTCATGGAAAATATCAATTTTTCGATCACTTCCAGAGAAACTATTACAAAAAATAAGTAAATACTTTCCTCTATATAGTTTTTATTCAACGTATTTCTTTTCTTAATTTTTGTTTCTAAAACGTTTCGTCAAACAATTATATATAGAATAATTTCACTATGGAATTTGCATTTACACTTTGTTTAGGGATAAAATAATTTTAAGATTTTTTTAGTTGAAATTGGAACAAACTTGAATTCTTTGTCTTGGCGCGTCCTAATTTCTAAAGACGTTAAACTAAAGTGTGCAACCACAAAAGTACTAAAAGTTCTTGACCATTCTGGCTTATACTTATAAGTTATTAAATGGCTTTATAGCCCCAGTTGTAAAGTGTTTTTCCTCGAATCCTTGGTCAGGACTGATTGGAGAATATGAATTTGAAGAAATCATTGTTCTACATTGTTTGGAAGAAGTTATGGGATTTATATAGAAGGAAAAAACTTAAAATAACGACTTCTTTTCCTCTAAAAAGTAATTAATTGCTGTTATTTTTAAGTGTAGCATATGAAACTCAATATTTGCATTAACTTTTTATTGCTATTTTGTTGAGTATAAATTTAAAAAAAAAATTATTCATAATCTACGAAACATTATTTATCTTGACATAATCTTGTAATGTTAAAATTTAATGGTCTTCTTAGTAAAAACATTTATTTAATTTTGTCTTTTAGTTTTGGTTAAATATGATACATATTTTAAATTATTTTTTAATATAATTAAAAATTCTGTAATATAGTCTTAATATGAAGCTTAGAATCTACCGTTTATTTTTCACTTATATTTAGTTTCAATAAATTAAAAGAAATTTTTTAAATAATTAATTAAAAATTACTGGCAATGGGAGTAAAAATTCAAATTCATCTCCGAAGCCTTTTTCATATTTGATAAGCATTATTGTTTTGTTTTTAATTTTTTAATAATTATTTTCAAATACCTAACCCTTGAATTATAAAAAAATTTTCCGTTTTATTTAAAATAAAATATTTTCAATTTTTTAAAATATAATATATTAAGTAGAAAGTTAGATAAATAACAAAATTATAATTAAAAATAAAATTTTTTTTATAGAAAATATCAATTTTGAACTTAAAATGATAAATTAAAAAATTCATTACAATTTTTTTTCGGTTCAATATAAAAAAAATTAGTTATTTTTGAAAAGATAAAATAGTTATAAATAAATTATTAAATACACAATTCATTAAAAGTTTTAAATGAATAATGTTAAAAGTTTAATAAATTAAAGAAATTAAATTTAAATGGAATTTTTTTTTACAAAAAGCCCAATATTGATTACAGTATATTTAACCTTCAAAACACTTAATATTAAAATGATGCTGAAAGGCTTATTTTTGAAAATTAATTTGCGCAACTCAGATTTTTATCATTAAACGTATTTAAAACCTACCCATGACAAAAAAAATTCAGAAAATGTAAAAATTAATTTTTTTTTGTTTTTGGAAAAGAACAGGTGCCTTTCAGGAGAATCACTCATTTATACTCTTTATAGTTTGTTGTACTATTTATTAGATATACGATAAAATAATATACTCATAGCTAATAAATATTTATCTTACATATTTTTGTGGATAGTGAGCAAGTAAATGATTTATTTAAATCACATACTTTTTAATTGAACCAAATAATTTTTTAGTTGTACATATCAAGTAATTTTTAGTTGTATTTAATAATTTTTAGTTGAATCAAATAATTTTTGGTTGTATCAAATAATTTTTGTTGTATAAAGTAATTTTTAGTTGTAGCAAATAATTTTTGTTGTATAAAGTAATTTTCAATTGTATCAAGTAATTTTACGTTGTATCAAATAATTTTTGTTGCATAAAGTAATTTTTAGTTGTAGCAAATAATTTTTGTTGTATAAAGTAATTTTCAATTGTATCAAGTAATTTTACGTTATATCAAATAATTTTTAATTTTATCACATCATTTTTAGTTGTATCAAGTAATTTTACGTTGTATCAAATAATTTTTGTTGTATAAAGTAATTTTTAGTTGTATCAAATAATTTTTGTTGTATAAAGTAATTTTTAGTTGTAGCAAATAATTTTTGATGTATAAAGCAATTTTCAATTGTATCAATTAATTTTACGTTGTATCAAATAATTTTTGTTGTATAAAGTAATTTTTAGTTGTATCAAATAATTTTTCGTTGTATCAAGTAATTTTTATCACATCATTTTTAGTTGTATCAAATAATTTTTGTTGTATAAAGTAATTTTTAGTTGTAGCAAATAATTTTTGATGTATAAAGTAATTTTCAATTGTATCAAGCAATTTTACGTTGTATCAAATAATTTTTGTTGTATAAAGTAATTTTTTAGTTGTATCAAGTAATTTTTATTTTTATCACATCATTTTTAGTTGTATCCAATAATTTTTCTTTGTATTAAGTAATTTTTACTTTTATCACATCATTTTTAGTTGTATCAAGTAATTTTACGTTGTATCAAATAATTTTTGTTGTATAAAGTAATTTTTAGTTGCATCACATAACTTTTCGTTGTATCCAATAATTTTTCTTTGTATTAAGTAATTTTTACTTTTATCACATCATTTTTAGTTCTATCAAGTAATTTTTTGTTGTATCATATAATTTTTTGTTGCATCAAACAATTTTTAGTTGTATCAAATAATTTTTGTTGTATCAAGTATAATTTTTTGTTGTATCACATAATTTTTGTTGTATCAAGTATAATTTTTTGTTGTATCACATAATTTTTGTTTTTTTTTTCTCTGTGAAGAAAAAATAGAAGAAAGAAAGAACCTTTTTTTCGATCTGTTAGTCCTTCGAAATCAGTATTTTGTCTCTTTTGTCATTATTCCATGTTTAGTAAAAATATTTGATTCGATGATTCATCGAATCCATCGCGGATTCTTCGGAGAAAAAAAGAAGGAAGGAAGGCTCCTCAACAATGGACTTGTGTGTATATATCTTTTATTCTCCAACACACAAAAACATTTACAGACAGAGAGTGAGAGAGAGAGAGAGAGGAGAAAGAGAGGGTTCCCTCGCAACTTTGAACCTCTTGCCTACGTTACTGGCTCGGCTCGTGAGTATAGTTCATTTTAAATTTCTGTCAGTGTACTCGGTGGCAACGCAGTTCTACAGCTGATTTTGAAAGGCACGCCACGGGCGATGCTTTTTACTGATCCGACTGTTGGAATTATTTTTTATTATTTTTTATCCGCGTGAATGTTAAAGTTGCCTAGTTCTTCTTTTTTTTATTTGCAAATATTTTTTAATTTCCCCAAAAAGCCAGTCTCTCTGTATTGATGTCATTGTCTCGGTTGTGCATAATCGCGAGTGTTTCATTATGTGAATATATACTCCCTTTGGATACACATGTGCTTTTTTTTTTTTTTGAAAACAAATAGTATCCAATTTAGTGGAATCTCAATGTTACGTTAAGCATTGCAATTTAGATTCAACTGTTGAGGTAATTGTTCATATTTTCTCCTAAAATATAGTTGTGATAATTTATTGAAATATTGAAAAAGGGGTATTTTTATCAATTCTCTATTTTTATCAAATATTATTTTAACAATTTTTTATCAAAAATTATTTTAACAATTTTTTATCAAAAATTATTTTAACCATTTTTTATCAAAAATTATTTTAACAATTTTCTATCAAAAATAATTTTATTAATTCAAATTTTGTCTAGTCTTATTATTCTTACTTTTGTTATCACTGTGATAACTATTTTTTGAATCGAAATCTTTGTTAGTCAACTAAAAATTATCTTTGAATTAAACATAATAAATAGAAAAAGAAAATGAAACAATTTTTATTCAACTTCATAAGTTTGATCATTTTAATTGAGTAACAAAAGAAAATGTTTCAATATTAAACATTAAAAAATATACTTTATAATTGAAACATCTTTTTTTTTTTTGGTTACTTATTTTTGGATTGAGAGAAAAAAATTTTTCCCAGTGTATTTCTTAAGGATATACGTTGAGAGAAAATCACATATCTTTCTAGGATATACAAAGTATACAGTAGCAGTCATCTAATCAGAGGGCTGAATTTATTTTTAGAAAATGAGATCATGTTTGAGGATTTTGACAAAAATTTATGTAAATAAATTTAGAAAATTTTCTTTTCTTTATTTTTTTTTGCCCTGATAGTCGAGATTAAAATGAAATAGACACTAAGATAAAATTGACATTGTAATTGCCTTCAACAAAGTCTGACTATATTCAAAAGCAAACTGTTCTTATGTATGCAAAAGCTGATAAACAAATGAGGTTTACAAAGAAATTTTATCAGAAGCGCAATTTTTATTTCTTGTTTATTTGTCATTTTATTTATTATTATTATTATTATTATTATTATTATTCATATTAATTAATATTACTATTATTACTATTATTATTATTATTATTATTATTATTATTATTATTATTATTATTATTAGTATTATCAATATTACTTTTATTAATAAGTTTAATTATTTTTAAGTACAGAATTATTACGATAAAAAGTATTTACAAAAAAAACAATAAAAAATTTTATATTTATTATAAATTTTCTCGAAATTTTTCATGAAAAAAATTATAATTATTATTATTAATACTATTTATATTAAGTTAAATAATTTATTTTATTTATTAAGTAATGAAAAATTAAATTTAGTGTAAACTTTTGAATGTCGTAATTTATTTACCATTAGTCATAAAACATATATTATAATAATTATTAAGTAGTAATTGAAAATAAATTTTTTTAATTATTTATATAATATTCTTTTTTTCCTTTCTTCTTTTTTGCTAACAAATTCTCTTATGTAAGAGAATTTTTTATCTTTTTACAAAATTCGAGATATTTTTTAATGTCAGAAAATTTTCTTCTTCTTCTTGATTCAATATTTATTTTTCGTTCCAAGTAATTATTCATATCGATCATTTTCTTTGTTTTTAAGGCGCCAGGTTTTTTTTTATCACTGAAAAATACTTTCAACGGATAACATAAGAAATTGATTTTCCTTTCTTTCTCGAATTACGAAAAGTAATTAATATTTTATTAATATATATTCAATTTTCCATAATTTAACATTTCTATTGTTGAAATTAAATTATTGAGAAATTAGAATGAAAATAAATAAAATAAAAGGAACGAAGTTAGAAAAAATCTGTTATTTTAAAGATTTACAATATTATACTTTTTTCTTTATTAAATTATTTATTTCTATTTATTTAATAACTAAATTGTTTACTATTAGGTAAAAATTTAATATTCTTTTAAATTTATTTTTATTTTTAATTTTCAAAATTTTATTAGTTTCAATTTTTGTTAATACTGCAAAATTGTTTACATAATTATTTATTTAAAAAATTAATCTTTGCATTGAATAGAAATGAAAAATTTGTATACAAAAAAAAATTCAATTCGAAAAAATAGTAAATGATAATAATAATAATAATAATAATAATAATAATAATAATAATTAACATCGAAAAAAAATTTAATGTAGAACAAAATTTCTCTATGATGTTTAGATAATTCGAGTGCAGATAAAAATACAACAAGAGATGAGAGTAGATATGAAAAATTCTTTCAATTCTTTTTTTCTTGTTTGATAATCGTATCAAATTTACTGATTTTAACTATACATTTGATAGTAAAAATAAGTTTTTCTCATCTTTAGCTGATTTATTGTATGAAAAGTTAATATTCCAAATGGAATTTTGCCAATTGATTTTTCTTTTACGACCTATTTCAAGACAATTATTATTATACAGAAAGTAACAAAAAAAAATTTATTTTCTACTGAAAGAAATTAAACTTTTCTCTCTAGAATTTTTTTCTACATTTTATTTTTCGTTATACAAAAAGAATAATAATTTATTGTAATAAAAGAAAAATAGTAAATAAATAAATTTAAATTGTCTTATTTTAAAATTTATTTTCTATTCTTTAGTTAATTTTTTTTCAAGTCGAAATTAATTTAATTTCTTTAATTTATTAAACTTTTAACAATATTCATTTATAATTTAATAAATTGTGTATTTAATAATTTATTTATAACTATTTTGTCTTTTCAAAAATAACTAATATTTATTTTTTTATAATGAACGGAATAAAATTGTAATGCATTTTTTAATTTATCATTTTAAGTTCAAAATTGATATTTTCTGTAAAAAAATTTTATTTTTAATTATAATTTTGTTAGTTATCTAACTTTCTACTTAATATGTTATATTTTAAAAAATGAAAAATATTTTGTTTTAAATAAAACGGAAATTTTTTTTAGAATTAAAAACAAAACAATAATGTTTATCAAATATGAAAAAGGCTTCGGAGATGAATTGTTTGTCAAATAAAAAATTCACGTTTTTATTAAATTTAAAAATATTGAAACAAAATTTAACAAATTTTTTGGGCTACAACTTCAAATATTTATATACAGATTACGTATAATTAAAAAACAGTTTAAAAAAATGATTAACTGAAAAACGAGGCTTCGGAGATGAATTTGAATTTTTACTCCCATTGCCAGTAATTTTTAATTAATTATTTAAAAAATTTCTTTTCTTTTATTGAAACTAAATAGAAGTGAAAAATAAACGGTAGTTTCTAAGCTTCAATTTGATATTATATTAAGACTATATTACAAAATTTCTAATGATATTAAAAAATAATTTAAAATATGTATCATATTTAAGCAAAACCAAAAGACAAAATTAAATAAATGTTTTTACTAAGAAAAACTTTAAATTTTAACATTAGAAGATTATGTAAAGATAAATAATGTTTCGTAGATTATGGATAAATTTTTTTTGAAATTTATTCTCAACAAAATATCAATAAAAAGTTAATATGCAAATATTGAGTCTCACGTTGGAGACACGAGAAGTAGTTCCTTTCAGGAGAATCTGTTTACAATTATTTTTGATGGAGAATATTTATAAATAAAGATAAAGATGAGAGGAATTTTTTAATATTGGAAAAATTAATATTAATATCGTTTTTTGGTGTTACGCGGGCCAAGAAAGTTTTAAGTAGTAAAATCCACGTTTCATCAGACGAACTCTAAAATTTTTCTTCCCTTCACAATAATTGAAAATTAATCACAAAAAGTATATAAAGAAATTAATAATTTTTGAGGTGAGGAAAAGAATAAATTTTTAAGAATACACTGATCCTTTTTCTTTGTCCTTAAATATAGTATATAATGACAAATAGGATGAACTTATTAAGTATTGAAAGAAAATGATACAGGAAATCCTTTTATTCAACATTCATGGTAACTCAGAACCATGTGACAAAGAAGACTTATTGTTGAAGGTATTACAATTGACTTCAATTGTTTTAATGCCATTTATTTTACTTCCGGTGCCATTCCACTTTGTTTATAAAGCGACTATTTAGAAAATAATTTTACTCCTTTTTGCAATTTATTTGTTTTTAACTATTTATAAACAAAAATTTTTTTTCACTACTATTTTGGTTTTTTGAAATTTGAATTAAAAAATTCTTCTCCTTTAAATAGTTTTTTGAAAAAATTTTTAAAAACAAAAATTGTTTTCAAAGTAATTTGATATTATTTTTTAAAAATAGTGAAATTTTTGCTCAGAAATTCAATTATTTTTTTTGTCATTTATTATTTATTCTTCAAAGATTGAAATTATTTTCATAAATTTGAATGAAATTCTTTTGTGACAATTAAATTATTTACAAAAATTTAAATGAAATTCTTTTATAACAATTCAATTTTTGTCAAAATAATTTTTTAATAAAATTCTTCGTAGAAACTAATTACAAAAATTTGTCAAAATTCAATTATTTTCAATGTTTACTGTTTTAAGAAAATTTTCAGAAAAGAATTCAGTTATTTTCAGAAATAATTTAGTAATAAATTATTTTTCAACATAATTAGCTTTTTGCAATGAATTTATATTACTTTTGAAAATAATTGAATTCTTGAGACGAATTTTATTAAGATTTCTTTTTAAATAATTGAATTCTTTTGAATTAATTTTTAAAAATTCTTTTGAATTAAGTTCTGCAATTAAATTCTTTTTTTTAAATAAAACCCTAAAGTCATTTGACACAAATAGTTAATAGAAAATAAACTGTCGGCATTAGATTACTATTTTCTTCGCTCTAAAGTTCGAGGTAATTGTTAAGCGTGCACAAATGTATGATTGCTTGATTGTAGAATCATTTTATGTCATATACTCTTTTATATACAGTTTAATCTTTCAATTGTAAATATTACTTTCACCATTTAGTATTCAATAACAGTTGATTGTTGTTTAAAAGAAAAACTTAATTACAACAAATAAATATTTACTTTATGCTAGAAAATCATTTTTCAACAACATTTTACATTTTTTTCTCTTCATTACATTTTATTTTTTATTATCCCACTGAAGAATTGAATTAAAATAATAAACAAAAAAATTTGCAGTGAGAATTTTAAAAATGTTTTAATAATGCAAAAAAAAAATTCAACATATACTAAAAAAAAGTGTTTCTGTAAAAACAATCAATTTTTCAGTTTTACACTATATTGTAAATTTTTATTTGTTTTTTTTTTAATTTAGCTCCTCTTTACAAAATTTTTCAGGAGAAGAACAATTTTTCTTTAGGAGTAAAATAAGATGAAACTATGGAATTTTGTTTTATTCTACTTTGTATTTTAAAATATTCAACAACGTGAGATATGTAACTTAATTTACATTCAGCGCATTGGAGGGAAAAAAAAAAATATATATATATATAGTCTCTTATAAATAATGGACATTTTCATTGGAAATTCTAATTATATTCATTGTTTTGAAGTTTGAACTTTGTTTTAGAATCAAAGAAATTTTTACGTTCATAAATTTAGTTAAAAGCAATGATTATACGGAAATGGAAGTTCTGTATAGTTTTTTTTAAATACTTTCAAATAAATATTTTTAATATAACTTAATTTTCATCAGCAGAGAAACGTTTTCCAGTTAAAAATAAAATTACTAAGCTTTGAATGAATTACATTTATTTTTCTCCTTAAAAATTAACTACATTTTCTAAATGACGAACATGTTTTTTTTTCTATCATGTTTTGAAAAAAAGAAGAAAAATTACCTCGTAAAACTACTTTTTGTTAAGAAAATATAAATTTCCATTTAAAATCATAGAAATACACGTATAATTTTGGAATAAATTTGCTAAATAAATGTTCTCTTTAATTTTTTAAAATTCAATATATCTTCGAACAAGAGAAATTTAAAATTTTTGAAAATTTACTTTTTATAATATTTCTCTTTTTTAAAATCGATTTCTTTCGAAAGCTAAAAAGCAGAAAACATTATTTATATACAGCTAATAAATATTCTTCTTTCGAAAAGAAAATATTTTCCCTATTAATATTAAGAAAGAAAATTCAATTTTTTCCCCCTCATTAACGAATTATTTTTCAATTAATTTTTCAGAAATTAGGATCAACGGAAAATGGCAGATTTGAAGAATCTGACACTTGGGTCAGGTGGTGGAACTAAATTTCTCGCTTTTGATCAAGTGCAATTTACAGCCAGTGCCAGTAATCAAGGAGACAATCAAGTTGCAATTAGATCGCCACCGCCAACGTTGCATCTTGAAAATCTCAATAATGCAATGCACGGGTAATTATCATCAACTATTCATCAAAATTTTCTTTAAATATTTATCAATTATTTTTCCCCTACTTTAAAAAAAAAAATTTCCCCAACTTTTCATTTCCACAAACATATAAATAATGAGAAAAATTCTTCACTAAAACAGAAATTAATTGAGGGCAAATTTAAAATCATTAAAGTCATCATATTATACAATGATTGTTTGAAATTGAAGAAAATCGAAAGAATCACGAACGTGCATTATTAATGTTAATTAGAATGAAATTTAAATTGTTAAGAAATTGTTTCAGAAAATTGAGTGAAATTAAGTGAAAAAATTTTTATACCCAAAAATATTAATTTTCATCTTTATTTATAGAATCCACTTATATTGTTCGATCAGAAAATTCTATTCATCTTCCTAGAAGGATTAGTTTACATTTCACTTGTGCAGATTATGCACCTTCATATTAGTTTCGAAAAAAAGTGAACAGGGCATATTTTCAAGTGACTTTGAATTGTCAAGGACATGAACGATTTTAGCCCCCTCCAAAACACTTTTGGATACAATAGAAAAAAGTGTTGACACTAAAGAAGGAAATTTAAAATTAAATTCCAAATTTAAAAATAATAAAATGAACAGGAATAACAAATGCCATGAATTAAACGATAAGGAAAGTTTTTAAAAGTTTCAACAATTAATAAAGAAAAATAATTACCATCAATTAGTAATTACTTAAAATTTATGTCAAGAGATAAAGCAATTATAAAAGAATTAATTTAATTTTGAAAAATAAGGTCTTCTCTAAATTGAAATAAGTACCTCTCTGAGTATGTCGATTAGTGATGAGATAAAATTGATAATCAATTAGTTATTTAGAACTATATTATTTTTTAACAAAACACTTGAATGTATTATTGATTGTACTGTCAACTTTATTGAATTGATATTTCATAATAGTCGAAAAATCACTTAAAACTATAGATTTTATCATAGTAATGAAAATAATAATTAAAATACAAAGCGCTTGTTCTGTTTCTCTTTTCGTTTCATTAAAATTATCTGAATGAAAAAAATCAATCAATGATAACAAAATTTCTTACATAAGAGCTACTGATTCTAGAAACTATGTGAATATCGATACAATCACGAAATTTTGACCATTATCTCATCAAAAAAAGACACTTAAAATTATTACAATACTTCGCACTCGATAATTAATTTTAAAAAACAAGGTTTCAAAAATTTGTAATTTCAATGACAATGATTTCAACGATAGTTGAATGAGTAAAAACTAATTAGAAAATTGCGGTAATAAATAAAAATTGAACTATAAACTGTTAGAAGAAATAAAGTTTTATCATGTGTGCTGCTTAATTGATTATCAAGTGATTCTATATGGAGAATGAATTTTGTTTAGCCGTGAATCAAGAATGTCTATTAAGTATATCAAAGACTTCTTTCCAAATGAAAAGACTGTTGATACATTCTATTTTCAAGCGACGAGAGCCACGTAGGGAGTTTCTCGTGCATAAATAATCGATTGATTCAAGGTTCAGGAAAAAAACCTTTGAAGAATGCTTAATATTTCACGTACATAGTCAAATAATAACAATTGAAGAATAAAGTTGTTGAAAACAAATCATTTCAATTATCGACATTCGGTTGACTAAGAAAACATTCTCACTACTGGATCCATCATTAAGGTTAATTCGGAACTTTTAGATATGCTACAAGTCGAGTCCGTATTGTGCTTGTGGGATATCCACACGGGAATTAACCATAGAAGCAAGATTTTTATTGTCTGGTCCCCAAAGTATTAGTCAATGCCAAATATAGATTTTCAAAACTAGGCAGATTGATAAGAAAAGGTCCATTAACCTTCCAATTAAAATCGGAGGTGAAACGAGCAAGGATCCTTTCGTGGCAAATGTCACCAAGACAATAAAAATCTTGGACATTCCTGCAATTTTGAACCTGACAAAAAAGAGGCCCGAGCCTCTTGTAGTTCATTGAATTCCTTTAATCGACTTTGGTAAGAGAATTACTCTTTTAAACAAGTCCTGACGAAAGATAGACAGTACCCAGAATGCAGGAGGACTGATGCCCAATGAAATGGAGAAGCAGTTAGTTGCAGTCGTATTGATAATACCCCATCAGAAGTGGGTAGACTTTGCTACAGTCGGTGAACCAAAATCACTCTTAAGATCCACGACTTGGATTCCCTTACTCTGCATTAAAGATGCTTCTGTTTCCTCCAACAATTAGTGGACCCCTTTTTCGAGGGATTGCCACAGAAGCATCCGGAAGAAAAAAGTCGACAAAACTAAATCAAGTCTTCCAAAGTTTGGAAGCTGTACGAGTCATGTCAGCCTGGAGGTTAGACACGGAAGTCGTCAACGAACAAGGAGAAAACAGCCTAAAGCTGAGTAGACGGTTCAAGGACCTAAGAAGAGTCATCATCCAGGGTCAAGGTAAACCCACAACTAGCAAACTTTAAAGGACCTCAAAGTTTATATTAAAATAATCTGGCACATAAAACATCTAAGACCTATTAAAAAAGTTACTTTACAAACATTGTACATAATGTTCTTTTGGACTAGAAAATCGTCCAATCAAAAATAACTAAACCCCGAAAGACGAATTACAAAGAAAATGGATTCGAATGTCAACAAAAACCCAAAAGTTACAAAATTGCCAACTTTGTCATTTAGCACAAACTATCTCTTCTCTAAAATATTCCCCAACTTCATTGTTCTTCAAATATTATCACCATTAATATTCAGACAAATGTCTGATTACTCCTAATGATGTAATTACAAGTTGAACAAAATTTATGTAGGTTACAGATAATAGTCGTCAATGCACTTTCTTATAAAATCTTTTATCATTACTACTAACAAAGTAACTAGAATTTTAATGATAGATAAAGAGATTACAGTAATATTACAAATGACCTTAAGGTCATAGCCTTTAAGCAACTGTTATTCATTTAAAACAAAGTTTCATGGTGACTGGAAAACACTGAGTTTACTTGCATGAAAAAAATATTTTTTCCTACACGTATACTACAATTATCCCCTGTTCTCTTTCTTACCCAACAACAAAAATATAAAAAGGTTTTGTTTCATTTTTTGTTAAACTACTCCAAACGAGACTGAAACCAGTTATGTAAATTTAATCAAAGTGCACTCTACAGAAAGTAGAAAAAAGAATTATTTTCCAACAATTATAAAAAATTGAAAATAATACAAAAAAGTATACATGTAGCTCAACTGAAAAAAAGAAAATTTTTATTTTCGATTAATGTGACTCAGAAAGAGGCGATAGAATTTTCTTTCTCATTCCCATTGAGTCACGTTAAGGACAAAAGAGATGATTTCTCAACTCATAAAGGAATAAGAAATTAAATTGCTTTGAAAGGATTTTCCGAAGGTTGCCACTTACACGTTCGCATAAAATTATTGCTATAATATAGTATATTTTTCAATAATAGACAATTTCTTATTTTTATATATATCCCTCTTTTTTTCCAAAAACGTAAAAATAGAATCTCTTAAAAAATTCTATCAGCAATTGATGACGTCAATAGATTAAATATTATTCAATCGATATGAATCAAAAAGCAGCGTGAGAATATTTCCAATACATAAAAGTTAAGGAACCCAATTAAAATGTAAAAATATCCTGACCATCGTCTCTGACGTGGAAATATTTGCGGAAAAATAAAGAAACAAATTCAATCAATATGATTGATTGAATCTCTTAATAAATTCCTAAATACAAATCTGTAAATTCGGACAAAATTTTTCACACGCCAATTGTAAGCTTACTATTCATCCCTTTTGAATTATTTAAAGTCCTGCAATATTGTAATTTTTTTCAAAAATTTGTCATTTATCTGATAAAAGAATCCGCAATGCTTGTATCATTAAGAAAAATATTTGGCTAACTACTATCTCTTGTATAAGTTACGTCTAAAAGTGATTCAACAAAATTTGAACAGAAGCCAGGATTTTTCTCATTCTTTAGATAAATTGAAATATTTTTTAAAAAATAAATTCTACAACTTTGCTTAAGAGATGTGTAGGATAATAAAATTGAAAATAAGAATTAAATTTTTTTACAGGGGTTCTCAGAATAATTTACACGTGTCCTGCAATGGTGCTGCAACTAATGGTTCAGCGGGAGTAATTTCAAGTGGAATTTTAGCGCGAAAGGTGCCTAATCATGTTGGTGCTAGTCCAGGCGAGCCTAATAAAAAGCCAACCGTTTCTCTCACACATTTACCAAAAAGACCGCCAGTCGACATAGAATTCAAAAATTTGGCTTTCAGCGTGTCCGAAGGTAGAAAAAGAGGTAAATACGAAAAATTAATTACTGTTCTAGTGATACTTTAACAATTCTAACGTGAATTATTAAGACCAGGTTCCTCCTTCTCGGGCCCCAAAGAAGCCTCAATTTCAGGACTTTTTTTAGATAGAACATAAATGAATTTCGGAAAAACTTTTTGCGACTTTTATTATTATACAAATAAGGACAATTTTTTAATTAAAAAAAATAATAGATAAAAAATGGCGGCTCCAGATTTTTATAAACAAAGCTCAAACAGTTGAGGTGTTTGTGGGCGGGGAATTCTACAGCTTTTTCTATTGATCTGAAATCAAAAAACCAAAAAAAAATTCTAAAATAGAATTTATTTGGGGGCCATATGAGTTTCCGATTTTTATAAAAGGACATTAAAACAAAATAGCGGCTATTTGAAAGAAAAATAGTATTTTTACCCCATTATTTTTTGGCTTCAACGTCGGCTAGAAAATATTCGTGATCGATTAAAAAAACGCTCTCATATGGCCCCCTAAATTTAATTTACTTTATTTTGAACTTTGGATAATTTAAGTCGGTTAATTCGTTGAAGCTGTGGAGATTTCCCCGCGCATTTGAAAAAAGGTGTTTCGAGAAAAACGAATTTAAAGTTTTAAGTACTGAAAAATCGCATTTAATGTTTGTTTTTGAGAACTTGGGTTCAGCACGATACATTATGCCTTCCTTTTCCTCGAACATCTTATGTTGTTGGATCACAAACTTGCTGCCAATTGTATTTTTGAAGGACAGGTGTACAGAAAATTACTTACTTTTTGGTCAAAAGACTTTCAACAACAGTTGAACTCTCCGTCTAGATGTAACTCGTGAAATACTTCCGATATCAAATTATCCTTGTGGCTACGTATTCTCAAGACCATAAAGATGATTTTTAAGCAAAAAAATGGATTTTTTCATTATTAAGAAGGAGAAGCTGATTTTAAATTTCTTAATTTAAAAAATTTAAAAAGAGTTGACTTTAGAAACACGTGGTCGTAAAAGACGTGAACACTGCCGAAAGTTAGTAATCTTCCTGGCCCACTGGTCACTTGAGGAGTCCTGCCCATTAAGTGACGTCGATTCCGAGTGGAGATACGAAATTAAGGATTCGTACTTTCCCTCTCACTATGCAGTTTCCAATCTGAAAATTTAATTGAAATTCAGTAAATAAATCATATCAGTATAGTTGTGTACTACAAATAAACACATTTCATATCTATAGAAATGTGTATAATTATACAATCTTTATTTTAAGATTGACCATACTTCTGCTAACCCCAGAGACCTATTGTTAGGCTCGTGTTTAGAAATAGATACAGTTTATAACTTATGATTTAAAAGTTTCTAAAATGAGCTCTACTTTCTTTCCCACACAGAAATCATAATCCTATTGATCCTCCAAAAACCATTTTTTCATTTTACCCTTTTCTCGAAGAGAAAAAATTCTATTTTGCAAAAAATAATTGTCAATTATTAGAGAACAAATAAATTGTCAATCTGTAAAAAGAATTTAAATTAAAAACTTAATGAAAAATTCTCACAAAACAATTTTCTTGAATCAGCCATTCAATTTATGGTCAATAAATTCTATGCCTAGATAAAAAAACACCCAGCTACAACTTTTAAAGGTGATACTCTGAAGGTAGAGAAAATAAACGACAAGATATCTTAAGCGTCTTCCAACTTTCTGTGTGGTTACCCACACTCGCAAAGTTGTAGTTCTATATGAAACGATTTACAAGGGAGGTTGAAACAATGAAGAGGAGGTCAGTGAGTTTGGATTAGAAAAGAAATAGAGGTGAAGGTGCGGTTTTCTTTCGATAGGCACCTCTTTTTGTCCATTGGATATAGAAGTACAAAATGTGAATGACCTGCTTGAAAGAATCGATAGTAATGCACTCGGAAGTTCCCATTTCTAGGCGTTGATGCACTACATCCAGAGTGCAACTGTACTCGAGTTTTCGCACGCCTCCTCTTTTTTTTGTTAATAAGAATATTTCATAAACTGTATTGGGGCTATCCTATTATATACTGAATAAAATCATTGCACCCGACTTTGAAAGGCATAATGGAATAAAAGAGATAATTTTATTTGCAGGTTATAAAACAATTCTAAAATGTGTCAACGGAAAATTCAGATCCGGAGAACTGACTGCAATTATGGGACCATCTGGAGCAGGAAAAAGCACACTAATGAATGTTCTTGCAGGATACAAGTAATTAGATTTTAATTTTTTTTGCTGCATTCGGCTAAATAGACTGAGAATGTTAGTGGTTTTCTGATTATATGGTGATTTGGGAGAATTTTTAGAAGAAGTCCTTGGGGGGCAATTTTCTACTGAATAAGAAAAGTTTGAAGATCTAATTTACTTTTGATAGTGGGGACAATAAGTTTAATAACTTTTTGCGCAGGAAGGTTATTAACCTTTTTTGTTATCATCAATTTTGTAACATCTAATCTTATCTTGTCTTTCTAAACTATGTGGGAAATATCACCGATTACATTTAGAGATTCCTGATCTAATTTTTGATTTCTACTTCTTTAGATGCTCTTATTTAGAAATTCTATACGACAGATTATTTTTATATAAAGTTTGAGGTCCTTTAAAGTTTGCTAGTTGTGGGTTTACCTCGACCTCTACCTAGGTCTTACATGTTTTATGCACCAGATTATTTTTATATAAACTTTGAGGCCCTTTAAAGTTTACTAATTGTGGGTTTACCTCGACCCTGGATGATGACTCTTCTTAGGTCCTTGAACCGTCTGCTCAGCTTTAGGCTATTTTCTCCTTCTTCGTTGACGACTTCCGTGTCTAACCTCCAGACTGACATGACTCGTACAGCTTCCAAACTTTGGACGACTTGATTTAGTTTTATCGACTTTTTTCTTTCGGATGATGCTTCTGTGGTAATCCCTCGAAAAAGGGGTCCACTAATTGTTGGAGGAAACAGAAGCATCTTTAATGCAGAGTAAAGGGAATCCAAGTCGTGGATCTTAAGAGTGATTTTGGTTCACCGACTGTAGCAAAGTCTACCCACTTCTGATAGGGTATTATCAATACGACTGCAACTAACTGCTTCTCCATTTCATTGGGCATCAGTCCTCCTGCATTCTGAGTAATGTCTATCTTTCATTTGGACTTGCTTAAGAGAGTAATTCTCTTACCAAAGTCGATTAAAGGAATTCAAGGAACTACAAGAGGCTCGGGCCTCTTTTTTGTCAGGTTCAAAATTGCAGGAATGTCCAAGATTTTGATTGTCTTGGTGACATTTGCCACGAAAGGATCCTTGCTCGTTTCACCTCCGATTTTAATTGGAAGGTTAATGGACATTTTCTTATCAATCTGCCTAGTTTTGAAAATCTATATTTGGCATTGACTAATACTTTGGGAACCAGACAATAAATCTAGCATCTATGGTTAATTCCCGTGTAGATATCCCACAAGCACAATACGGACTCGACTTGTAGCATATCTAAAAGTTCCAAATTAACCTTAATGATGGATCCAGTAGTAAGGAAGTTCTCTCAGTCACCAAAATATCGAAATGTCGTTAAATATTAGAAAACCATAAGTATCCCAGTCGAAGCCAAGAATCTTTACAGCCTCAATATAATATAATTCTGCAATTCTTCTATTTCAGAACGTCGAACCTAAGTGGATCGGTTTTAATAAATGGAAAAGACCGAAATCTTCGAAGATTTCGAAAAATGTCCTGCTACATAATGCAGGATGATTGCTTAATGCCATATTTAACAGTATACGAGGCAATGACAGTCTCAGCGAATCTCAAGTTAGGCAAAGATATTAGTATCGCTGCTAAAAAAGTTGTTGTAAGTAGAACTTATAATCTTGAATTTTTCCTCTTTCGATAAAAGCACTAAATTCTAATAAAATAGAGAAATTTGCTGCACATTAAAAATAAAGATGTTTTGTTCTTGTACTTAATGGTAGAATAGAAAAGGGAATTCAAAATTAGAAATTTAATTCGCATTAGTAATAAAATTATTTTAATTGAAGGTTGAAGAAATCATCGAAACCTTGGGCCTAAGCGATGCGAGTAATACACAAGCGGTTTGTTTGAGTGGAGGTCAACGAAAAAGATTGTCCATTGCTTTGGAACTTGTCAATAATCCACCCGTGATGTTCTTTGATGAGCCTACTTCCGGTCTCGATAGCTCTTCCTGTTTTCAGTGCCTCAGTCTTTTAAAATCACTAAGCAGAGGAGGTCAGTTACACAAGAATAATATTCCTAACAAAATATAGTTGAAACTAAAGTGTATAAATTGCAAATCTATTATCTCTTTCTTTATAGATTGTCATTCAGTGTTTTATGTCTGAATTAAATATTTCAGGAAGGACCATTATTTGTACAATTCATCAGCCAAGCGCGAGGCTTTTCGAAATGTTTGATAAACTCTATCTTTTAGCAGAGGGACAATGTATATATCAAGGAAATGTAGGTGGGCTCGTGCCCTTTTTATCATCAATGGGACTCGATTGTCCTAGCTATCATAATCCAGCCGATTACGGTGAGAATACGTCACAAATTTTTTATTTATTTTCTAAGAGTATTTGAATCATTTTCTTCTATTTAAATATATTCTTTATTGTAGTGATGGAAGTGGCGAGTGGGGAACATGGCGAGTGTGCACACAAGTTGGTGATGGCGGTTAATAACGGAAAATGTAATAATTATCAGCATTATCAGGCGACATTTGCGGCAGCTCATGCACTATCGAACGAGATTGCGAAACAATCGTCACCGCAGGAGCAAACTAAAACTGACGATACGCCTTTAATTCCAAATGGTGTCGCGAAGGGAACTGGTGGACAAGCCGTGGTCAATATGCCAGTTTCTTGTACAACATCACTTTTGGACAGTGCCGAAAGTATAGAGCAAAAAGTCGGCTTTCCCACCAGTAGCTGGCTGCAATTTTGGATTCTCCTCAAGAGGACATTTTTATCACAATTTAGAGACATGGTAATTTAATTTCTAACCCAATTAAAGAATCGAAAATTCAAGATAGTAATGAGGACTTGTCAGCTCCTAGGGAGTAAAATTCTTTTTGCTCCATGGGGGAAAAGTTAGCCCTTTATCAAAAAAAATAAATTTTATCTTTCAGACACTAACGAGGGTAAGACTGATTTCACACGTCATTGTTGGATTTTTGATTGGTGCTATTTACTATCAAATTGGAAATGACGCAGCAGTTGTTACCAGTAACGCTGGCTGCATTTTTTTCACCGTCATGTTTATCATGTTTACCGCAATGATGCCTACGGTCCTTACGTGTAAGTTTACTTTTCGTAAAAAAAATTACAAACGAATGAAAAAGAATTTAGCATTTTAAATAGACGTGAATAAATTTTTCTTCTTGTTTTCAGTTCCAGTTGAAATGGCTGTGTTTGTAAGAGAACATTTAAATTATTGGTACTCTTTAAAGGCGTTTTACTTCGCAAGAACTTTATGTGATATACCATTTCAAGTGCGTATGATTTTTCTATCATGTAAATAATTAATGATAATTAAGAATCGTAAATTTATTTCTCTTGTTAAATGATAGTTTCTCTTATTGTGTTATTTATTTGCTGAAAATAATTTTCAATTGCAGATAGTATATTCAGCAGTATATGTGATGATTGTCTATTTCATGACCGCACAACCAATGGAGGTAGAAAGGTTTTTCATGTATTTAAATATTTGTATTTTGACCTCACTCGTGTCACAGTCAATTGGTCTATTAATTGGAGCGGCAATGAGTGTTGAGGTAATTAGAAAACATCATTTTAAAAATAATTAAAATTTACCTCGTTTCTAATCATTTAATAATTAATCATTTTTTTTAATAAAGAAATTCAAGTCTTATTTCTTTTTAATTAAAAATCGAAGATTATTCTGAAAAGTAATTTTTCTTTTTCACAGTCGGGAGTCTTTATCGGTCCAGTGTCGACAGTTCCAGTGATTCTGTTCTCGGGCTTTTTCGTGAAATTTAAAGCAATTCCATCATACCTGAAAATCTTGTCCTACGTCTCATACGTGAGATATGGATTCGAAGGAGCAATGATCTCAGTCTACGGATATAATCGTGCAAAATTAAAATGCTCGGAGCCTTATTGCCATTTTAAGAGCCCACAAAAATTCCTCGAGGAAATGTCAATGGTCGACGCTGTTTACTGGATTGACGTTGTTGCCCTCGTCGGTTTCCTTATTGGCCTCAGAATCGTCGCCTATTTCGTTCTCAGGCTCAAACTACGATCGTTACGTTAAATTCTATTTTTTCTAAATTTAGAAAAATTCAATACTAAAAAAAATCAATCGCTCTCAGGGCATTGACATATTAACGACAATGACTGACCTTCTTCTTAAAAAAAAATAAATAAAAAGAAGAAGAAGTTAAAGGAAGAAAAAAATCAACACTTTTGGACCAGATTGTTAAATTTCAACTTAATGGGAAAAATATTTATAATTGTCTAAATGAGGAAATGAATCCCAAAGTAGTTGCAAAGGTAACTTTTCTTTCTTTCGACTCAAACTCAAGATCGATTAGTTGCCTTTTATAGGTTTTTGCAGAACCAAAAAAAAAAAGAAAAGTTCTTTCCAGCTTTAAATTTTTTATAACTTTTTATACTTAAACAAAGAAAAAAACCGAAAAAAAAATTTTTTTCCAAGTAAACTTTTGAAAAAGAAAGTTTACCAATAACGAATGTTTTAAATAAATAAAAATTGCTACGCCGGGAATTTTTATGATAGCAATTTTGTTTACAATTTTTATGAAGAGTTTGGGTCACACAACACACATTACACACACAAAATTAGTTTAGATTTTTAATGTTTAGACGGTAAGTCATTAGTTAGAAAAAAATGAAGAAAATTGTTATCGGGTCCCACGAGAAAATTTCGGGACAAATTTTCAGAGGTTCCTAATTTATTAAAAAAAATCGAAAACTAATAAACTTTTTAATAAAAAAAAATGTTAGATTACTAAACATTTTTTTTTAATAAATAGAATTAATGGAACTTCTGAACTTTCCTGTAGTCCAATTTAAGAGAAAATATATAAAAAGAACTGCCGATTACGAACTGCGTAATGTCAGTTTATTTAATGTATAAAGAAATTGTAAAAATAATTTCAAAACATTAAAAAAAACAGTGAAATACACTCGCCAAAAACGGGGATTTTTAGATCCATTATTCAGAACTTAAACTTCCCTCCAATTTCTTAAAGTGAAAAGAAAGCGAAGCTTTAATAGGTTCCCATTTAATTGAAAGATAAAAAAATTGGCGTCAAAGCGTACGAATTAGGATCATAGAGTATTTTTTATTTTCCAATCACAATAAATCTTCTAATTGTATAATCATCTTCGTATAGTCTCCAATCATTTTTAATATCTATACAAATAAACACTGTGTTACAATAATGAAAATAAAAAAATAGAAAACGTTCTTTTTTCTTTCATAAAAATCGGTATTTTTGAGTGCAAATTAAAATTTCTTTTATAATATTATAGAAAGTTGTTTCCATTCAATCAGAAAAATTTGATTTAATATAAAAATCCGAATTTTAGAAACTGAAACAAGTTTTAAAATTTTTTAAACAAAAAAATTATTTTTCAATTCAAAAATATCGATTTCTTTATAAAAATTATGATTTACAAAAGGAAATGTCTGCCGTAACACAGTGATAAATGTCTTTCAATTTGAAAAGTACTGAGAAAAAGAGAAAAAAGAGCGCGTTTTAAGATACTTAAATATTGCCTTTGGAAAATTATATATAAATATAGAGCATTTCCAATTCAACGACCTAGATTTTTTAAAAAATTTCAAAACAATATTTACCGTCAAATCAATTTTTAAATGTATTTAATCGTTTTTAATAAATGCTTTTAATAACAAATTTATAAAATAGAAAAACTAAAACGAAAAAAGCATTTTCAATAATAATTCTAATAAAAGTCAATAATTTTTCTTACCGAAAAAAAGGAGAAAAAAAGAATTTCATATTGATAAAAAAATCAGTTTTTAAATTAGAAAAAAATCAAGTAGACTTAAAAAAATAATAACAAGAAAAAAACATAAAATACAATTTCCTCAAGATAAGCTGCCATTTGCAAAAAATTAATATTATTTTAGATTTACGTGCCGCCGAGACGCCTGAGTTATTAATTTTTCCCAAATTTTTATAAAAGGAGAATTTGTAACCACTTTTTTTTTAAAATATTAACAATAATGAAAATACAATTTTTCATTTCTGGCAAAAAGTAATTAAGAATTTAAGAACGAAATGTTTTTTATGAAAAAAAATTGTCGCACGTTACCTCTCCTTTTAAAATAATTTCATAGATCCTTAGTTAAATATAATATAAATAATTATGTACAATTATAAATTACATTTTTATGAACAAATTTTGCAAATATAAATTTTGTTGACACTTGACCAAACTCTGGCTGCTTACAAAAAAAGATGCTTCTATTAAAGTAAAAAAAGCAGTCATAATAATTATAAATATATATAGTAGATAATTGACAAATCGAATGTTTGTGAATGTTAAATTTTTTTATTCGTCGAACGAATGATTTTAATAGGTGCTTAATTTGTAATTAATCCTTTTAATTTTTTATTCTCATTAGTATTATTATTATTACAATTTTTTTAACAAATAATAATATTTATAATAATAACAACTATTATTATTATTCGATATTAATTAATTATGACTATTATTATTCAATATCGATTAATAATAAATAATTATTATTCATATCATTATTATTATATTACTGTTAATCTTATTTTTATTGTTATTGATATTAATAATAATTTACGAATATATTAGGCAAGCAATGCAGTTTAAAAGCTGTGAAAAATATTTAGACTTGCTTATATACAGCGAAAAAAGACTAAGATCGCATTGTGAATTGTTAGAGTAGTCTTTAGATTAAATAAGGTTATTATGTATTGAATAGAGAACAAGTTTTTTTATTAAATGAAAAAAAAATTCAAGTATTTAAAAGTGTTTTCATTTTGTTTCCAACTTCTACTTCCCAAACGTAGAAAAATAAATTTTAAAAGATTTAAAAATTAAGAAATAAAAAAGTATCAAGTAGTAGAAAATCATATAAAAAGGTGGTAAGTAGTAGATTATTGAGGTCCTTTAAAGTTTTATGCGCCAGGTTATTTTTAAATAAACATTTTAGTTTGTAGACCTTAAGGTCCTTTAAAGTATGATGCGACAGGTTATTTTTAAATAAACATTTTAGTTTTAAGACCGGTCCTTTAAAGTTTTATGCGCCAGGTTATTTTTAAATAAACATTTTAGTTTGTAGACTTTAAGGTCCTTTAATGCGCCAGGTTATTTTTAAATAAACATTTTAGTTTGTAGACTTTAAGGTCCTTTAAAGTATCATGCGACAGGTTATTATTAAATAAACATTTTAGTTTTAAGACCGGTCCTTTAAAGTTTTATGCGCCAGGTTATTTTTAAATAAACATTTTAGTTTGTAGACCTTAAGGTCCTTTAAAGTATTATGCGCCAGGTTATTTTTAAATAAACATTTTAGTTTGTAGACTTTAAGGTCCTTTAAAGTATCATGCGACAGGTTATTTTTAAATAAACATTTTAGTTTTAAGACCGGTCCTTTAAAGTATCATGCGCCAGGTTATTTTTAAATAAACATTTTAGTTTGTAGACTTTAAGGTCCTTTAAAGTATTATGCGCCAGGTTATTTTTAAATAACCATTTTAGTTTGTAGACCGGTCCTTTAAAGTATTATGCGTCAGGATATTTTTAAATAAACATTTTAGTTTGTAGACCTTCAAGTCCCGACAACTAGAGAAGCGTCTCCCCACTATGGGAAGAAGGTGGCTTGTGCGCATGACACAAGAGTGGGGGAACGCGTCCACAAAGTGGGGGGTTGCTTTTCTCAACCGATTACTCTTCATCTTCTTATTTGTCTAATTGTACACTACACTATTAATTCTTTTAAATAACATTATAAAGACTTCGTTCCTTCTTTAGATTAAAAACTATTCGCTATTTTCTTCACAACTTAAATATAAAAAGTTTTATTTAGAAAAAAAGAAATTGCAAAAAATGGACCCAAAATAAAGGATATTCAACTTAATGACACCAACTATTCGAATCCGAATGCTCGAGACTCGATTTAGTTCTAAACATGCCCATCACTGTGCGCAATCCTTGTCATCGAACACCGTGGTCATAGAGAGAGAGAAAGATACGCTGCAGAAATAAAACAACCGCATTTGCGCAAACTCCTAGTAAAAATAAACATTATTTTCCAAGATCAGCTGACTAAGAATCGTCTGCTTTTTCCATATAATCATCAAACGTCCATGTTTGTTTTGCTTCCAGAATTATAAGTACATTAGGGTCGCAGTTCATGGACGCGTGTTAAGCAAACTAGTTCCTAAGTAAAAATTTAAAAAAAAGATCATGTAAACCAGAAAATATTTCACACTACTGCGAAATTGTTATGATCAAACAGAAAAACAAGCAAATAATAAAGAAAATAGAAGAAAAAAAACGGTGTCAAAGTGTTTCTTATCAATACAGCGGACTTTCCAACCTTATTGATGACCAATCATAGAATTAGCATTTATCACTCGCGCACTGACAATTCAAATGATTTAATTGCGCAAACATTTAACCCATTATTTTATTCTACTTATTCATCAGTGAGTGAAAAATCGTCTTGATGACATTATGTGTTTATAAATTTCTGTTTTGAAGGTAAAAAAATTAGGGAAAAATTGTGTTATATTCTTTTGATTTCTATTTTTTAATTGAAAGATAGGAGAACAAAGAAGTTTCGGGTTTTTGTGGGAAAGAATTGTGAAGATCAAAATACATTGTGTACTCCGATAGGTACACGTAATTTCCGAGTGCTTTCACGTGAGTATATATAGTGTCTGTACATGTAAATATAAAATAGAAATGTCTATATAGCAATCTGGTATGGTCAAGTTGAACAACTCTTTCCCTCTGTCATTATTGGAAAGTCAAGATCTCGAGCGATCTCAACGGTCAATGAACAGTAAAATCCGAGCCGAGGAGTTTTCAAAATTATAACCGCACTTTAAACAAAATACTTCAATTTTCTCTCCAATTTGAAGAATTGGAAAACTACTCCCATTTGCAATATTTTGTTTTTCCTCTCAAATTTCAAAAAAGATATTTGCAAAAAAATTCTTTATTTAAAAAACTTTTCAGTCAGCAATAAAGTTTTTGATAAAATAATTTGTTTTAAAGATTACTACTTTTTGAACTAATTTCAAATAATAATTTTTTCCTAGAGAATGTTTCGTTTCAGAAAAACATTCAAAACAAAGAGGCGATTATATAAAATTTATACACAAAGTTTCATATTTTCTGTTGAAATGCTACGCGTCCTTTTTTTTATTAGAATATTTATCGTTTGTTCAAGGTTCAAGGACCACGAGTTGATGCATTCATTTTTGTTATTTAAAAAAGCTATATATTTCTCAAAGTTACCTCATTTGTTTAAATTAATCTTTGTCAAAATTTTGATTCTTGCAAATAAATAATAAATTATGTTATTTTCCTTATTCATTATTCCACGTTTGTTAGAATAAAAGCGCAATTTCTTTTAATGGTCGGTTGTTATTATTTAAAATAACAATTTATTCATGTTGATGAATATTTTTACTATTTAGAGATAGTAAGTAATAAATAAGAATAATAAAGAATTATATTAAATTTTTTTTACTTTTATTTTATTATAGTGTTTATTAAAAAAATGTTATTTTAACTGATAACAAATTTAAAGTAGTGTAAATTCTCAAACGTGGAAAAATAAATTTTAAAAATTTTTCAAAAAATTTAAAATTAAATAAAGAAACAAAGTATCCAAGAGAAAATTATAAAAATGTACTATAAGTGGTAGGTTTTTGAGGTCCTTTAAAGTTTTATGCGACAGGTTATTTTCACAGTAAAACGTGAGGTGTTAAAATAACACCAAAATGGATTAAAATAATCTGCAACAGTTTATTCTCTCTAGGATTAAATTAACACTAAAAAGGATTAAAATAATCTATTTTGGTGTTATTTTTAACTATGAATGAAATTTTATTTTAAATAAAACACCAAAGTCAACGATTTGGAAAAATTCAACGAATTTAGCTTCTCCAGGGAAAATAGTAAGTTAGTTACTAACTAACTTAGTAACATAGTTACTAAATTCAATTGTGTTAAAATTTTTTTAAAAATTCTCGTCAAAATTTCAATTCTCCTTATAAATAATAAAATTCTTCTCTGATATTCGCAATTATTTTACAAACTTTTAATCAAATTCTTGTCAAAATTTCAATTATTTACAAATTTTTTTATAAATTTCTTCGCAATAATTCGATTATTTTCATAAATAATAACATTTCTACAGAGATTCAATTATTTTTATAAATAATAAAATTCTTTTAGGAATTCAATTACTTTCATTAATAATAAAACTCATTTCAAAATTTGAATTATTTTTAATGCAATTTTAATCAAATTCTTCGAAAAACGTAATTATTCTTAAAAATAATATTAAAATTCGCCCAAAGAATTTAATGATTCAAAACATTTGTTGATAACATTTTTTATGAGAATTTAATTTCAACAAACATAAAATTAATAAATTATTTATTTTTGTATTTAAATAATTGAATTCTCGTAGAATTTACTAATAAAAATGGGTTTAAAAATAAATTTCAGTTAAAATTTTACATTATACTTAAGTATATTAAAAGCATAAAAACGTGAATTTTTAGAAATAATTAAATTTTGAAAAATTTTCAATCTAAAATCATTTAAATTATTAATTTTTCATGCATTTTTGACACAAAATTCTGTAGAATAAATTCTTTTTAAAAGTTTAATAGGATTTTTATTGAAATTATTTCAAGTTTTTATTTTTCAATGTATATTTAATTGCAGAATTTCCGAATAATTGAAATTTTGTAAAATTAAATTGTAAACGAATAAATTTGAAAATTCTCATAAAACTCATCGCAGCGTTTCAATTATTTTTCATACAATTATAATTGAATTCTTTGAAAAAAATAATTATGTTCATGCAATTTTTAATAAAATTTGACAAAAGAATTGAATTATTAAAAAATTTGTTACTACAATTCTTTATGAGAATTGAATTTTGAGAAACATTCAATTATTCAATAAATTATTTACTATTGCATTTAAATAATTAAATTCTTGTAGAATTTTTTAATAAAAATTGATTTTCATTTTGTAAAAATGAATTTCAGTTAAAATCTTAGATTATAATTGAATATTAAAAGAAATATAGAGTGAACTTTTTGGAAATATTTGAATTTTGAAATTAATATTTCTGAAAAAGTTTAATTGAATTTTTTAAATATTATATGATGTTTTTATTTTTCAATATGCATTTAATTAAAGAATTTAGGAATAATTGAAATTTCGTGAAATTGATTAATTAATTATTATTAAAAATAATAGTTATAAAGTAAAATTGTAGTTAAAAATTTTTGAAAATAATAATTGAATTGAAATAATGAAAATAATTTTGAAGAAGTATAATATTCTTAAAAATATAAAATAATGATTTCATTACTTGGTCATCTATAATTATTATGAAATATGAAGAAATCGATCAGTTATCGATAATCTGCAACACTTTTTAATACCTCACGATTTACTGTGTGACAAGAAAGTGGCTCGTGCGCATGGCACAAGAGTAGGGGAATACGTCCGCAAAGTGGGGGGTTGCTTCTCTCAGCCGATTGCTCGCCATCTACTTATTCATCTAATTCCCAAATTATTTTACTTTGCTTACAACTTTTTTATATGTAGATATCAACTTTTTATTGAATTTGAATTTTCGAATAGTGTTTTAAAAAAAAATTATTCTCTATTATTTCAGAAAGTCAGTAAATTAAAATTCCCCAAAGGATCACTACATGCTGATCGGTTATATTTTTCGAAAATCATGACGATTGTAGAGAATGCAGTGCCCAAGAGGCAAATTAATGTGGTTGCAAACGATTTAAGTGGGTAAGTTTAGAAAAAACTTGATTTTCATTCTCAAAATTTGTTTTTTTTAATAGAAAAACAATTACAATTTTGTAACAAAGCTCTTAAATTTAATGTAACTAATTGCTAAAAATATAATATATTTATTTATAATTTATATTGGCTATTTTTTTAGAGAATTTTAATTTTCTTTAGTAATGAATTAACATAATTTAATAATTTAAAAATAAATTTCAAATATACTAAATTTAAAAAATGGACTTTTACTTCATAATTTTGATGCAATGTTAGATAATTAAAAGAATTAATAAAATTTGACCCTCGAGCTCTTTCGATTTGTATAATAAAAGAAAACAAAAAATCGGGGAGAAAAAATCCGTCAACATTAAAAGTCGATACGACTATCGTTAACTGGTTTTTCAAGAGTATAAAAATGTACTTCTCATTTATTTCCAACAATATGACAATAAAAATTAGTCTTCGTCTCACAATCTCATTACAATATCCCGCTTTTCAAGCATAAAACATAAAGCTGTCAGAATTCAAATGTTTTATCGTCGCATGCCTGTAAATTTATATTTTTGCTGCGAGCGCACAGCTGACATCGATTAAATTATTAACAATCAAATTAATAAAATAAAAAAATTATAACTATTTCTTGTATTAATATTAAATAGTTAACGCAATCGGTAAACATTGTTTAATGAATTGTTTCTATTTACAATTTATTTCGTTCATATATTTTATTTGTTTTTTTAATCTTTATTTCTATTCATTATTTTCTTGGTTTATATTTTTTATATGTAATTAAATACATAAGTTTAGTTGTCAATTGAATTTTTATAGAAAATGAAAAAAGAACAGTCTTAAATATTTTTTAATCTAATTATCATTAAATTTGTGACGTTCAGTAGCTTGGGAACCTCAATCATTAATAAATTGTCATTACAACAGATCATTTTTATAATCTTTTCTCTCTGTTGTGATAAAAAATTAAGATGAAAATGTGATAAAACAATAAAAAAGAATTTTCAATTCTTATCAGTGAATGGACTTTAATATCGCGACTCACTACATTCCAATTAATACACAAGATGTTTGAAAAAATTTATTTAAAAAAACTTGGTAATTATTTTTTACAATTAAATTCCGCAGTTTCTTCAATTAATCAAAATCGTAACTTTAAGAATAAATTATTATTATACGTTTATTAATATGAAAGAAATTTACTTATTCAAAAGTAAACAGTATGTCATCACTAATTCATGTTAGTAAATTTTTTTACAAATTTAGAGAGTTATAGTTAAAATAAAAAATTTAACAAATATTTTGGGGTAATTTATAAAGAAAGTATAAGGAAAGTTAGTTTTTATATTCTAAATAAAAATTAAATTAAAAAAAAAGTAGAATAAAATAAAAAAATATTTACAATATTTTTTTTATCAAAATGAATGGAAAAAGATTCTCACGCGCGGACTTTGTGCTATTATTGTGTAAACGACCTTTATTCTCAGTCCAATTTGCCTTCCGTGTAGAAATTACTTTCGAGTTCATTAGCTTCATTGCATTTTTTAAAAACTATTAGATAAAGAAATTTAAAAAAAAACCCTCACTAATTACTGAATGAAAGGTGTCTAAGATACCTTTCTTTTCATTCGTAGTTTAATTAATCTTTTAGACTATATATATAAATATTTATTAGGAGACAAAATCTAAAATTTGTTTTTTTTTTGGAGGAACAGTTAGAATTTTTTTTTTTTGGTAGAACAGTTAAAATATAAAATTTGCTTGCGAGTCTCGAATTTATTTTTTGCGTAATATCCGTTACAATATTTATAGTTTATATGTACAGGAAGCAAATATGTATGGATTACGTTCGTTGTACTTCCAATTTGAGAAAAATGCGTCACGCATTGTACGATACGCTTTCCGATTTTCTTTTGTAAATTAAAGTTTTATTTTTTTTTGCAAATAATTAAATATGTTTAAATATCTAAGACACTTTTTTTACTTATTACTTACTTTTTTAATTCTTTTTTATAATTTTTTTTTACAAGTTCTGATTTATTTTTTATACAAGTTCTAATTTATTTTTTATAATTTTCATTTTTTTTACAAGTTCTAATTTATTTTTAATAATTTGTATTTTTTTACAAGTTCTAATTTATTATTTATAATTTATATTTTTTTACAAGTTCTAATTAATTTTTTCATAAAAATTATTTTTTTTTATAAACAATTCAAAGTTTTAACAAACGTGAACTAAATGTAAAAAATATTATTTTAAATGAAAATTTCACATGGAATGCCCCGTATATTATTATGACTTTATTTTTCGAGGCGCCTACGTGACTTTTGTTAAACTCTGGACCGGTCCTGGAATTAAGTTTGCAAAAAAAAAAGAAAAATTAAAAAGAAAGCTAAGGGTTGACGATCCAAAGAATCTGAGAATCTTTTACACAGAAATTTTTTAAGCTGAAAATTTTTTTCTCCTGCTTTTTGTATATAAAGTTGCAGTATTTTTTACACTCTCTAGATTCGAATTTAGTAAAAATGTTTAATAATTTAATATAATTTATGATTTATAAATAAATTTGTGACATTTTGCTATTAAATTAGTAAACTTCACTAATAAATATAGTAATAACCATTAGGTAATTGGTGAACTTTTCTAAATTCGATTTTATTATTATTATTATTATTATTATTATTATTATTAAATAATTATTCCTATGATGATATAAATAAAAATCAATTGCTGTTATTAACTGATTTTTTAGGAAATCATTTAATCGCAGAATATTAATTAACTTTTTTAATAGAGAGTAACAGTGTCATTGTAAAACAAGTTTTCTTCAATCATTAATTAGTTGTATAAGTTGGAGATAGTATAATTTACAAAGCACTTTTTTTTCGAAATTCACAGTAGAAAAAAAGTAATGCGACGAGAAATATTTAATTGTAGGTACGTAAACGAACGAAGAATATATGATAATCATTTTTGTATTTTTTTTTAAATATCTACTTGAAAATCAAGGTGTGATTTACTTTTTGTTAACGTCATTACGTGATAAATAGGAGCACGTCCTGCAAACAACTATAACGGCACACTGTTCTTTAAAAAAAAAACGTGAATTACTTGCGATGAAAAATTTTTAATGATTAAAACTTTTGAAAATAATTTAATTCTTTAACGAATAAATAAAAAAGAAAAATTGTATTTCTAAAAGGAATTTGACTAGTTTTAAAAATAATCAAATTACTGCAGAAATTCAATATTTGTTTTAGTGCGTTTTTAACAAAAATTCTCCTAATAAATCCGCATTATTTAAAAAAAATCAATTAATTAGATACATGTTGAAAACTTTAACTAATTTTAAAAAAAATTTTAGTTTTAACATTTTTTTTTAATATAGGTTTTTTAAAATTTCTAAATTTTACAAAATTTCAAATGAAAATCTTTTTCAAAGTTCATTAAATTATAAAAATCGTAAATGCAACTCTTAAAATTTAATTTTGAAATATTTCAGTAAAATTAGATTTCAAGAATATATACAAGAAAAAACGACAATTTTCCAGGATTTCGATCAAAATTCCTGGACTTTTTCAGGTTTTTAAAAAATTGTTTACTAAAGTTTTTGTATGAATAATTAAATTTCTTTTGATTCGTTAGCTTCCTTAAAAATTAAATTTTGAATAATTATTCCAAAATTCTAGAGAATTAATTGAATTTTGGAAGGCTTGCAGTTCAAATTTTTAAGTATTTTGAAATTTTAAGCAAGTAAAGAACAATAATTAGTTAAATATTTATTTTACAAAAGTTATTAAATCTTGAAAAATTTAATTTGGAAATTTTTTAAAAATTAGGTTTTTGAAAAATAGTAATTATAATTTTTTAAAGAAAAAGGTACTTGAATTCACAATAATAATTTTAATCAATTGAAACAATTGGAAATTCTGTAAAATTTTATATTTTAAAGAATTTTATTTTTCCCTCTTTAAAAATTGTCTTTAAATATAATTATATTTTTGAAATTATATCATTTTATGAATTTATAAAAATAATTCTATTTAAATAATTCAATTCTCGTAGTTGTATTCTGATAGGAATTGATTTAAGAAAAATTTCAGTTAACATTTAAAAAATAATTAAATAATTAAACCGTAATAACAGAAATTTTAGGAATGAATTAAAGTTTAAAAGGTTTTTAAATTAAATTCCTTGAAAATTTAAGGGAAACAAAAGTAAAAATCTTAAAATTTTTATTTTAAAAAATTATTAATATAACATTATTTTTCTTTAAAAATTATTAAAGTTTTTCAATAATTTTATTCAAAAACTCTAAAAAAAAGAATTTTGGATGAATTACAGTTGCAATCTTTAGAAATAATTATATTTCATGAGGTTTTTCATTGAAATTATTTGAATATTTAATTCCTCGGAAAAAATAAATATGAATAAGTTTTTAAGTTTTTGTTTAACAAAAAGTATTAAATTTTGAAAAATTTAATTCACAAATTTCGTAAAATTGTTTCTTGAAAAAATGAAACTAATTTTTTTTTTTAAATACTTCTATTTCCGAAAATAATTTTAAAAAATTGAAGCAATTTAAAATTTTGCGCCAACTTTTATTCAAATAAATTTTGAATTTTATTTCAAGTTACTGTTGGAAATATTTTAGCATTTACTCTACGAGTTGTTCAAATAATTAAATTTCATTAAAAACTGTAGGAAAAATTATATTTTTTAAGAAATTAAGAATTTTCATAAAATTTTTGTAAAAGCTTTTGAAAAATTTATGAATTTAAAACTTTAAGAGAAAATTTATATTTTAATAATAAAAGTATATGCAATCACCAACTTCTCTTGATTATTTTCGAAAAACTTAAATAAAATTCTTTAAAAGAATTGTTTTTTGCTTTTTTTAAATTTAAAATTTTTATACTTTATTTTACTATTATTCATTCTAGATTCTTTATTATTCGATTCTCATTTATTTTAGTTATGACTCCAAACTCTAAACTAAAATATTGTTTAATATTTTAATTTATAATTTATAAATAAATTTGTGACCTTTTTCTTTTAAATTAAATGTTTTCTCTGACGTTTGATGGATGAATTTATATTTATTTTTTGCTTCCGAATGTCTATTTATTAATTTTTTTTTGGTAAGATATTAATTTAAAGTTTTTAATATTTATGCGAATGAATGTTAGATTAATTATATGTTTTTGAAATTTATGTATTTTTGAAATTTTATAATTTTTTTGATTAACGAATGTTTATGTACATACATTTTTTTGTATATTGTTTTTTTATATTATTTTATTTTTTTGTATACTATTTTTATTTTTTGTATATTATTTTTATTTTTTGTATATTATTTAATTTTTTTGTATGTTATTTTATTTTTTTGTATATTATTAATTTTTTTTTTGTATATTATTTTATATTTTTATAGACTCCCTGAAGAGGAAATCATTTAGATTTCGAAACGTTGGAGTAAACTACCATGAAAATTGAAATAAAAAGCGATTTTTTTAATAACAAATTAAAATAATAAAATTTTTTTTCTTATTTCTGGTGAAAAAATTTCCGGTTCAGCATAAAATTCTTGGCTTATTTATTTATTTTATGACCCTTGACGGAGGGAACTTATAGAACTTATTATATAGAAAAAAAAATGATAGAAATAAAAAATAAAAAAACTTAATTTGTTAAAAATACGAAATTCTTTCTCCACGTGTTAATAAATAAAAATCGCTCTGACAATAATAATATCCGACTGTGAAGACTTTGACATAATACAAAATCAACTCCTCCGCATGATTCAGTTCGACTTTGCTCCTAAACGTTGCCTGCGTGATAAACATGCACTGAGAACACAGGTTCTTTCTCTTTCTCTATCTCTCTCTCCCCACTCCCAAGATTTGCCTGAGTGCCGGGGACCATCGCGACGGTCAATGGTGATGGTCGAACCGTTCCTCCGTCGTCATCGTCACTGGTCGTCATCGTCATCGTTCTCTCAACTTGTTCCACTTGATTTAAAACAGTCCCACTTGTGTCGCGATCGCGCGCGTATCGCAGTGTTTCGAACGCAACCAATGCGCTCGTTCCTGCTTAAACATTCTCCTCTTCTCGCTCCTCACTTAATTCTCATTGTCTCGCTTATTTTTCAAATACATTCAATTAAAGTGAGAAAATTATCATTATGTTGTGAGTGAATTTTGCAAAAAAAAAACCAGGAATTCTCTTTTAAAAAAAAAACTCTTTCGGAAATATCCCGCGAGAATATATTATTAATAACAGGACAAAGGAATTTTTTAAAATGCCATGAAAAATGTAAGAAATATAAAAAAATATTGAAAGAAATATTTTTGTTGTCTAATAATTGTGTTTTTTTTCACTTTTTTTCAAACTCCGAGAAAAAAATAAATAATTTAAATGCGTTGTAAATTAAAACTACTGTATGTAGACGAGTTTGTGTTATCGCATTTGGTCGCGTGTGTGATGTCAATGAAAGCATGGAAACGACACTTCCGTTGTTTCTGTAGTTTTCAAATGTCTTTTTCAAATAAAAATAATTTGTTAAATTTAAAAACATTAACAATTTTAATTATTGTTTAAAACATTTTTTCGTTTTTACTACCACTTCTTTTAAAATTTATTATTTTCGTTCTTTTTTGCAAATTATTATTTAAAAATTAATAAAATAATAATAAAGACAAAAAAATATTAATAAAATTAAAATTATAGATGAAAATAATATTAATAATAAAATTAAAATTAAAGACAGAAATAATATTAATAATGGCAATATTAATACAAATAATAATGATCAATTTTCTAAAAACATTATTAGCCTCAATGATAATTTTACGAACTATTTTTTTTCATAATTAATTCGTCAATAATTAATTTAATAATGATTGAATAATATAATAATATTATAAATATTATAAATATTATAAATATTAACAATATTGATATATTATTAACGAAAATTATTAACTGGCATTATTGAGGAAAATTATATCCATTTAATATTTGCATTAATTAATTATGTTAATTACGAACCGTAAATTTGAATATAAAAACCAGCTTTTTCCTTTATGTTTACCAATGTTGAAAATATCACGATCTACTCTATATAATTAGTTTTTACATAACTTAGAAATTATTCCAGATTCTGTTTTTTCGTCTTTAATTTACAAAAACGTTTTAATTATACAAAGGATGTAATTTAACATTAAAAATTGCTCTAAAATATTTATTTTTATGTCGAAAATATTCATTTTCAAAATTAAAATATTTATTTTTAAAACTAAAATATGTATTTTTAAAACTACAATCTTAATACTATTTGAATCCTAACGCTTCACATTATAAATCTAAAACTAAGTAATTTTTAATTAATACCTAATTATTTAATTTAATTACTTAATTTTGTTATTTAAATTAGTAGGAAAATTATAATTTCGAACGAAAGAATAAATTTCTTCATTAAAGCCAACTACATACAACATTCATAAAATTTTTTTTTTTTTGTAAAATTTCTTTCATCAAAAGACAAAAAATAAGTATATTCTCGGAGTTTGCAAGGAAAAAAAGAATAATTGTAAATTTGAAATATACAAAAATTTATAAAAGAAAAAAAATATATAAATTACAGGTTGACAAATTGCAAAAGAAGTGTGTGACGATATAGAAAAAAAGACTATTAAAAGTAGGCAAAAAAAAGGAATAATAAAAGTGATATAACATATTGAGGAAAGAGAAGAACTATTTGGCCTTTTTGTTATTGCACATTTCGCAAGATCAATCAATCAATCAATCAATTAATTAATTTTTTGAAAAACATTTAACGATAAATTTTTTGAAAAAAAAAAATAAAACAAAGATGAAGCTCGAGGGTCACAGTTCACGGGACGATGATTCCAATGGAATTTTATTGCAATCCAGAAAAAATTCAGCAGTCCGACTACAAATTGTGCCGGCCCAACCAAAAACCATAACCCATTTACCAAAACGGCCACCTGTTGATTTGGCCTTTACCGATCTGACTTATAAAGTACGAGAGGGACGCAAAAACAGTAAGAATTTTTCACTATTTTTCAATAATATTCTATATTTCTTTTACTATTCATCGCATATATTATATTATTCATCGTGAATAACAACCCAGATAAAAACTATTTTAAGATAAGATAACGATTTATTGGACCTAGATATAATAGTATTCAGAACAATAGTTTTGTTGTTTATTGATTTCTTCCTTTATTTGGACTCTCAAAATCTAAGTCAAATTTTTAATTATACGACAAACATGATTATTTAAAAAAAAACAAATTACTAATAAAATACATTTGATAAAAATAAATCTAGACTCTTCCTTTTTAGGCAAATAGCTAAAAACAGAATTTTCAATCAACAATGTTGGACAAAATTTGCATCAAATTTTTATTTTTTTCCTTGATTTTGACTTTTTCCCTTGACCCTAAAGAATAATCAGATTCACTCTAAAAATTATAAATAAATAATAATTATAATAAATTATAAATTTAAAATTATAAATAATAAAAAAAATATATTACATTTATTTGCCACTTGCTTTAATTGTGAAAGTATTCTAAACTTTTTGTTTTTTACACTTTTTTTTAAAGCTTTTTTTAACATCAAGAGCATCTTTTTTTTTGGATAAATATATTTAAAATCACTATTTTTAATTATAACATTTTTTTATAACATTTAAATTCGAACCTTTTTGAAATTCAACAACTTATAAGAATATTATTAAAAAAAAATAATCATCGAGTAGTGATAAAATAATAATTTTCTATTATATAAGAATATTTTATCATTAACTATTCTTAAAAATTATTTTCATCTTTTTATTTCAATATTATTTTCTATTTTTGAAATAAAATTCTTCTTGAAATCAATTATTTTTAATAAAGCTTTTTTTTATGAGAATTTAAGTTTTTTCGCTTACAATAATTCCATTTTACGAAATTTCATCGGATTGATTCGAAAATAATTTTTTATAATTAATTATATTTTTGAAAATAAAAACTTTAAATAATATTTAAGAATTAAGAAATTTCTTTTCATTTCATTCATTGTAATGTGAATTAAAAATTTTAACGACAGAATTGTTATATAGTTGAAAATTGTTGAAAAAATTCAAAGTTTCGAAGATTAATTTTTTTCAATATTAATAAAAAAATGGTAAATAATTGAATTTCTATTATTGACAAAAAGAAACTAGTGTTTGGAGTTGATTATTTTAAAAAATTTTTTTAATTTATTGAATTTTTTTGGAAATTGTAATTAAAATGATAAATTTTTATTAAAAGAAATATTCAAAATCATGAAATTGAGGAAAATATTTTGAAAATAATTGAAATTTTGACAAGAATTTTAGTGAAGTTTTTTGATAATAATTCAATTCCAGCAAAGAATTTTCAATTTATAAAGATAATTGAAAGGCTGACTAGAATTTTATTGAAATCTTCGAAAATAATTGAATTTTTACAGTTACTTTTTATACTTTTCGAAAATTCAATTTTTTAAAGCTTATAACTAAATTAATTAATAATTAAATATGTATATTTAAAAAAATAGGACATTGATTTCAAAACAATTATAATTAAAAATTTTCAAATAAATTAGTTTACAAAATTTTTAAAGTCAAAGAGTTTAAACCTTTTAAAAATTCTATTATTTCCAAAAATTCATGCTACACTGAATATAATATTTTATTTTTTAAAATTACAGTTTTCGTGGAATTCAATTGAACATTGGATTTTTTTTTTTTTTTTTTTTTTTTTTTTTTGCATTCTGGCGGGTAGCTAACATAAACTTTACAACCGAATAAATCCAATTGGAAAGGTTATGAAAACAGTAAAATCTTTTATAGAGAAACAATTTGTTTTAAATTGAATCATACAGGACTCAATCGATTGCCTTTTGTTTTAGACATCAGGACTCACATCGACCATACCATGTTAAAAACCCATTTATATTAGACCTATTATTCACCTACGGAACTACCTAGGGGCTTCTGACTTCGTAGATGAATGGTCCCGTTTAGTCGCTGTCGCGACTCTTCCGTGCCGCTCTTGTTCTGGCCTTATTTTCTTCTTGTCCTTGACAAAGTCTTCTTGGCATCCTCTAGGGCAGATCTGAAGACCTTGCATCCTCCTGATCCGGCGACATGTTGGATACTCTCCTTCTCGCCGAACTTCGCCTTGCATAAGAAGCAGCATGGGCGCTTCTTACAATCTGCTGCCTTATGGCCAGCTTCTCCGCACTTGAAGCACGCAGCTGACCTATCTACTGCTTGGCAGTCTCTGCCTACATGGCCATAGTCAAGGCACCTGTGACACCTTGTGACCATAACTCTCCTACTCACTCTGCAGGACACAAAACCGACCTTAATGTGCCCCATCTTCTCCAACCTGGCAGCGTCCTCCTGGGTGGTGACCACGACCGCGAGCTTCATACCTCGCTTATTTGGTCCGAGGACCGTCACCTTCCTGCTTCCTGCTGGTACCGTAGAAACTTGATCCAAGGCACCCAAGACGTCTTCTTTCTCAGTAAGGCTGTCCATATCGCGGATTTCCAGCGTAGTTTGCCGGTCCGCCATCTGCACCTTACCCAGGTCACCGATCACCTTAGTCACCTCCTCGGTGAACAACTTCTTGTTTGAAGACCCACCAATCTTAATAAGTAGGTCTCCCGTTTTAGTGGGTAAAGCTCCCACAACCCTTGTCTGACTGGCCTCCAGGTCAGCCTCTTTTCGAACTTTCGCCAGTACTTCGGCGAAAGTTTTTCCTTCAGCCACTTTAACGATCACTGTGGCTTTCTCCTTCTTGACCTGATGTGGCTTTGGAACCGTTTTGATCCCCTTGCTTCTAGTCTTTTTAGGTCTCTCCTCCCTTTTCCTTTTTGGATCCTTCGCAGGCTCAGGATCACTTCTCTTCCGCTTCTGAGCATCCAAGACGACGTTTCTCAACACGATTGCGTTACAACGATCTCTTCTAACTCTGCGATCTTGTCTAGCTTCTTCCGACCAGGTCAATCCTTGGTAGAAGCTCTCGTCCTTTTCTGTAGCTGCTGCGTGCTTCAATTTGGTCTCCTGTATGAGCGATGTTATGCTTTTAAGTCCATCCTTGATTGTCATATTGACATTTCTTTGGACTTCGCAGGACTTTATCATCTTACAGACCTCTTCTTCTATTGCTAGAATGCATACCGCCTCTTCTTCCCGCAGTTTTATGCATTCATCTCGGTCCTTGTTGCAGCTAGCAATGTCCTTTGCTGAAGCATTACTGAAGACAGAAATGCAGCTAGCCTGACTCGTCACGCTGCTCGTACTCCCTCGTCTCTCCGCCTTGTCCACGATGATCTGTGGCACTACCAACGCGTTGTTGCCCTCCTGCATCCTTGGGCCACTGGCCACCGCCCGCACGCTCGAAAGCGCTTGACGATCGGAACCAGTGAGAGATTCAGCCGAAGCATTACTCCGCAGGTACTCTTCCTTGTTTTTACAATCGCTCATACTTGGTCTTTTGTCTCGTATCGAGAGACAATCGGGCCTTAACAGGGTACTACCATCTGGCCAGGATGGGCCCTGAACCGCCTCCGTTAGTTACATAGACGTTATAGCATTGCCGAAGCATTGATGCGACGTCTATGATATCCAGTGTCAGGTGAGCTAAGAAACTCGGACCTCGAAGGTCGGTGTATCTCTCCCATGGACCGGAAGTAAACTTCGGGCCATGATCGCTGAGTAGACACCTTGAACATTGGATTAAAAATAATTGAAATTCTGCAATATGTTCTATTATGCATGCAAATAATTGAATTATTGGCGAAAATATAAAACAATTTTTAACAAATTCAATTTTTCTTCGACAAATTTATGCAAATTGTATTTTAAATCAATGAATTCTAGTGAAATTTTTATTATTTTACAAAATAATTAAATATTCGTGTAGAACTTTGAGAAACTTATTTTTAAAATATTTGAATTCTTTTTGCAATTTTTCAAAGAATTTAATTTAAATTTTGAAAAATAATTGAAATTTTGCCATAAATTTATTAAAATAAATGAATTTTGATATTCATTTAAGAATATAATTTAAGTGTTGACTTTTTTTGGAGATTTTTTGATAATAACTGAATTTGTCCGAAGAATTTTATTTATTTCGAAAACAATTCAACTCTTAAGATTAATTTTGTTATGTATAAAAATATTTGAACTTTGCAATGAATTTTATTAAAATTTCTGCGAAAATAATTGAAATTCCAGAAAGAATTTTAATAATTTTAATTTTTTAAATTCTTTCAAAGAATTGATTTGCGTTAGAATTTTCAAAAATTGAAACTAATTTCAAGTAGAATTTTATTATTTATCAAGATAATTGAAAATTTGCCAAGAATTTTGTGAACATTTTCGAAAATAATTGAATTTTTAGAAAGAATTTTCTTAGTTTTGAAAATAATTGAATTTTGGAATGAATATTATTAAAATTCTTAAAAATAATTGAATTTTGTTGCAGAATTTTGCTATTCATTGGAAAAGATAATTGAAGTGTTGACATTTGTTTTAGATTTTTTGAAAATAATTGAATTTGTGGGAAGTATTTTATTTACTTTGAAAATCATTGAATTTTCTGATTTATAGTTTGCAAAAATATATAGTTTTAAAACAAATGCACAATATTTGGAGCAAGTATAGTATTTCTGACTAATAATGATAATTTTCTCAATTTTTTTTTAAACTAAAAAAACTTTTATGTGTTTGAAATTCAATTATATGAGTAAAATTATTTTTGCGAAACTTTATGTAATGGTAGATGGGTTTCAAGACCATGCAAATATAGGAGCGATAGAATTAGAGAAACAAGTCTTAAATGATGTAATCTATTCAACTTTTTCTTTTTCCCTTCACCTATGTAAAATCACTGAGTACATGTAAAAAAAAGGAAAAATTTCTTTTTCCTTCAAGTTTCACGTGCCTATGAATTTAGATAACAAGTGATATACTGCTCGATGACTATTAATTAAGTTATAAACCAAAAAATTCACCAAATTCAATATACTAGTCTAATAATTATTTGCAAACTAGTTTTAGAATTTTTTCCTTTTTGCCATTAATTCAATTCTTTTTGATTTCTAATAATAAATTATTTCCCTGGGTGTGTGTGTAATTTTGAATAAACAGTTACAAAATATGCAGCACTCGTTTTTTTTTTTTTTTGAAAAGTTTCTTATACTACAGCAACAGACAAAATTTTCATTTTTCAATTGTTTCAATTGTTTCAATTATTTCAATTGCTTCAATTATTTCAATTGTTTCAATTGTTTCAATTATTTCAATTGTTTCAATTGTTTGAAATTATTAACAAAAATTCAGCCATCTTGAAAAAAAAATAAATAACCAGGAATTTAATTTAACCGGGAAAAACCGGGAACTAACCGGGATTTTTATACAAAACCGAGAATTTTTTCACAAAAATTAAAAAACGTTTTATTATTTTAATTTGTTTTTAAAAAAATTAATTTTTATTTCAATTTTTATAGATATTTATACTCTTCTCTAACTTTGAAGTAGTAAAAAAAAATTAATTTGATAGTAAAAGTCAAGCACTAATTCAAACAGATTATGTAAATAAATTTAAAAAAATTATGGAGTTAATAGAAATATTATGAAATTCGACTGAAAATATGTAATTGAATTTGTTCAAGAATTTCTTTAGAAACTTTTTAACAAATAAAATTTTTAAAGTATTTTAATTTAATAACTAACTAATAATTGGATTTTATATAGTCACATTTTAATGAATTCACGTTTCTTAGTGCGAAGATTAATAATTAAAATTTCTATTAGTTAATTTTAAAAAAACGATATGCACTTCAAATTTTTTATTAAAATTAAATTCTTGCAAATTTTTTTTTAAATTCTGAAAAATAAAATTGTTGAAAGTTTTCAATTCCATTGTTTCAAGATAATTTAATTTTTCTAAACAAATAATTGAAAATTTTTAAAATAATTGAAATTTCTTTACATTTTTTTAAATAATTTAATTCTTTGAAAGAATTTTAATTTAAATTTTTCGAAAATAATCAAGGGAAGTTAGAGACCGTAATTATAATTTTATTTTTAAAATATAAAGTCCCTCTTAAAGTTTTAAATCAATTTTTTGCTTCTAAAAACTATATTATTCTATTATTATTCATCAATAGTTATAATTATTGAACTTCTCTTAAATTTTTATAATTTCAAATTTCTGAATGTTCAAATAAATGATATTTATCATTTCTTAAGCAAATTTAATGTTTATTACTTATTAAGTAAATAATTAATTATCACTGCTTTTTTTTAAATTGTAATAAAATTCTTCACTGGAATTCAATTTTATTTTCATAAATAATATCATTCTTTGGAAGGATTTCAATTATTTTTGTAAATAGTAAAATTCTTTGCAGAAATTCAATTATTATCAATAGAATTGCAATAAACTTGAAAAAGAAAATTTCCAATTATAATTATAAAAAGACAAGAATATTTTTAAAAAATAGAAAAAATTATTTTCCAAATTTTAAATTAAAATTATTATTGGTTTATTTATGTTCGAAATCAAATTTAAATTTAAATTTTATGAGAAAAGAAAACCGAGAAAAAATTAGGCCATAACCGGGAATTTTGTTGAATAAAAATAGTAGACCTGTTTCAATAAAAAATCTAAACATTGATTTTTCCGATGAGGCGAATATAAAAATGCATCGAAATCTATCTCCAAGTCTCAAAGTTCATTTGATTTTTACACGCACGTGTAAAATGCATTCGCTTACGCATCGTTAACAGTGATATTTGCCAATAATAATGTTCATCTAATCAGTATTGATACACTTCCATTTGTACATTTTAATGATTTATTCCACAAAGAAATCAGTGTAATTGATTACGATGAGCATTATATTTAATTATTTACAATTGCTAATGATGATAATATCAATAATAATAATAATAATATTATTCCTATATATGGGAAATTAATTTTCAATATCAATGATCCCTTATCACTTTTCATATATTAAAAATTAATTGCATAATTTCTTAACACTTTCCTTTTTTACAATTTTCTATGCTTTGCAGTGGAATTTTTTTTATCAAACAAAAATTATCACACGACTATATACAAATATGTAATGTGATAAAATTTTCCATTTATTTCTCGAATTATAATTTTAATTAGATAATATTTGTTCTTAGTTAACTTATATTAATATTCACATGGTACATTTTTTTCTCACCATATATAAAAGACGGAAAAAAATAGTAAAAAAAACTACATCGAAAGTAAAAATTTACTAAATATAACAAAAGTGAAACTCAAAAAAAATAATAACATAATATAATACACATAATAATAATAAAAGAATAATAACTGATTTTAATTTTTTTTTAATTTTTTAATAACGGATTTCGATTTTTAAGGAAAATTCCAATATAACAAAAATTTACTTATTAATTTCGAGAATAGTTCATGTAATTTTTCTAAAACGGAGAAAAAAAGATGAGGAATTTTCTGTTTTTTTTTTGTGGAAATATTTCTATTTCTGGAAATTAGAAGAAAAAAAAACCTTCATCATCTTGCGATTGCCAAATCCTATGAGTTTTGTCGAACGTCTAAACCCTGACCGCCTTTACCATTGAATTCCGAGGTCTTGCTTGTAATCACGTAATTTTTTTTTCAATTATTCTCCGAGACTCATTCTCATTCTGAATGTTAATTTCTCCTTTTCAATAAATATCATTTATCAAAAATGTATATATTTATCGTAAATTCGAAAAACAATTTTCTTCACGTGACTTTGACCGAAAAGCAACAACCATAGACTCAAAATTGTGAAGAAAAGAAAATTTCTCGATTTTAGGAAGAAATGATAATAATTAATAATAATAAATAATAATTAATAATAATTAATAATAATTAATATTATTAAATACACTAGTAGAAATTAATTCAAAAGCAAAAAGTCCCAGTCACTCGCGCGACCTTTGGGAACATTTTTACTAATTCTTTAGAGAGCAAGTAACAGAAAATAAGCATTTTTGTTTTTTTCCCCCCTCTTATTTTTGTAAATGATAAATTGAATTTAAATATTAATTGCAAATTTATTTAAAAACTTTTAATTCGAGTAATTTATATGTATGTACAATAGTTTATAAAGCACTTTGTCAAATGCAATATCCTGTTCATTATAGCTTAAGTTGCGAAAAATGGGGAAAAAATATTTTTTACTCTGCAGAAAAAAAGGCGAAATCATTAATCACTATTGAAATGTGATTCATCATAGTTAACAATTACTGATGATTATAATTTCCAACTTGTTATATACCTCATGCTTGTGTTCACTTGTGTTATATATATTACAATAATCTCATCCCGAGTTTTGATATAGCACAACAAAGTATAACGATAATGCAATTCATAAAAATAGCCATTTAAATTATAAAACAAAACACACTTATTTATTCACATTGAAAAAAAAATTTACTCCATCTATACTTAAATTATTACATTCTCAATTTTAATCAGTAAAAATGGTTTATAGTAATTTCAATTAGTGATACTGATTTTTTGCTTCGACCTACATAGAAAAAAAAATGTTTTAAATTTGTTGCATGTAGTTTTCAGTTGGTGTTGTTTTAACACAATTTTGATGTTATTTTAACCACATTAAAAATGTATAACAATTTAACACTCTCTAGTGTTAATTAAACACAATCTGGTGTTAAAATCACACAGTGTTGGTTAAAAATGTTGCGTGTAGTAAATTATTTACACTCGATGATTAATTTTCAGAAAAAATAGCAAAAAGTAGTTTAAAGACAGAAAAAAAAGTTAAACTTGACCAAAAAATAAAACTCATTTTAGAAACTTTACAAAACTGACAAATATACTTTCATACTGTATTTTATTTCCCTGCCTTTTTTCTAATTTTCATGAAAAATATTCTTTTCTTTCAAATCCTAATGCTAGTAAAATAATTGAATTCCTGAAACAAATTTAATATTATTCATCAAAGAATTTCAATATTAATTAATTCATTCTTGCAAAGAATTTTATAAAACCTTTTACAAATTTTCTAAATAGTATTACAGTATTTTTGAAAATTTTAATTCAAATAATTGACCTCTCGTGATGAATATTGTTATTTAAAAAATTAATTAAATTTTGCAAAGGATTATATTTTATTAACAATATTGTGAAAATTTTAATTCAAATAATTGACCTCTCGTGGTAAATATTGTTATTTAAAAAAATTAATTAAATTTTGCAAAGAATTTTATTTTGTTAATAATATTGTGAAAATTTTATATTAAATAATTGATCTCTCGTGATAAATATTGTTATTTAAAAAAATTTAATTAAATTTTGCAAAGAATTTTATTTTATTAACAATATTGTGAAAATTTTAATTCAAATAATTGACCTCTCGTGGTAAATATTGTTACTTAAAAAAATTAATTAAATTTTGCCAAGAATTTTATTTTGTTAATAATATTGTGAAAATTTTATATTAAATAATTAATCTCTCGTGATAAATATTGTTATTTAAAAAAATTAATTGAATTCTTGCGAAAAAATTTTTTTTATTAATAATATTGTGAAAATTTTAATTCAAATAATTGACCTCTCGTGGTAAATATTGTTACTTAAAAAAATTAATTAAATTTTGCAAAGAATTTTATTTTGTTAATGATATTGTGAAAATTTTATATTAAATAATTGATCTCTCGTGATAAATATTGTTATTTAAAAAAATTAATTGAATTCTTGCGAAAAATTTTTTTTTATTAATAATATTGTGAAAATTTTAATTCAAATAATTGACCTCTCGTGGTAAATATTGTTACTTAAAAAAATTAATTAAATTTTGCAAAGAATTTTATTTTGTTAATAATATTGTGAAAATTTTATATTAAATAATTGATCTCTCGTGATAAATATTGTTATTTAAAAAAATTAATTGAATTTTTGCGAAAAATTTTATTTTATTAATAATATTGTGAAAATTTTAATTCAAATAATTGACCTCTCGTGGTAAATATTGTTACTTAAAAAAATTAATTAAATTTTGCAAAGAATTTTATTTTGTTAATAATATTGTGAAAATTTTATATTTAATATATGATCTCTCGTGATAAATATTGTTATTTAAAAAAATTAATTAAATTTTGCAAAGAATTTTACTTTATTAACAATATTGTGAGAATTTTAAATCAAATAATTGACCTCTCGTGGTAAATATTGTTATTTAAAAAAATTAATTAAATATTGCAAAGAATTTTATTAAAAATCCTTCAAAATAATTGAATTCGAGGGGAATAATTTTGTTTATTTATCTTCAATAATTGAATTCATTTGAAGAATGATTTCTGTAAATAATTCCATTTCTTAAAAGAATTCTAATATTTTTGTAAATAATTGATTTTTTCGAGGAATTGATATTAAATTTTTACGAATAAATACATTTTTATTTATCAATTCCTGTAAAATTGTATTAAAAATAATTGAAATCCTGCGATGAATTTTGTTCAAAAAATTTTCAAAAATAATTGAATTCTCGAGAAGAATTGAAAATAATTTATCATTGTAAAGAATTTTTATTAAAATCTAAAAAAAATAATTAAATTATTGGATAAAAATTTAACTAAAATTAATGTATTTAAAATAATTTTATTCTTTTGAAAGATTTTATAAATTTTTTTTTTTAATATTTGATATCTTGCGATGAATTTTATTATTTATAAATATAATTGAAATCCCTATGATGAATTTTATTCGAAAATTTTCAAAAATAATTGAATTCCTGACAAGAATATTATGATTTATAAATATAATTAAAATCTCTGCGACGAATTTTATTTGAAAATTTTCAAAAATAATTGAATTCCTGACAAGAATTTTATTATTTATGAAAATAATTGAATTATTTCGCAAAAATGCTATTAAAATATTTACAAAAAATTGAATTTCTGTGAAAAATTTTGTTATTTTTTAAAATAATTGAATGTTCGTAAAGAATTATGATGAACATTTTTTTTTAATAATTGAATTCTTTTGAGAAATTTTTTAAAATAGTAGACATTGAAAATAATTGAATTTTGACAAATATAGTTGGATAATAATTAAAAATTTGCCATGAATCTTATTAGAATTTTTTGAAAATAATTGAATTTAGTAATTTTTACAATAATTGAATAATAATTGAATTTTGACAAATATAGTTGGATAATAATTGAAAATTTGCCATGAATCTTATTAGAATTTATTGAAAATAATTAAATTTAGTAATTTTTACAATAATTGAATAATAATTGAATTCTAAAAATATTAAAAATTTAAAACTGAAATTTCAAAAACGCAGAAAAATAACTTTTTTGAAGAATAGGAGAAATCTTTTAACATTAAGATATAACGTTACATTTAAACTGCAAACGAAGGTTACGCGTTTTGCATTAAAGATTACAATTTCCGATCAGGAAATGAATCATTTCAGTGTTTGTATATACAAGTTAGATTTTTCTTTCATCTCTCATTCTTGGGCACGTTCGAAAAATGTCTACCATATTACGAATATTATCATTATAATATGCAAATTAACATTCATTTTAAATTTTCGCCAATTTAAAAAAAAATTGTTTTTTTAACATATAGGTCCTTTGGAACTCTAAGGAAGCGTATAAATAAAAAATTCGAAAAAATTCAATAATTATATAATAGTAAATAATAAAAACTCACAAAAATATTTCCATTTCATCTTTATGGAGGTTTTTCACTAGTATAATAATGATAGTTTTTTCTCCATTTATCTGAAACAGAAATTTTAAATACTTTATATTATTATAGATTTTCGAAAATAACAATAAACAAAACTTTATAGGAAAATATATAAAATTCTCTTCACTTTCTGTTTCATGTGTCGACTCGAAAATTGACCTTTGAATCTGAAAGTAAAATTTAGAAAGGGAAAGGAACTTTCTCATCCTTATTCATCCGACTTGATAAAAAAAACAATAGCAAACGATTAATTAATTTAATTTCTAAATAAATAAATAATTCTTATTTGTATTGATTTTCGATTTTGTTTAAAACATCAAAATTTGTTTTTAAAACTTTGTACTTCAATAAAAAAAATAAAAAAAACAATGAAATCTCACAAATGTAAGCGCGAGTAAAAAGATAAAAAATTATGTAAGATAAAATACAAAATTTAATAATTGGAATGTAAAAAATTAATTCTTAATTCTAGCTATAGACTTTTTTATGCGAGAATGTAGAAAAAATAAATACTTCATAGTACTTCAGTTTTCCATTTTTCCAAAAGTGGAAGTCCTCCAAAAAGAAGTTTTTTTTCCGCATAAAAGTTTTTTTTAAGGATTTAAATAAATTTTTTTTTTCATTAATCCTTTAATAAATTTCTTAAAACATCGACTTCTATTTATAATCCGATTGAAGAATATTATTTTATCTTGGACTTTGCACATCTTTTCAAATATATATACGCAGTTCCACTCTTTGTTTCTTGGTTTAAGCGAACGAAGCTTTGTTAAATTTAAATAAAATGCAGCAGACTTAAAATAACTTCACAATTTTTTGTGAAAAAAAGATAAATAAAAATAAATCCTATTTTGGAATAAATTATTGTAATTTGATTTACTAATTTAATAAATAAAATTAATAGGATCAATAATAATAAAGAAAAAAAAGAAAATGAAAAATAATATTATTTAAAAATAATTGAATTATTATAAATCAAAAGTATTAATTTTTTCAATTTTTCCCTCAGATGTCAAAACAATTCTCAAATCTGTCAGTGGAAGACTTCGATCAGGGGAGTTGACAGCAATAATGGGTCCGTCTGGGGCTGGAAAATCGACACTTCTCAACATCCTGACAGGATACAAGTGAGAATTTTTTCTAATTAATTCTAAATTTTTTAATTAATTTTTTATTGGTTAAATAAAAATTCAAAACTACCCTCAATTACACAGTAAAACGTGAGGGTGTTAAAATAACACCAAAATGGATTAAAATAATCTGCAAGAGTTTAATCCCTCTAGGATTAAATTAACACCAAAAAGGATTAAAATAATAAAATTTGGTGTTATTTTTAACTATTAATGAAATTTTATTTTAAATAAAACACCAAAGTCAACGATTTGGAAAAATTCAACAAATTTAGCTTGTTCAGGGAGAATAGTAAGTTAGTTACTAACTAACTTAGGAACATAGTTACTAAATTCAATTGTGTTAAAATTTTTTTTAAATTCTCGTCAAAATTTCAATTCTCTTTATAAATAATAAAATTCTTCTTTGATATTCAATTATTTTACAAAATTTGAAGCCAATTCTTGTCCAAATTTCAATTATTTTCAAAAGTTTTCTAAAATTTCATAATTTTCAATATCTATTTCAATAAAATTTTAAAAATTAATTCCATTATTAAAAAAAAAATTTGAATTCAATTCTACGCAAACATTCAATTATCTTCATTAATAATAAAATTTTTTATAGAAATTCAATTTTTTACAATTTTTTTTATAAATTTCTTCCCAATAATTCAATTATTTTAATAAATAATAACATTTATTCAGGGATTCAATTATTTTTATAAATAATAAAATTCTTTTAGGAAATCACTTATTTTCATAAATAATAAAATTCCTTGAAGAATTTCAATTATTTTTAATGCAATTTTAATCAAATTTCTCGAAAAATGTAATTATTCTTAAAAATCTAATTAAAATTCGTCCAAAGAATTTAATAATTTAAAAAAATTGTTGATAACTTTTTTTATGAGAATTTAATTTCAACAAACATAAAATTAATAAATTATTTATTTTTGTATTTAAATAATTGAATTCTCGTAGAATTTACTAATAAAAATGGTTTTAAAAATAAATTTCAGTTAAAATTTCAGATTATACTTAAGTATTAAAAGCATAATAACGTGAATTTTTAGAAATAATTAAATTTTGAAAAATTTTTAATATAAAATCATTTAAATTATTAATTTTTCATGCATTTTTGACACAAATTTCTGTAGAATTAATTCTTTTTAAAAGTTTAATAGGATTTTTATTGAAATTATTTCAAGTTTTTATTTTTCAATGTATATTTAATTGCAGAATTTCCGAATAATTGAAATTTTGTAAAATTGAATTGTAAACGAATAAATTTGAAAATTCTCATAAAACTCATCGCAGCGTTTCAATTATTTTTCATACAATTATAATTGAATTCCTTGAAAAAAGTAATTATGTTTATGCAAGTTTGAATAAAATTCGACAAAAGAATTGAATTTTTATAAAATTTGTTACTAAAATTCTTTATGAGAATTGAATTTTGAGAAACATTCAATTATTCAATAAATTATTTACTTTTGCATTTAAATAATTAAATTCTTGTAGAATTTTTTAATAAAAATTGATTTTCATTTCATAAAAATGAATTTCAGTTAAAATTTTAGATTATAATTGAATATTAAAAGAAATATAGAGTGAACTTTTTGGAAATAATTGAAATTTGAAATTAATATTTTTGAAAAAGTTTAATTGAATTTTTTGAATATTATTTGAAGATTTTATTTTCTAATACGCATTTAATTCAAAACTTCAGGAATAATTGAAATTTCGTGAAATTGATTAATTAATTATTATTGAAAATAATAGATATAATGATAAAATTGTAGTTAAAAATTGTTGAAAATAATAATTGAATTGAAATAATGAAAATAATTTTGAAGAAGTATAATATTCTTAAAAATATAAAATAATGATTTCATTACTTGGTCATCTATAATTATTATGAAATATGAAGAAATCGATCAGTTATCGAGATATCGATATCTTCATGTTTTGTAGTTATAAAAAAATTTAATAAACTAAAATTTCATTTATTGTAAAAAATAAAACCAAAATTGGTTATTTTAATCTTCTTTGGTGTTAATTTAATCTGCAACAGTATTTAATACCCCACGATTTACTGTGTTATTATAATATTCATTTTTGGGGAGAGGTGGGGGGATTTTTTAATAATAATTCAGAGTTAAAAAAAATTAAATTGATAATAATAATAGTAATAGCGGTAATAGTAATAATAATAATGATAATATACACTTAATAAATAAATGCGTATGAGAAAAAGAGACATTAATTAGATGTACAAAGTACTTGACTGATCTTCAAACATTCTTGCGAGAAATATTGTTCACTGCAACTTGTTTAACAAAAGGTCAATATTTACATCAGGCAAATCCACTTTTATTGCCCACAAGTATTCTCACTTATTGGAAAATTCAAATAACATTTAATAGCGTTTACTTTTTAATTAATGCGCGTGGCATCTGTAGTGAATAATAATAATAAAAAAGTTACTATACGCTATGAATATTAATATTTTTATAATAATACCACTTTTTAAAAATCAAAAATTATGAATACATGAAAAATTAAAATTATGAATAAAAATATGAATAAGAATTATTTTTAAATTATTTTTGGAAACCTAATTTAAAAAATAATAACAAGTTTTTCTTCCCTATTACTTATACATGTATGAAAAAATGGAAAATACATTCAAAAATTCGGTGAAAATAAATAAGAAAATAATTTCGTTAAATAAAAATTCGATTATTATTTTACATTCTCTAAATATTATTTAAAAGCATGTATAATAATATAGTGGGAAGTTTTTAGAAAAAATATTTTTTAACTATAGGCGTGAAAATTTTTCAACAAAAATCAGTGAATATTCAAATATTGAGAATCTGAATAAGAAATTAATATGTCAGTAGTTCACAATTGATGGTATATTACTACTTATCAAACTGTGCCATGTGATAATTCGCTTTGACATTTATGATTAAAAACCTCTCACTTGCCATATGAAAGGAAAATATAAATAAAATTATTCTATTGTTTAAGATTTTCAACTGATAATAATAATAATAAAAAAATAATAAAAATAATAATAAAAAAAAATAATAATAATAAAAAAATAATAATAATAAAAATTCGAAGTTTGTTAAATAGATAAATTTTATTAAATGCAAATGTTTCTTTTTTAAATAAAAATTACTAAATTCGGCTAAATGAAAGTTCGAACCAAGTGAATATTATACAGAAAAATAGAAATTTGGCGAGAAGGGAATTTTTAACAAACATTAGTCACCAGATGTTGAAAAAAATTACTTTCTGCTGACAAAAAATATAAATTTCACTCTCTTTTTGACACCAAAAAAACTTAAACAGATGAAAGTATATTAATTCAATGAAATTTCACTTTCTTCCGCGCGAAAGGTTACACAACAGTAAAAATAACATCACTGACTGTATTATATTTATTTAAAAAATTTTTGGACCACTTTCTCATTTTTTTGCACCTTCTTTGTTTTTGTAATTACTATTAATACATGCGATTAATTGTTATTAATATTGTTATTAATATTGTTATTAATATTCTATTATTATTAACATTACTTATTTTTCATAGTTTTCAATTACTTTTATGATAATTATTTTTATTATTATTATTTATTATTAACGTTACATTTTTTTCACTGTTTTAAATTTGTTTCAACTAATATTATTATTATTATATATTTTCTTTATTGTTTTAAACTTTTTTTTAATTAATATGTTATTATTATTATTATTATTGTTAATATTATATTCATGTTTATTATTATTAATACATGCTGTTAATAAATACAAAAAAAGAATTTATTTCAATAATTACTGTCTATTTATGTAATGTTTCTTTTTAAATACTTTGCGTTAAAAAATTATTAAATTAAATTAAATAAAAAGTGAAGAAAACGAAAAAGTTTTTTTTCAGGAAAACTACTCCATTTATTATTCCGGTATTAAATTCCACTTGATTTGCATAAAGTATAAAAGTTACGTCACAGGTCACTCTATAGTGTCAAGGCGATTTCTCGATGCGATATTATATTATGATGTGCGTTCGGAAAAAAATAATCTTTCTCTGTTTACCTTTTCTGCGAATTTAACTGAACTTTTTTTCCCCCCTTCTTAAGAACATTTAATTTTTTAACACTTTCAATCGGAGGATGATTCAAATGGTTTTTCCAATTTTATTATCATTTTTTAACTCTATAAAAAATGTGACGAATTTTCAAAGTAGTAGAAAGTGCAAAAATTTTGGGAAATTGATGCTTTAAAAGTATTACGTTTTAAATTCGCTAATAAAAGAAATAGTCCATATGCATTCTTCTGTATTTGTAAAAAAGAGACAGTAAAAAAAAAATAAAAATCGAACTCACAAAATTTGCTTTTATTATATAAAAGACTAGATTGACCACTTGAATTAAAAAGGAGAGAGAAAAAATTAATTTGAATTTTTATCTGATTAATTCAAAAGGAGCTTTTTTTTCCTTTAAAAGTGTATAAAAAACATTTACGATCGTCTCTAAAATTGCTTTTTTTTGCTATTTTTTCCACACACACAAACATGTGTGCACGAATACACACACTAGGGATTGCATTAAACCGGTTTAACGACCTCAGCAATATAAACTTTTGCTGTTTGTTTTTATATAATAAAACTCCTAACCACTTGACATTTAATCCTTCCAAGTTCAAAGATATGTTTAATTTAAAAAAAATAAATAAAAATAATTGCCACATTTTATAAAAAATGTTTCTGAAAACATTTTACAATGTTCAAAGTATAAAACAAGTTTGCGGTAATTTTTGACAAAATCACTGCAAATTGTCTTTTAATTTCCAAGACCAAATAATATGCTAGAGTAGCACAACGTATAACGAAATAATTAAATTTATAAATAATAAACATTTTTATTATTTGTTATTTTATTTACTTATTATATTATTTTTTTCTACTTATATTATTTTATTCAATTTTGTCATTTATTTTGTTTTCTTATTGAAAAAAATTTTAACTCCCCGGGAGGAATCGAACACGCATATAACCGAATGCGCGTATTAGAAACGCCTTAACGCGCCTTAACGAGTGCGACCAATGCGGAACCAAATGAAAATTTATTCAATTATTATTAAATCTATTGAATTCTTAGCGAAAAAAAATAGTTTTTACTAACTTTTCAGACTATGTTGTTAGAAATAAAGAATTTTTTTTATTGTTTGGTGAAAAAATGTTTTTATTAATTATTTTCTTGTCTCTGTCACATGTAGAACTACTGGAACGGAAGGCAGCATCACAATGAACGGTCACGAGAGGAATTTGAGTTCTTTTAGAAAATTGTCATGCTATATAATGCAAGACAATCAACTTCATGGCAATCTCACTGTCGAGGAAGCAATGAAGGTCGCCTCTAGTCTCAAACTAGGCTCTCATGTTTCACGAACAGAGAAAGAAGAAATGGTAAGATCACTGTAAATATTACATTTACCGTTTTCTACACTACATAGCGCTTCTTCCATTCGGTGAAGAAATGAAAAAATTCACAAAATAATACTAAAATTTCCAAATAGAAAATTAACTTAAAATTAATTAATATTTTTTGTCCATTTCTTACTTTTTTCGGTTTAAAATTGAAGATTTTATTTCTACATTTTGAATTACTTTTTTATTTATAATTGGGTGATTCTCTTCAAAGGGACCACTTCACGTGTCTCCAAAATGAGACTCAATATTTGCATTAACTTAATTTTGATATTTTGTTGAGTATAAATTTCAAAAAAAAATTTATCCATAATCTACGAAACATTATTTATTTTTTCATAATCTTCTAATGTTAAAATTTAAAGTTTTTCTTTGTAAAAAAAATTTATTTAATTTTGTCTTTTTGTTTTGGTTAAATATGATACATATTTTTAATTATTTTTTAATATAATTAAAAATTTTGTGATATAGTCTTAATATATATTAAATTGAAGCTTAGAATCTACCGTTTATTTTTCACTTATATTTAGTTTAAATAAAAGAAAAGAAATTTTTTAAATAATTAATTAAAAATTCCTGGCAATGGGAGTAAAAATTCAAATTCATCTCCGAAGCCTCGTTTTTCAGTTAATCATATTTTTAAACTGTTTTTTAATTATACGTAATCTGTATATAAATATTTGAAGTTGTAGCCCAAAAAATTTGTTAAATTATGTTTCAATATTTTTAAATTTAATAAAAACGTGAATTTTTTATTTGACCAACTATTCATCTCCGAAGTCTTTTTCATATTTGGTAAGCATTATTGTTTTGTTTTCATTTTTTAATAATTATTTTTCAATATCTAACCCTTGAATTATAAAAAAAATTTCCGTTTTATTTAAAATAAAATATTTTTAATTTTTTAAAATATAATATATTAAGGAGAAAGTTAGATAAATAACAAAATTATAATTAAAAATAAACATTTTTTATAGAAAATATCAATTTTGAACTTAAAATGATAAATTAAAAAATCCATTACAATTTTATTCCGTTCAATATAAAAAAATAAATATTAGTTATTTTTGAAAAGATAAAATAGTTATAAATAAATTATTAAATACACAATTCATTAAATTATAAATGAATAATGTTAAAAGTTTAATAAATTAAAGAAATTAAATTTAAAAGGAATTTTTTTTCAAAAACCCCAATATTGATTACAGTATATTATTTAACCTTCAAAACAATATTAAAATAACGCTGAATGGCTTATTTTTGAAAATTAATTTTGCTCAACTCAGATTTTTATCTTGAAACGTATTTAAAACCTATCCATGACAAAAAAATTCAGAAAATGTAAAAATTAATTTTTTTTTAGTTTTTGGAAAAAAAAACAGGTGCCTTTCAGGAGAATCACCCATATTTACTTTAGTTTAAAATCTTCTTAGGTTTCTAATTTTGGAACAAACGTTATTCTGTTCGCTTTAAAGTTAAAGATTTTATTTTAACATATATTTAATTATTTACTTTAATTTAAAAATTAATTTAAACTTTATTTTTAACTTAAAATGTAAATTTATTTGAATTTAAATTAAACTAATTGTTTTTTATAATTTTAAAAAAAAACTGTTGAAAAAAACCTAGAAAAATCCAATTTTTGTAAAAATTTATTCTTGACTATTTGATTTGTTCATTTATCTAAATTTATAATTTTTCAATATTAATTTACTTTAATTTACATTAATTTGCTTTAATTTTGAAATTCTTTTAGATTATTTCTAATTTTGGAAGAATTCTAAATCAATTCTTTAAAAAAAATTAATTCTAATCGTAAAAATGTAAATTCCCTGGTTTATTCTCTTAAATAACGTTTTTTTTTATTTTAGATTCAGGAAATTCTTGATACTCTGGGATTATCAGATCATCGACAAACAATGACCTCGAATTTAAGTGGCGGTCAAAAGAAAAGACTTTCCATCGCACTAGAACTAGTTAATAATCCACCAATCATGTTTTTCGACGAGCCAACCAGGTAAATATTCCTTTCAAAAAAAAAAAATTATCACTACTGAAAAAGTTTTGTTACTCCAAAAAAATAATTTTTTTAAAATAATTGAATTATTACAATAAATATTATTATTAATGAAAATAATTGAATTTTGCAAAGAATTTTATTAAAATGCGCCTCAAAATAATTAGGGAGAAAATTGAATTTTCCTATGCCTGCGCAAACGATTAAATTAAAAAAATATAATTGATAAAATTTTTCCCAAAAAGGAATGAGAATTTGAATATGAAAAAAATAACTGACGTTTGTCCTTTGTCTTGAATAATGAAACTATGTAAATTTTTTAAATAAATAAAATTAATGAGAATATTTAAAAAAAAGAGGTAATTAAACATTTTGTTTCTTTCTGTTTTAATGCGAATGCAGTTATTGTCCATTAAAGAAAAAAACTGTCGAGAAAAAAATAATATCTGTTGAAATTGACTCATTTTTCGATTATTAGTATTCTAAACTAGTAGTTGGAGTAAAATTATGCATTTTGCAGAATTTTTCAGGCGTAGTTTCAGTTTCAGAACGTTTCTCGTGTTCGCCACAACTTTCTCATTTTATGTCGAAACAGAAATTCGTAACGAAAAATCGACGATTGTTCGAAAACAAAAAGTAAATAAATATAAATTACTGGAAATTTTTTTTTTAAACTAATTTTTAGGTAAACTTTTTAATTTTTGATAATTTGTTAGAAAATGAGTCTTTAGTTATTCAAATATTATTGTATAATATTATAATACTTAATTTAGAATCAGTTGATTTTCTTTCGTTATACACATTTTTTTTGTACACAAAAAGAAAAATAGATAAAATTACAAAAATTTACGATCGAGAGACTCTGAAATTGCCTTCTGATTTCCAAGGATAACCAGAGATTGTTTGGTGCAATCAAGCAATCAACTGCTAATCGTCCGTAACATAAAATGCACTTTTCCATCTAATCCTTGAATGCGGTTTCACTAAACTTTTTCAATTTTTAACTATTTCGATTTTTTTCCCCTCTTCCTCTATTTATTTCCTTAATATTCTTTTTTTTCCCAAGAATATTTTACATGAGAGTCAAAAAAAATTATTTAAAAAACAGAAATAACATTAACAACTTTGAAAGAGTCTTGAACTTTTGTCCACAAAACTCGCATAAATAAAAATTGAGACATTTCAGTTGGGGGAAAAAAAATTCATGGCCACCTTTCGCGGTTATTTATTTTGCCTCTTTTGAATTTATGAAGGAATTTTTAATCTCCTTTTTCTAAAAAAGATAAAAAAAATAATGTCACAAAAGTCATAAACCTTGATTTTTAATATTATTGTTAATTTGATTTTAGTGGTTTGGATTCATCTTCCTGCTTTCAATGTATTTCGTTATTAAAAACCTTGGCACGTGGGGGACGAACAATTATTTGCACTATTCATCAACCTAGTGCAAGACTTTTTGAAATGTTCGACTCGCTTTATACTTTAGCGGAGGGACAATGTGTTTATCAAGGATGCACAACACAATTAGTTCCATTTTTAAAAAGTCTCAATCTCAATTGTCCCAGTTATCATAATCCGGCATCTTTCAGTAAGTAAACGAAAGTATGAAAAGAAAAAAAAATTTCAATACTTAAACAGAGTTAAAAAGTCCGCACACTTTTCTCCCTAGTGGTAGAAAAAGGACTAAGAAATAGAATTAAAAGATATTTGATGAAAGAAAGTTTCTCTAAAATTGTTTTCCTTGTCCAGTAATCGAGGTGTCTTGCGGTGAATATGGAAACAATATAAAAAACCTAGTGAATGCAATTAAAAATGGTAAACGAGACGTTCGCCGTGGCTATTCGTTTGCCGACGAAAAAGAAGCATTAAATAATTCGTTGGCAGTGTCAGAGATACCAAAGGATACGGAAATTGGCGCAAAAATCACTGAAATCAAGGACAAGAATGACGCAAACAATATTGAAGACAAGTTTCAGGATAGAAAAACAAATGAGAGTAATGGAATGATTCCAAACTACGCAAGCAACGACATTGCTAAGCAAAGTACGTTTTACAACTATACTATATGCATATATAAAAAAAAAATTTTATTTTCAACAAAAGTCATTAATCACACAAGTTTTTTTTTTTGCTTTGTGTATAAGTTTTTTTCTTCCTTTTTTTCTAAATACCACATGTTGGTTTTTAATATTTTTCTTCTTCCATGAACTGTATAATTTTTGAATATATTTCAATTCTATTATCAGGGTAATAAACGTAAGTTGTGGTTTTAAAAAATCTTCTATTTCGAAAGAATCTTTATATTTGAATAGTACAATCCAGATATTTAAATTAAGATTTATTTTGGTAGTGATTTCATTTTTTTTCAATCCTGGATTTTAATTTAATCATTTTATTCCTTTTTCGCGTTAAAACCAGGCTTTGTACTCGATAATTAATTTTAAAAAAGTGGCAAAAAATTAAGTGTAGCTTCAAGACGGAAAAAAAGTAGTTATCGAAAAAATAAACTTAACGATTCAATTTTTTTATACTTTCTTAATTACATTAAAGAAAAAGGAATAATTCTTTAAAATAATTCTTTAAATAAAGATATTTATTTTGTCTACAGGAATGAAAATATTTCAAATGATTTTAATGTAACTCATTATTGAAATTTAACTATTTTTCTATCAAAATTACAAAAGTAATTCTTTTAAAATATTGAATTTTGATAGAATTCTTTTCTTGAAATTTCTAAATAAAATTATTCCAAACTGTAATCATTTTATTTTAATATTTATTTAATTCTAAATCAATTCTTATTAAAATTAGAATTTATTTAAAATTACAATAATAATTATTTAAATCCTGTAGATATGTTTTAAAATTTATAGAAATGTTTTATTTAATTATTAATTTCTTAAAATTATTATTTAATTACATAATTTTTTTCTCCCAGATGATGTTTCGATAAGTCTCGACGTAGAGAAGAAGGATAACATTAATCTTTTGGACGAGACAATTGTCGTGACACCGGAAAGATATCCAACCTCAGAATTTACACAATTTTGGATTGTACTCAAGAGGACGTTACTCTTCAGTCGGAGAGATTGGGTAAAATAAATTAACTATATTTCTATAGTTTAATATTAAAGTTAACGAAAGTTAACTTCAAAGTATACTTTGAATTTTGATTAATTAAAATTTTGTACTCTTCAATTTCAGACACTAATGTATCTTAGGCTCTTTGCTCACATCCTCGTTGGTTTGTTAATTGGCGCTCTTTACTACGACATCGGAAACGATGGCGCAAAAGTACTCAGCAATCTTGGATTTCTTTTCTTCAACATGCTCTTTCTCATGTACACTTCAATGACAATTACCATTCTCTCGTGTAAGTATTTAAATTATAAATAACTTTTTTTATTATCGAAACAAAATATATACTTTTTGAACAAAAAATACTTTTAGTCAAAATTATGTATTTTTTAGTTCATTTTTTTTAACTTTTTATTTTACTTTGTAATATTTTAACAGGGTGTCTACTGACCCGGAAATCCGGGAAATAACCGGGAATTTATTTTAACCGGGAAAAACCGGGAATTTTTTCACCAAAATTAAAAAAAGTTTTATTATTTTAATTTTTTTTTAAATTACTTTTTATTTCAATTTTTATAGATATTTATACTCTTCTCTAACTTTGAATTAGTTAAAAATAGTTAATTTGATAGTAAAAGTCAGGCACTAATTCAAACGGATTATGTAAATAAATTTTAAAAAATTATGGAGTTAATAGAAATATTGTGAAATTCGACTGAAAATATGTAATTGAATTTGTTAAAGAATTTATTTAGAAACTTTTTAACAAATAAAATTTTCAAAGTATTTTAATTTAATAATTAATTAATAATTGGAATTTGTAGTCACATTTTAATGAATTCATGTTTCTTAGTGCGAAGATTAATAATTTAAATTTTTATTAGTTAATTTAAAAAAACGATCTGCACTTCAACTTTTTTATTAAAATTGAATTCTCGCAAATTTTTTTTTTTAAATTCTGAAAAATAAAATTGTTGAAATTTTTCAATTCCATTGTTTCAAGATAATTTAATTTTTCTAAACAAATAATTGAAATTTTTGAAATAATTGAAATTTCTTTACATTTTTTTTTGAAAAATAATTTAATTCTTTGAAAGAATTTTGATTTTAATTTTTCGAAAATAATCAAGGGAAGTTAGTGACCGTAATTATAATTTTATTTTTAAAATATAAAGTCCCTCTTAAAGTTTTAAATCAATTTTTTGCTTCTAAAAATTATATTATTTTATTATTATTCAATAGTTATAATTATTGAACTTCTCTTAAATTTTTATAATTTCAAACTACTGAATGTTCAAATAAATGATATTTATCATTTATTAAGCAAATTTAATGTTTATTACTTATTAAGTAAGTAATTCATTATCACTGCTTTTTTTTAAATTGTAATAAAATTCTTCACTGGAATTAAATTTTATTTTAATAAATAATATCATTCTTTTGAAGGATTTCAATTATTTTTGTAAATAGTAAAATTATTTGCAGAAATTCAATTATATTATTATTATTATTGTTGAATGAAAATAGTAGACACCCTATTTAAACATTCGGATTTTAAATATTCTGATTCAATGGTCAAAAATTACTAGACGCACAAAACAATTGTGTCTTACGCATTTATTTTCGAATAACTGCAATTTTTCAAATTGAAAATTAAATTCAAATTTAAATCTTTCAGTTCCACTGGAAATGCCTGTTCTTCTAAAAGAAAATTTCAATCGATGGTACTCGCTGAAAGCCTATTATTTGGCAATCACCGTTTCTGATATTCCCTTTCAGGTAAGGAGAAGAAAAATTAATTGTTCCTCCAAATTGGCGGTAATTTGAATAAAATAGCTAATAAATAAAATTTTTCTTATTTCTTGCAGGCTGTCTTTTGCGTTATTTACGTGACGATAGTTTACTTTCTAACGAGTCAATTGCCCGAATTATCGAGATTCAGCATGTTCCTTTCGGCCTGTTTATTAATTTCATTTGTTGCACAATCAGTGGGCCTAGTCGTTGGAGCGGCAATGAACGTTCAAAATGGTGTATTTCTCGCTCCAGTGATGTCCGTTCCTTTCCTATTATTCTCAGGATTTTTCGTCAGTTTCGATGCAATACCCGTTTATCTCAGATGGATCACTTATCTCTCTTACATTCGTTATGGCTTCGAAGGAACTGCCCTCGCCACTTATGCCGATCGAGCGAAATTAAAATGCTACCAGGTAATTAATTTTATTATTCATGAAAATAATTAAATTATTGCAATAAGGAATTAAGAAAAATAATTTCCTAAATTTAATCACCTTTTTTCCCTTTCTTCACAGATTTATTGCCATTTCAAGGATCCAAAAACAACACTAGAAAATTTGGACATGTTGGACGCGGATTTCATGCTCGATATTCTTGCTCTACTGCTAATTTTTGTTGTTCTCAGAATTTCAGCCTATCTGTTCCTTCGTTGGAAGCTAAGAAGTGCTCGATAATTTCACAAAAAAAAAAAATTCCGATTTTATGGAAAAAATATTTACATTTTCTGCGAATTTTGCTCTTTTATACACAAAACAAATGCCTTTAAATTGATAACAAAAAAAAGAAAATTTTTTCCAAAAGGAAAAAAAAATTAACAAAAATGAAAAAAAATCTCAAAAGATCTCGATAGATAATTTACGAAAAGAGCAATTTTTTTACAATATTTCTGCATACTTTTTTATGCAATTTTAATGAAAATCATTTTTTTTATAAAAACATAATGTAATTAATTTATTTATCATTAATTAAGGGAGCAGAGAGAATGATAATTACTGAGGGTACTAGTACTTTTTATTTTTCTTCACAATTATTCTAAAGTTTTTCTAACTTTAACATAAATAATTAAATACTATGTAAAATATTTATTTTTCATCCACTTAAAAAAAAATACTTTTCTAATTTTATTTTTTAAAAAGTAAAAATCTTCCAAATTGGCAATTATTTCAATAGGAAATATTCGTCAATGTCAAAAAAATAAATTTACGATTAATGAATTTATTTTTATTTTTTACAAATTTGGCAAATTTTAGTGTACATTATTTTTAATTACTTGAATTGAAATTAAAATAACAATGAATTCTTTTCTTCCACAATGGGGCCTTAATTCTATAAAAAATTGTGCTTTATCAATGTTTTTGACAATTCGTCTATCAATGGCTGTGAGTTTTAGAGAGAAAGATGTGGTAAAGAGATGCAATGGAAACGAAAAAATTTATAACAAAGATTTCATAAACTTTTTTCCTAATAATAATAATAATAGTATAATAATACAAAAGCAGAAATTAATATCTGTCTTGCCAGAATTTAAATGCGTGTAGTTTTGGGCTTTTTTATATAGTTGAACTTAAGAGAAATAAATAAAATTATTTCAACAATATTTAATATTATATAGCATGACAACATGAGAGGAAAAAGATTGCAATGACACATTTAATTTATATAAAAAAGGGATTTCCCAAGAGCCTCAAAACAATAAGCTTCACTTGTTAAATATTTACGTAATGAAAAAAAATAAGGAAAAAAAGAAATTTTAGAAAAATTAGACATTACAAGAAAGATAGCTACGAAGTAAATAAATAAAATATTATAAAGTAAAGCTTTATACTTATTTTTAGTGTAAATCGATAAGTTTTTTTTATAAATTCTAATTTGTAAATTAGTTAATTTGCGGTAATATTGAATACAAATTTATTGAAAATTGACAGTTATTAACTGTATGGAATTTTACTGTATATAAAAAATAACGATTATTGAAATATCGATATTACTGTAAATTAATATTATTAAATTGATATTTTTATTTTTAACACTATTACTAACACTAATATAACAGTATTGAAAATAATGTTATAATAAAATTATTATTAAAAATTGAATTGGTCATAGTGTTAAAATAACAATATATAATTAAATAATAGTTTGCAAAGATGCAATAATTTTACTTTGTGCCTTAAAAAGGAAATTAAAAAATTTATTTTAGAAATCTATACAAAAATATTAATATTATAACGAACAATTCATATATATTGTAATAAAAAAATATATTAAAGTAAAAATAATATATTATACAATAAGAACCTTTATATTATAATATAAACATAAAAGCGATTTTACATCAAATCTAAAACAATTGTTTCGCAAAAATACGACAAATAAGCTCTTTCATAAAGTCATTGATTAAAATAACCATTTATTTTCATTGTCAAAAATGATTGTCATATATTTAATAATAATTATTTGTTACGAATAAAATTATTTTCCAGAAAATTTATTGTTGGTTTTTTTATATCTTACATTAAATTAATAATATTATTACCCATATACTTTTACAGCAATTGAGGCTCCGGATCTTAAAAGGGCATACGCGCGAACACGCGGCCAGTCAGTTGGCACCTGAAGCATCTTTTTTTCTCTTAACATTTTTTTCTATAATTTTTCGTTTTCACGTAAATTGCAAAAAACGTGATTTAAGTTAAGAAATTTTAATGAAATTTTGACTTCAACTCGTGACTACTTCGTTAAATATTAATATTTTTTCACGAAATTTACACACAATATTCTTTAAACAATTTCAAAAGTGAACCAATGATTGAAATTTTTTTAAAAAATTTTATGTCTAAGTAAATAATTATTTAAATAATTTTGTCATAAAAATAATTCTCTCATGTTCAATTGAAAAAGTTGAGTGAGGAATTTTTGTTTTGCTGTAAATAAAAATGATTCTCATATTTTCAATTGAAAAAGTTGAGTGAGGAATTTTTGTTTTGCTGTAAATAACAATGATTCCCTCATTTTCAATTGAAAAAGTTGGAACAAATTTAATAGGTTTTCAAGCCAAACTCAAAGATAGAAAATGATAAGATTTTTGAACTGATAGAATTTGATAGAATATGTATCCAAATCTTCTTGAAAGAATTTGATGAGTATTTATTTACACTCAAGGATATCAAGTTATAAGGTTAATCGAAAAATAGATTTGATAGAATCTGCATCAACGTCTTTCATAAAGAAATAATAAACTTTTATGTCAAAAAGATAGAGAAATAAAGGCAAATTCCATGTGGAATGAATTTAAGAGGTATTTCATAAAATCTCATGTATAGAAAGTTATAAAATGTGTCAGATAATAGGATTTGATAGAAACTGTATCCAAATCATTGATAGAGAAATATTAGATTTTCATTTGGAAAGAATTTGATAGGTATTCAATCAAAACTCATGGATAGAAAACTATAAGATTTTTCGACTCATAGAATTTAATAGAATTTGCATCCAAACATTTTGATAGAGAAATATTAGATTTTCACTTGGAAAGAATTTGATAGGTATTCAATCAAAACTCATGGATAGAAAACTAAGATTTTTCGACTCGTTGAATTTGATAAATTTTGATTTTGATTGGGATCTTGGATAGAGAAATATTAGATTTTCATTTGGAAATAATTTGATAGCCTGACGTCCCGGGGTGTATCAAACTCACATATCTCTTTTTCTTTCTTTTTTGGGTGATTGCAGAAAGATCCAAATTTCAACAATATGTGAACGTGTACGAATGTGCATAGATGTGTACAAATATGTATATTTATATGTGTGTGTATTGTATGAAGCTCTACTATACCTCATTATTATTTACCTTATTTTATTCAAACATTAACCTGGATTTATTTGAATTTAACTACAAATTATTTTCTTTCGTTTATTATTTTATTAATTTTATAAAATAAGGAACTATGAGTCATGGATACAGAGGAACTTATTTGTTTTTGGGTTTTCCCCATTTTTTATAAGGTAATTTACACTCCTTACACTATTTCTAGAAAATGTCCCTTTCAAAATAAAATTTCTATGAGCAAATCCCTGGCCAAGTATATCATAAAAAAGCATCTGTAAGGAAAATCTTACTTATTGCTTAGTGTCTATTTACGAATGCTAAACTAAACATTACAAAACAGCAAATGGGTTTTAAGTTGAAAATACCAAAATACTTCTATTGGACTTATCGAAAATCGTAAAGACACCTCGGTCGGGTCTTCAGAAACCGACCCTTGGCAGGGACAGTAACGCTCTAAAGTTATACTACTTTTCTAAGAACTTCAAAAAAGGAATGACCTAAGTACCTCCTATTTTTCCCCGAAATTTTCAAACCTCCCTTCCAGATTTTCCCTTTCCAAAAAAATTACAAACAGGTAGGAAAAGATCAGCTAATGAAGAAGATCCTCTTGATAAGAAAAAGTAGTTTCTAATTAATCTTAGAAAAAGGAGTCTCTAATTAATTTTAGAAAAAGGAAGTTGATTTAAAAATTTCCGCGATACCTCGGTCACGAATTTTCCCAATTCGCAGCCTCTAAAGAGCTGAAAACGCGTTCTGAGAAACCTGTATAATATACTCCGAAAAGTTTCCGGTTAATAAATTCAATTAATTTTTCGAGGTTCAGATTTTTCAAAATCATTATATATTAAATTATCTAATCAAAGAACTTTAACAATAATTAACTACAACCTAGTTTATATTGAAAAAAATCTTTAAAACGATATATCAACAAATAAAAATTATAAAGGAAATTGTAAGTAAACTAAATTGGCTTTTTTAATCTTTATTTTCCTCTATTCTCTTTTAACTTTCAGGATAATCAATCAAAACTCATGGATGGAAAACTAAAAAAAAAATCGACTCATAGAATTTGATAGATTTTGTATCCAAATCTTGGATAAAGAAATGTAATATTTTCATTTAGAAAGAATTTGATAGGTATTCAATCAAAATTCATGGCTAGAAAACTATACAATTTTTTTACTCATAGAATTTTTATCTTGCTATTTGCAGCAAATTTTTAAAATTAATGTAGAAAGGAAATGATTCTACAGTCATGATCTGGAAAAGCGAGTGCGATGTATTCAGGGGAAAAAAAGTAAAATGCATTCAAACATAAATGAGAACAGTCCAACAGACCCTCTAAAATTGAGAAAATTAAAGAAGGTTGACAAAGGCAAGAAAAATGATTTCGACTTACCTAGCAACTTTGAATTGATTAAAATACTGTCTGAGAAGGCAGAAAATTTTTGTTAAACCTTCGTCAGGTTTAAATTTTACAAAGTTGCAGAGACAAACAACGACAATGTTTGGAATCACAGTAGACACTTAAACTTTTAATAGTTTCAATCAATAATAATATGAATAATCAATGTACATGCTTCAATAATAATAATTAAGTTTTTTTAATGCTTTAGCATGAAAACATTGATAATAGCATTATTGATTCTTTTTTGTAGTTTTTGTCATTAAAATTTCCAGATACCAAAATTCTGTTTTCCGTCCACATATGTAAAAATGCTAATCAGCGAACCAGAGAATGATAGATCACTTATAAAAAGGTGCAAAAAATAAGAGATAAAAGGTATCGGGTCTGGTTACTGCCTATACACGACACAGAAGTTCATTCAACAGGACACTGGATTCTAATGTTAGTTGTATTTTGTCAAAAGTATATCATTTACTTTGATAGCATGCACAAAAATTGTGAAGAGATGTGGGTTTCAAGAGTAGGGTCTCTAGTAGAACTTTTGTTCTCAAAATGAGACATTTTTACAGTTGATTGAACACAATAGACTTTGCTTTGTCCCAGCAATGTTCCGCACCAAGATGAAATTACTAACGGCATTAATAATTGCGGAGGTCACCTCTGCACTTGGACTTACATTATTTATTTAGGTCAACATATTGACTTTAAAGAATCAGAGATGAACAAAATAAGAGCATGGATTTTACATACATTGACAAGTTGTGAACACCCAAGAAGAACATTTAACATTTTAGGCAGGTGACAAATTGAACATTTAAAAACTTGCTAACACTAAGAAGATGTGTTGCACAAAACAAACTGTATATAACTACACGTCAACTATGAATTATGCATCATCATCAGAAAATTCTTCAATCAATGAAGAAATAATTTTTATGTACTTCTTATTGAGATTAAAATTATTAGACTAGAATTTATTTTCAAATTGATCCCCGCTAATGGTTGTCCACTGCCAAACATCATCGATGTCTTCGATGTGCTGGGAAACGTGGATGCTTAATTTTTCCCGGACGCGGATGCCATCGTCGATGTCAAGGGTTTACTGGGTTTGGATGTCTGTCCTCTTAATGATATTCGTGTGTTAGGGTTGGGGGCTCATCCTCTACCGAACATGACTGCCATTCTCGATGGTATGGGTGTGCAGAGATGGGCGATTGTCGATTGCGTCCCGTGAGGGGAAGAAGCCTTCCCCCACCATGCGGCCGGTAAGCGTCCGAGGGTTGGGGACCAAAACCAAAAAAAAAATTTATCTCGATGGATCATTTGATTATGCAAGATCCTTTTTTAAACAACTTTTTACCCTGCATGGTTGGTATCTTTGTGTGCAGAAAGAGGTTTTTCTTTGAATCCATCGTCATTTGTTGTTGATTTTGAATTAGCCATTCACAATGCTATAAAAAGTGTTTGGCCTCTCGCAAATATCATTGGTTGCAGATTTCATTTAACTCAAGTTTGGTTTCGTAAAATACAAGAACGTGGTCTAGTTATTGATTATAAAAATAGAAATTCTGATATAGGTGAATGGTTGCGAATTACGTTTGGCATAATATTTTTGGATCCCGAAGAAGTAAAAATTTTTTTTGGTATCTATCATTCCGCTTGATGATAGAGTTTTAAAATTTGCTGAATATTTGACAACTATAATTATGTATCCGATACAGCGCGATTTTTATCACACACATCCATCTATTTTCAAAAGCATTGACATTTTGCTTCAAATTCAAGTCGAAACACATTTTAAATGCAATAGTATTAATATACCTTATGCTTTCCAAAATTCGTATTCGAAACGAAAATTTTATTTTGTTAATAATAAAATAAACGAACTAAACAATGGTCTCACAAGTAGATTTGATTTTGTTAAATCTGTTTGTTCTTACTACTTTTTACATTAATTTATAGTGAGGAAATTTCATTTAATGACTGCAATACCAAAATATTGTGCTAATTCAGCGCAAATTATTATTAAGAAATAAATTATTCAGAGCTTTAAAAGTTCTTATCCATTATTTTGCTCCTTTTAGGCAAATTATTATCAAAAAATATATTATTCAGAGCTTTTCAAGTTCTCATTATTATTGTGCTCCTTTAGCGCATTTTTTAAAAAGCTTTTCAATTAAAAGCTTACCAAATTATTATTTATATAAACTTAAAAAAATTTGTTTATTTAAAAGCTTTAAAAGCTATATATACATAAACAATTTTTTGTTTAAAAACACACATTTTTTAAACACGCCAGTAAATAAATAAATATGCTGCCAGTCCTAAGCCTTGAGAAGAAGTGCGATGGAAAAATGTTATTATTTTATTTAATTTGTTTTATTTTTTTATAATATTAAAAATTAATATTAATAAATAATATTAGTACACTGAAAAAAAGTATTTGATTCAAATGATCGATTCAAGTATATGTGAATAATTTTGGTCTTGAATTAAAGAATAAAAACTTTTTGACCCCAGTGTAATTAAATACATTCATTAATATATAAGTAAACTGGGAATAAAGTGCGACAAAGCAAAGTTTGGATAAAAAAATACTAAATTAGAAAAAAACTTATGTAAAATTTAGAATCTTATATGTGATTGAAATAAATTAAAATATAAGTTTTTTAAATTTTAATATTTTTAAGTCGAACAATATATGTTTGAAATCGTTGAAAAATGAGGATTTTGAATATTATAAAATAAACTTAAAAATATTATTTAAAAAATTGTATTTATAAGTATAAAAACGATTAACAAAACTCATTAATGAGGGTATTTGGGTCTGGCGCCCCCGCTGTGGAGGTCCCTCCTGCGCTCGGTCCCCAACCATCGGACGCTGGAAGGGGAAGGCTACTTCCCCTCACGGGACGCAATCGATGACCGTCCGCCGAGGTACATGCTTATCCGCTTCCAGACAAAACTAATGCGATGGATATTTTCGGCAGACCTTGTTGTGGTGGCCGGGTTTTCACCAAAGTACACTCAACAGGGATCTTTTTGAGGTATTTTTAGGGGTTGTCACTTCCTTCAATCACTTGGGCTCACATATCTTCTAAGAGACCCTTTAAAGTGAAACCTTTAGTTTCACTGCGCAGAAAGAATATCCAAGGTCTTCTGGAGCCTATCCACAGACGATTAAAGACCGCATTTTGTTATTAAATTTTGTGTTATTATGCTTTTCTTTTATTTATATGCCACTCTATACCCTATACATTTCCTTAAATGTTCTTTCAGTAATGCCACTACTCTGTTATTTTTTTCTTTAGAAAATAGGATGTTTAAAAAATCGAAAATATGTAGGTATTTTTCATAATTTATAAGAAAAAAAATATTTGTAATTAAAAAATTATAAAAATCGTGATTAATAAATAAATTTTTTGGCAAAATTGTTTTTAAATATTTGAATTCTTTTTGGAAATTTAATTAAAATAATAGATACATACAAATGATTAAAATTAACAAAAAAAATTGAAAATAATTAAATTTTATTACTTTTGATAATAATTGAATTATTGTGATGAATATTATTGTTCATGAAAATAATGGACTTCCTCCGAATGGTTTTATTATTTATGAAATTAATTCAATCCAAGAAAAGAATTTTTAAATTTATGAATACAATATTAAATTACTGCGAAGTTATATATAGAATATCCATCACATCAGTCCTGTCTGGCAGCGGATAAGCATCAAGCCCAGCGCATCAATATCATCGAGAATGACAGTCTTGTTTGGGAGAGGATAATCCTCTAACTCCAGCCCACTAATACCATCAAGAGGTGAAGGCATACAGTCCCATTACATCCATGACATTGACGACGGCATCCGCTTCTCCCAGCACATCAAAGAAATCGAAGATGTTCGGTAGTGGACAACCATGGACAAATCACCTGTTTTTTAGTAGAGACTAAATTTTACACAGTCCTAAATTGCCCAAATACATTATATATTTGTCTCTAAAGACAACCAGGAATAACGTCCAATGTCCAACATTGTGTACTTCGCTGGCATGAACAGGAAGCAACCACGCATCATAATTTTATGCCTAAATTTTTTGACACAATTTCAAACAAAAGTTAGGTTTGTGTTGATCATTAAGGATGTCCAGAACATTATGGATTGGAAAATTTAAGAGTCTGCTGTCAGTAGACATGGACGAACAGATGAAAATGAATGCATAAATGTCTGCATCGTCAATGCATTTTCCAATCTGTAATGTTTTGAGGCTTCTGACAACAAACTCAATTCCTAACACAGTAGCTGCTTCTTATTGTCCCAAACGTCCGCAAATTTGTGTCCCGAACATGGCTTTTTTAAATTGTATTGTGTAATGTGTCTCCTGATTTCTCAACCTTAAATTTTAATGGAAGATCCTTCCTTAGTATCTGATTATATGGTAAATATATACCTCGAAGAGTAACCTTGTGTTCTATAATACTCTGAGGAGGTCCACATTTTGTAGAAACGGCTTTTTACTAATTTTATTATCTTCTGTTGCAAAATCGCAAGAGTGACGAAGTGAAAAAGAATTTTTAAAAATGGTTATCCAACCTTTACTTAAACGCAAGTGATTTTCTTCTTTTTAAAAATCAGTTAAAAAAGTGCTTCCCTGCCGGAAGAATAGACTGAAATTGTACTGGGGAATTAGTACTAAGAGCTCAGTCTATTTCAGTCAAAATTTGCAGCGTTTTAGCACTGAATTTGTACTGGGAAAAATTACCTGTAAAAGGGTCGCTATACACTGAAAAAAATAAATTCTAATTTTAAGAAAAACTTCTTAAATATGCGCAAGAATATTTCCCACTCAAATTAAGTGGGAAATATTCTTACAATAATAATGTTCTTCTTATTGTAAGAATATTTCCCACTTAATTTAAGTGGAGAATATTCTTAGTGCATATATAAGAAGTTTTTCTTAAAATTAGAATTTAATTTTTCCAGTGTAGGTGGTGTTTATGGTTTAACCGTCATTAAGTTGAAGGACGAATATTTCTTTGTTAATGTTAAAAATAATTTTTATTTATATTTCAACATTATATTTGTTTTTAGAGAACTCAGATTCTTTACAAGTAATTATAGTATATGCTAAATGTTCATGTGAATCAAAATTCAAAAATAATATCTGTTTTTACGTAACAATTAGGGTTTGCGAGATAGTTCATAACTTTTTTAAATAATAATTTTTTATAATGAATTTTCAATATTTGTAATCATAAAGCTTTACAGATTTAAATTCTTTTGTTTTAAAAATTGAATTATTTAAATTGTAAACTTTTTAAGTCATAAAATTATAATCCCATACAACAATAGGCTTTCGGGTCTATTGTTAAAGCAGGGGTTGCAATATAAATTTAAAACTTAACGGGAATTTCATTGAAAATTTTGTTAACCTTTTTTATTTTCACTTCCAGACTGTTAATAATGGTTTGTTGACATAACCTACAATTTAAACTATTGTTAAAGGACTTTAAAAATGTCTACCGAAACATTAAAAAAATCAGTCTGAAATTGTACTGAGGCCAGTACAATTTCAGTACCTTTTCAGTCTATTCTTCCGGCAGGGTTGGAACTGGAAAATTTAAATCATTGGTTTCATAACTTTTAGACTGATTATACGGTGATTCCACGCTCCTTGAAATATCGGAAACAGTTGAATCAAATCTATGTTTGTTAGATATGTTACCAATTACTTCGAAATAGACTATTATTTCCTGTCATTCAAGACTAATCTTTTTTAATGTAAATTTTAAATTTGGCACATCTTTCTGTAGCGCAGTGTGCTTCATCAACCCATATTTCCTGTTCACGTGTCGCATCTTTCCTACACTTATTAAATTGAAATGAAATATTACAATCCGGATAAACGTCTTTGAAATATTTTTTAAAATATGATGTCCATTCTTTCAAAAGTCTTATTTTGTATAGTGTTCTTAATTTTTCAAAGAATTCATATGGTAATCTCCTAAAAAACTTCATAATTGTGAGCTAGCAGGTTTGCGCTTTTAGGACAGGTGGGAGAAAAAGTAGTTTCGTGAACGCGCTTTCATTTAAAAAGAAAAGATTATTTTGAGCCATAAATTTTTGGTGAATATAAATATACGTTCTGGGATTGAAGCTCTTCTCCGCATTTTGCACAATTTTAATAAATAATTGTTCAAAAATTGTTTAAACTTTGAAGAAACTGGGGTTTTAACGGTTTGGTATCGCGCTCTCATTTTGAGAAGATAAAATATTTCGGCTTCATATTTGGAGGGGTGAAAGAGGAAGGCGCTCCGAAGCGCGCTCATCTCCGTTTTTACAATAATTTTCCGAGGAAATTATTTTATTAACGATTAAAAGCGGAGTAGTTTGAGGTTGAGACATTTTCGTAGTTCAAGTCGCCGCCACTACCGAGAATTGGCGCCACCTCCTTGACCACCGACACATAGATCCACTTGTTTGTGTGCTCGCCGCCGTATTGTCCTCCACTTTCGCCAAAAATCTAACTTTTGTAATTTCATTTTTCAATATTTATTTTAAAAATTACTTGCAAATTTCGAGAATATTCTTTATCAGCACGAATTCCCCTAATTATCCTAATAAATAAAAACGAGATATCTCTAACTACTTAGAAGTGAGACGAGAGGCTGGAAAACACTTTTTTCGAGCAATATCTCCCTCATGGCCTTAAACCGTTGATATATGAAATTAAGATTGCAATTATAATTTAAATTTAATCAACTTACATGCATCCATATTGTGGGGAATGTAACCATAGCACATGGTTTAAATCAAGGCGTTTAAAACAACTGGATTTTGTTATCTAATTATTTTTACAAAATAGTAACAACTTATTAAAAAAATAAAGAACAAGCACGTCGCACGTTTGAAAATTTTTTGAGGTTATATTATTTAAGAAAAAACAGAAAACCCACAAATGCGCCGGACTCTGACTGGTTGCCAACTTCACAATGTATGTAAAGGTCTTTTCACATAGAATTAAGCTCAGTTCACTTAAAGAACGCTGCATTTTTATTAATTTTCACCTTCCCAACCATGTTTAAGCAGTGCGCACCCATTCCTGCGCACTTGTTTTTACTGTTTTTTAAAAACATAACCTCGTAAAACTTTCAACGTGCGACGTGCTTGACGTGCTCTATTTTTTGAATAAAACAATTATTTGATAAATGAAGAATAGAATATTAGTAATTGTTACTATTAAGTAAAAATAATCGAATAGCAATGGCCCTTTCCGTTAAACGCGACGATTTAAAACATGTGCCATGGTTTTCAATGTAAGTAAAAATGTTTCCTCGTGTTTGTTTTTCTCTACTTAAAAAACAATTCGATCTTGTACACTTAATATATTTACTATCTTACTTTTACAACTTTTTGTAAATTTACCAAATAGGTAAAGAATTCAATACAGTAATAACAAGAAAGTTTATTTGGATTTTTTAATATACAATTTTCTCAAATTTGGGGAAAATCATTTATGATAAATAAATATAGAAAAAAAAGTAAAATTAATAATAAATACATAAAATGACATTTTGCAAGAAAATACTTGACTAAGAAATTATTTTTTTCTATTTTCAGGACCGAATGGTATGACGTATATAATCAGGTTTATTCAAATAATCATGAAGAACAAGAAAAAGCGTATGAAACTCTTCTCGTATGGAAAGCACGGTAAGAATCAATTTAGCCCTTTTACATTTCTTTTTTTCCATTAAATAATGACAAAAATAATTTACTAACAAAAAATTTAAATTTATAAGGCTCTAAACTCCGCAACTTTTTTAAAAACTAAAAAAACATGTTCTTTGTTTGAAAGACTTGCAGTTCAAATTTTTAAGTATTTGAAATTTTAAGCAAATAAAGAACAATAATTAGTTAAATATTTGTTTTACAAAAGTTATATTAAAATTTGAAAAATTTAATTTGGAAATTTTAAAAAAATTAGGTTTTTGAAAAATAGTAATTGAAATTTTTTAAAGAAAAAGATACTTGAATTCACAATAATAATTGTAACAAATTGAAACAATTGGAAATTCTGTAAAATATTATATTTTAAAGAATTTTATGTTTTCCTCTTTAAAAATTGTCTTTAAATATAATTATATTTTTGAAATTATATCATTTTATGAATTTACAAAAATTATTCTATTTAAATAATTCAATTCTCGTAGTTGAATTCTGATAGGAATTGATTTAACAAAAATTTTAGTTAAACATTTCAAAAAATAATTAAATATTTAAACCGTTAGAACAGGAATTTTAGGAATGAATTAAATTTTAAAAGGTTTTTTAATTAAATTCCTTGAATATTTAAGGGAAACAAAAGTAAAAATCTTAAAATTTTTATTTTAAAAAATTATTAATAACATTATTTTTCTTTAAAAATTATTAAATTTTTTCAATAATTTTATTCAAAAATTCTTTTAAAAAAAGAATTTTGAATGAATTACAGTTGCCAATTTTAGAAAAAATTATATTTCATGAGGTTTTTCATTGAAATTATTTGAAATTTTAATTCCTCGGAAAAAATAAATATGAATAAGTTTTTAAATTTTTATTTAACAAAAAGTATTAAAGTTTTGAAAAATTTTATTGACAAATTTCATAAAATTGATTCTTGAAAAATGAAACTAAAATTTTTTAAAAATACTTCTATTTCCGAAAATAATTTTAAAACATTGAAACAATTGAAAATTTTGCCAACTTTTATTGAATTAAATTTTGAATTTCAATTCAAGTTGCTGTTTGAAAAATTTTGACACTTACTATACGAATTGTTCAAATAATTACATTTAATGAAGGATCGTATAAAAAATTATATTTTTAAAGAAATTAAGAATTTTCATTAAATTTGTGAAAGCAAATTTTGAAAGTAAAAATGGAAAAGAAAATTTCACGCGCTCTTGCGCGCGTTTAGTTTTGCTAGTTCAGTATTAAATTAAAAGCAAAAGTAATAAAGAGACGACAATATTTAAAATCAGAAATAAGTAATTAAAATTTTGTAGAGAAATAATTTTAAATAACTTTCAGAAATCCAAAATTACCAGTTGGTGTTGATTGTACATTATCATTGGTACAAGTATCGCTTAGAGACAGAGAGTGGAGTGAAAAACTTGATAAAGCCGAATTGCCGATACATTACGAAAATGACCTGTGCATGATGTATTCTCTCTCTATTATGAGATTTCTCAATCATATTGCAAATATTGGACATACGAAGCAAACGTCCTTATTTCAAATTGCAAAGCAATTAAATATTCCCGAATGGATTGTAAATTTAAGGCACGACGCCGCGCACGGTCATGAATTACCCTCAATTAGCGTCTTAAGAATTGCTGTAAATATTCTCTTAACTTGGCTCCATGTAAGTTGTTGATTCAATTCAAGTTTAATTGAAATCTTATAATTTCAAAAAAACAAATTCAAAAAAAAAATTTAATTTAAAAAATGTACCATTTTTCATATATTTAATTAGTGTAATAATTTATTATTTGATTTTATTAAAAATTAAGGCAAATTAAACGAAAACATTCGGACAATGAATAAAATATTTATTTACTCCAACGTTTCGAAATCTAAATGATTTTCTCTTCAGTAATTTTTTTATTTACTTTCATTAAAAACTAATTTAAAAAATATGTTTCATGTTCAATAAATATTTCCGAATTGATTTTTTTCACTTTTCGCAAATTTCAGGATGAATATTGGACTGTCGAGATAAAAAATATGATTGACTATTATAAGAAAATTGAACAGCCGGAAAATAATGACTCCGAGGAAATTCAAGCTCTCGAAGATTTAATTGAACTATGGACAGCGACTGGTTTATATATTTATGCTAATTACTCCCTGGTAATTGATATACCAGATCAAAAACTACGGTGAAGAAAATTTCATTCTAAAATAATTCAAAATTTATTAATAGTTTAGATATTTTTAACATAATTATTTTCATATTCATTTTATTGAAATTTTTCTAAATAATTCTATTAAAAAGTTTTTAAATTAATTAAATTCCTGTGAAGAAAAAAAAATGATAAGAAAAACTTATTATCTTCTATTTTCTCATAAAGAATTTAATAAAATTTTTAAAATAATAGAGATTTTGCGAAGAATTTTATTAAGTTTTTAAAAATAAATTTTCTTCTTTCAGTGAAACTTTATTGGAATTACGAACATTCACATTACAAAAGCAAAAAAATTCCAGTCTTCTAAATGAAACGTCAACTCACGTTATTGAGGAGAATTTGGAGAATAATAAAGAACTGAAATTAATGACAGTACAGAGAATACTCTTGTCGGAGATTTCCTCATTTTTGAGTAAAACATTTCTTCTTGAAAATAACGAGACAATTTGCTCCTTATTATGTGACAATGAAGTATTTATACCGAATCAAGAATTTTTGGAAATATTCAACAATACAAAATCAAAGGAATCGTTCGATAATTTTCTTCCCCTGGATTTTATTAAATTTTGGGAAGAATTTATTATTCTTTTACAGGAGAAAAAATTAATAGAATCATTATTTGTGCAATTATTGCAATTGGTTAATAATGAAAATGAAAAAATGCAGAGAAGACGCATTGGAGCTGAATGGTTACGAGCGATTGCTGACGGACTTGTGATTCATAGAATTAGTCAACAAATGCGTTTAGAGGTGGATCAATTTTACGATTCGAAGAATAGGAAGATTTCTTCTAAACATTTCAACCAAAAAGTTCGTAGCAAAGTGGAGAAAATGTTTCCGGATTTAAAATTCCCCTGGTTCAATTGTACAATTGAAGTGCCTTTTAGGGGAATTAATAGAAGTTTAGTTGAAACATTGCTTCTTAATCCAAATGAATTCACACCAAAGTTTATGCCTTCATTAATGGATCTTGTGATGTCGGAAAATTTTTCACAAAATCAGGAACATTTACTATCACTCCTCAATATACAAACGATGAATTTAATCGATAGCGATAGTAATGTCGAGAATAGTCAAATTTACACGCTGGAGAATCTTACAGAATTAATTGATAAACAAGATAAGAAAATGGAAATGCAAATTGTGGAAAATAATTTTGATACCCAGCTGAATTTTAGTGACGAAACGATACGAAATAATAATTGGGAATTGCCTTCAGGTAACAATTTTTGCTCTCAAATTGAAAAAAATTTAGTTTCAAAAATAAATGTTGATAGAATTTCAAAATAATTGAATCAGCAAAATTTTCTTTCCTTTAACTTGAGGTTCGTGACCAGTTTGAATTAGAAAAGAAGAAATTTTAATTAAAACTTTAAATTAGAAAATAAGATTTTAGTTAAAAATTATAATTAAAAAATCTGATTTTAATTAAAAGTAGAAAATGAATTAATAATGAATTATTTATTTCTAGAAAATAATGATTGGAGTAGGTGTCCATTTGGATTACTTCCATGGCAATTGGATCGGGAGGAAAGTGTGAAACCCTTAATTATGAGTCCGAGGAAAATTCTCATTGAAACGGAGACAATGAAAATTTTACCGGGAATGATTGATCGTAGTAATTTTCAAATGAAGAGTAAAATTGATTGGAATACGGTCCTAAGAGCAAAGAAGATTAATAACAAAAGTCGAAAAAGACACAGTGATGTTTTGATTGACAGAGCGATTAAGGTGATTAAAAATCAATTATAATTTTCATTTTTTCTACATTTTACATAAAGGAAAATTCATTTTCGAACGAAATTAAATTCAAATTTTATTTTTCAAAATATGTACCAAAAAAAAATTTTTTATGAGATAAATTTGAATTAAACTTTTTGCAGAAATAGAATATTTAAAAAACAGAAAATTCAAATTTTTAAAATTTATATTAAAATTTTGAATATAGAAAAATTTTTAAGAATTTTATTCTTTTCTTAAATCCAAAAACTAAAATCAAATTTTTTAAAAATTGATTCAATAAAAATTCAAATTTGTAATATTTTTGAATTCAGTTCAGAATTTTCATTTAATTTGAAAACTAAATTAAAATTTTTAGAAATAATATTAAAATTTTAAATATAGAAAGATTTTTAAGAATTATTTTTTTAAATCCAAAAACTAAAATCAAATTTTTTAAAAATTGATTCAATAAAAATTCAAATTTGTAATATTTTTGAATTCAGTTTTGAATTTTCATTTAATTTGAAAACTAAAATAAAATTTTTAGAAATAATATTAAAATTTTGAATGTAGAAAGCTTTTTAAAAATTATTTTTTTAAATCCAAAAACTATAATCAAATTTTTTAGAAATTGATTCAATAAAAATTCAAATTTGTAATATTTTTTAATCCTGTTCAGAATTTTTGTTTAATTTGAAAACTAAAATAAAATTTTTAGAAATAATATTAAAATTTTTATTACAAAAAGATTTTTCAGAAATCTTTGTTTAAATTTAATAACTAAAATCGAATTGTAAAAAATTCTGATTACTTTTAAAACAACGTCTAATCTTTAAGATTTTTTTCGAATTTGATTACTAAATTCAAATTTAAAAAAAAAGCAAAATTTTCAAAACAATTTCAGATTTCTGAGAATTTTCTCATTCGAAATTAAAAATTAAATCTAAATTTTCCAAAACAATAGAATTATTGAAATTTAAAAGTGAAAAACAAAAGAGAATTTTTCACCAAAGTAATGCATTTTTATTGAATTTAAAAATAAATGTATAAAAATGTTATCAAATATTTTCTATTTGAAAGTTTATTTTTTAAATTAGAGAACAAAACTGTTAATTTATTCAAATTGACTTACGATAAATAAAACAATAAAAAACTTATTAAACGAATGAATTAAAAACAACGAATAAAATAATTGATAAGAAACTGCTGTTGTTACTTTCAACCATTTTTTTTTATTATTAACTTACAAAATACCATTAATTTTTTAATTGATTATTAATCCCTAAAATTTGTAAAATTAATAAAATTAATAAATTGAACCAATTTTACTGAAAGATTCCATTAAAAAAATTGAAATTAAAATATTAGTTAAGAAGAAATTTTCTTAAAGTAAAAAGTTATGAAGAATTATTTAACTTTTTCAAGTAATTAATTATTTTAACTTTGATTTTCCTTTTTTCTTAATTTGAATTTTAAAATGTCTTTTGTTTTTAAATTTAAATTCGCCACAAACATAAAATTAAAAAAAAAAATTCGTTGTACAGTTAATTAAAGTATCAAATTTAATGCATAAATTATTAAAATATTAAAAAATAAAATTTAGTAAATTTCTTTATTAAAATTAAAAAAATAATTTAAACACCATGAATTATAAATTAAAAACTTGTTAACAATTAAATAAAAAGAAAACATTGTTAAAGAATTTTCTTTTTTTATAATTAATAATTAATAATTAATATTCCTTTTCTAAAATCAAATCATTTTATTGCTTTACATTTAAAAATTCGCGGGTTGTCGGTTATGCAGGCAATTGGACAAGTTACCGACGGACTTCCGGTTTGCCCCTGTAGATAGACTACACTCTTTACAAAAGTATATTCCCGCAAATTTTGTTACAAGTTAAAGTTGAGTGCATCATTTTAATCATTTTAATCAAAGTTTTAGCATAATTTACCAGTGAAATAATGTTAATAATACTGTTTGGGACAAACTTTAATTTATTTTTCATCATTTGCAATTGGCAACAAAAGGTGAGTTGAGTAAAATACGTTGAATTATTTTCGCTTACAAATATCTATGAATTGGACTTTGGTGAATTGACTCTTTTTGTAGTTTATTATTTCGATTTAAATTCGTTCACAATTTGTTAAAAAGTGGTAAAAAGAGTTATTTAATGACAAATTGAATTAATTTTTCCTTCTTTCCTGCAAAATGAGTAAAAGTGTTTAGTCGAAAATTGTTAATATATAAAATGTCCTTTTGAGGTTAGGTTACTTTTTTCCATTGTTGCTCCCCAAACTTTACGACCGGTTTTTGTTTATTTTTTTATTAAAAATTACTTGTCATTGTCCGAAAATGCAATTGTTTGGTGAAATATTTATCAATCTTGACAATAAATAAGAAAACATATTAAAAATATAGAGAGTTTTTGTTTAGAAAAATTGTAAATATTTCCTTGCTTGAAAAAGCAATTCGAATCAAAATCAAATTTACTGACAATTTAATTTTTTCCGTACAAAATTTTTTTAGGGTTAATTTCATTTATTTTAAAGAAATATCTATAAAAATATATTTATTTTAATTTTAATTTTTTTTATTTATTATTTTTATCTATTTATTTAGAATTTCAGAGAGAAATGGATATTTTCCTATTTCAATATTTAGTTCTCCTTCTTTTTTTTAATATTAAATTCCCATTTTCTTTAAATTTATTATTTAAAATTATCAAAACGAATGAAATTGATAATTTTAGATTTTATTTTTAAAAATTAAATTCGCCATCTATTAGTCAAGTTGGTAATTTCTGGACAAGTTACCGACTGGTGTCCGGTTATTTTCATTTGAATTTAAGGCGGGAAACGATGTTTATCGTTATTTGCACCTGCGGATAGGCTACACTTCTTGCAATTTAAATTCTGGCACATTTTTTGCAGGTAAAAGTAACACTTTGGTTAAATTAAATTGTTTCGCAATCATTAATTTAATAATGTTGTAAATTCTGTGAATTTGTTTTCGCTCTTTTTTGCCAAATGGGTTAAAAGAATTAGTATTTTTTTAAATTTATTTACTAATTCTGTTAAGTTAACTTTTTTCCACCCTTGGAAAAATAAGTAGTTTAAATTTATCACAAAGTGGTAAATTAATTAAATTTTTGTTATAGTTGATGGTTAAAGAGAATTTATTTCAATTAAAAAAAATCAGTTTCCCGCGTTTCGTCTTGTTTGAATAGTTATCGACCGATTTCCGGTTTTCATAAATAGCGCGGGAAAAATTCATAATGGTGTCGTTTGCGCCTGGTGGTAGGCTACACACTTCACATAGTACTGCAATGCTTTTTCAAGTTTTAAGAAGTAGAAGTGTCACTTTTCAGTAAGTTTTAGTCAATTATTAGTTGAATAATGTTATAAAAACGTTGAGAAAAGAAACTTAATCGATGGATTATCAAACTGACTAGTAAGTAAAGTGAAATGTACTGAATATTGATATATATATATTCGCTGAAAAAAAATCAACATGTGTCATCTGTGTTACTGAAAACGGGGAAAAGAAACTCGTCGGTGTTTTGCCACCGGATTTTGTTTATTTCTAATTAAACTATTGTTTCATTTATTTTAAGAATCAATTATGCCAGAAGCGAAATTAATAATCTTTCGATGAATAGTGTTTTATTCCATTGTTTTTTTTAGGGTTATTAGTGAAAAATTACTTTTCGGTGACAGTGTTGTGAGAATTGCCATGAGGGAAACTTTTGGTTGGACATTTTGCAAATATTTCGTGATTATTCGTTTCGAATTGTTCGAAAATGGTAAATAAAAAAGTGAAAGAAATGACAGTAAATGAATTTCTTTTCACTTTTCTCTGCAAGGTGGGGGAAAATATTTAGACGAGAATTGTCAAAACGAAAAAAATTTGCTTTTGAGGTTAGGTTACATTTTTTTATTTTTCTTCGACAACAATCCTTTTGTTAATTGTTGTGTTAAACATTTATTGTCATTATTGACAAAATCAACTGTTTGATACGATAATTATCGTTTTTTCTCGATATATATGTATTTTTTATCCAAAATCTATTGTTTCGTTGGAAATAAACAATAGTTTTTTTAAAATCACACGCAAGAAAGTACAATTACTTTTCATGAAACTAGAATTTTTGTTTTTAATTTTTTTTATATTTATAGAAAAAATTTCTAACAATTAATTTAAAGACTGTTTCGGCAGTAATTGAAAATTATTTAAATTCATTATTTAATTATAAATTTTCTTATTTAAAAGATGGAAAATACATTATATTGAAGAAATTAAATTTTTTTCTCCAATTTTCACTATTTTGTTAAGAGAATATTTTATTGCATTTTTTTCTATTTTATATTTGTCGCAATTGAATAAAAATTAATAAAATAATAAAATAATAATAAAAAATAATAAATAATAAAAAATTAATTTAGTATAATTTAAAAATATAACTAATTTTGTGTTTTCTTTTTTTTTACAGTATAACAAAAGGTTTTCAGCTGCACAGTTAGTGAAATGACTTGATAATGAATTGACAATTGTTTCGTAAAAACTTTTGGGAAAATTTGAAAGAAAAGCAAATACTTCAAAATAAAATCTTCCTGTAAGGTAGGATTTTTAATAATTAATTTTTTTTTATAAAATTCTTCGTGCGTTAAAATTGTTTTTTTTAATTTCGACAAAAAACGAAATGAAAAGTTCATTACAAGCATATAACAATAATTAAATGTTCCCTTTACGTAAAAGAAAAAATTAATTGGAAATTGTTTTCTTCAATTTCGAATACAATTCCCAAAATATGTTTATCGAAAATAAAAATTTGTTTACATTCGTTGAATTTAAACAAATTATTTTTATTTTTTGAAAATTGATATTTTTTCTTCAATCTAAAAAGAGGGAAAATAAAAATTTCAGAATGAAAGAAAATAAATTATTCAAAATTGAAAACTAAATTTTCCAAAGGTAAAAAAATGTATATTTTTCAAAATTTCAAAAATTAGTTAATCAATTGCAATTTAATGATTTTCTATTAATTAATTTTGAAATTAATTTAAATTTAGTGAGTAACTGCGACAAATTGGCGCAAATTCACTAAATAATTTTAATATATTTTTTCCGGAATTAACTGAAAGTAGGAATTATTTTGTTTTTGATTTTATTTCGAGGCAATTTTCTCAGGGATCACAATAAGTCTCTTTTTATTCTTTTCCCCCCTTTTTTATGTCTTAAAATTCAAAAATATTTTCTAAATCACACAGAAAATCTGTTATTTTTCAAAAATAAAGTAAAATCTTTCGCAGAAATTTAATTATGTTCAAGAATAAAAGAAAAATTCTCATTAAAATTTTAATTCTCTTTGGAAATAATAAATTTTTCCTCCTAAATTTAATTACTTAAAAAAATTTTAATAAAACTCTTGGCAAAATGTCAATATTATTTTCGGAAATTTTTCCTCAATTCAATGATTTTCAATCAAATTTCAATTAAAATTTTCCAATTGTTGTATTTTAATTAATACAATTTTTCAAAAGAAATGTAATTAGTAAACAATTTTTTAATAAAAATATACGTTAACATTTATTTAGTTTCATAAAATAGAAAACATTTCACAGGAATTCAATTATTTGTAAAATTTTTTATAACTTTCTTCGCAATAATTCATGTATTTTCATAAATAATAAAATTTTTGCAGGAATTTAATTGTTTCGTACAAAATAAAATTATTTTTCGGAATTGGATTATTTTCATAAATAATAAAACTCATTGCAGAATTTCAATTATTTTTAACAAAATTTTTATCGAATTTCTCAAAAAATTGAATTACTTAAAAATTTGTTGATAGAATTCGTTATGAAAATTCCATTATGAGAAAATTTGAATTATTCAATAAATTATCTGTTTTCGTATTTAAATAATTAAAATCGTGTAGAATTTGTTCAAAATAATTGATTTAAAAATAAATTTCAGTTAAAAACAAATAAATTTGAATTTGATACATTGAATTATTCTCAATAGATTATTTATTTTTCTATATAAATAATTGAATTCTCGTAGAATTAAAAAAAAATTATTTAAAGATGAATTTTAGTTACAATTTTAGAAAATAATTGAATATAAAAAGCAATATACTGTGAATTTTTTTTAGAAATAATTAAATTTTAAAGTGGATTTTTTTGAAAAAGCTTAATTGATTTTTTCAAGTGTTTGAACTTTTTATTTTCTAATATTTTCATATTTAATTGAAGAATTTACAAATAATTGAAATTCGCAAAATTAAATATTGTGAACAAGTGGATTTGATAATGGTTAGAGAAATTTTTCGAAAAGTAATTGATTTAGACAAGAGTTTTAGTTAAAAATTAGTTGAAAATAAGAAGTGAATTGAAATGATGGAAATAATTGAGAACAAGTACAATATTCTTATAATATAAAATAATAAATTTAAAAAATTTTGTTGTCTTTATGTCTTATAGTTACGATTTTTCAAAAATAATTGTAGATAAGGTAATTAAAATTAAATATGCAATTATTCAATATTTCAGTAATAAAAGTATGTAACAAATAAGATTCCTCGTCTCATAACGAGTTCAAAGATATAAAAATCACATTTTATTTTTTTTTTTACATCAGTAGGGTTAAAAAAAAGAGACTGAAATGTAGTAAAATTACATTTAATTTAAATTAAATTAAATTAAATTAATTTATTTTGTTTAAATTAAAACATGAAAATCATAAATAAGGATTTTCAGGGTGTCTACTAACCGGGAAATCCGGGATTTTTTTCACCAAAATTAAAAAAAGTTAATTTATTATTTTAATTTGTTTTTAAAAAAATTACTTTTTATTTCAACTTTTATAGATATTTATACTCTTTTCTAACTTTGAATTAGTTAAAAATAATTAATTTGATAGTAAAAGTCAGGCACTAATTCAAACAGATTATGTAAATAAATTTTAAAAAATTATGGAGTTAATAGAAATATTGTGAAATTCGACTGAAAATATGTAATTGAATTTGTTCAAGAATTTATTTAGAAACTTTTTAACAAATAAAATTTTCAAAGTATTTTAATTTAATAATTAATTAATAATTGGATTTTATAGTCACATTTTAATTAATTCACGTTTCTCAGTGCGAAGATTAATAATTAAAATTTTTATTAGTTAATTTAAAAAAAACGATATGCACTTCAAATTTTTTTATTGAAATTGAATTTTCGCAAATTTTTTTTTAAATTCTGAAAAATAAAATTTAAAAAATTTTTCAATTCCATTGTTTCAAAATAATTTAATTTTTCTAAACAAATAATTGAAATTTCTGTACATTTTTTTTGAAAATAATTTAATTCTTTGAAAGAATTTTAATTTAAATTTTTTGAAAATATTCAAGGGAAGTTAGTGACCGTAATTATAATTTTATTTTTAAAATATAAAGTCCCTCTTAAAGTTTTAAATCAATTTTTTGCTTCTAAAAATTATATTATTCTATTATTATTATTCAATAGTTCCAATTATTGAACTTCTCTTAAATTTTTATAATTTCAAATTTCTGAATGTTCAAATAAATGATATTTATCATTTCTTAAGCAAATTTAATGTTTATTACTTATTAAGTAAATAATTAATTATCACTGCTTTTTTTTTAAATTGTAATAAAATTCTTCACTGGAATTAAATTTTATTTTCATAAATAATATCATTCTTTGGAAGGATTTCAATTATTTTTGTAAATAGTAAAATTCTTTGCAGAAATTCAATTATTATCAATAGAATTGTAATAAACTTGAAAAAGAAAATTTCCAATTATAGTTATAAAAAGACAAGATAATTTTTACAAAAATTGAAAAAATCATTTTACAAATTTTCAATTAAAATTATTATTTATTTATGTTCGAAATCAAATTTAAATTTAAATTTTATGAGAAAAGAAAACCGAGAAAAAATTAGGCCATAACCGAGAAAAAACCGGGAATTGTTTTGAATGAAAATAGTAGACACCCTGATTTTGTTTTGGGTAAATAATGAATTAAATTAGTTAAATTTAATTTAATTTCCTTTAAATTAATTTATTTAATTTATTTAAATTAAAAAATGAAAATCATAAATATAAGGATTTTTTTTTGCATAAATAATTAGTAAGCAATACTTAATGTATGAGTAGTATCATCGTATTAATTTATTTAACTGATATCTTTTAAAATTAGCTTTACACACGAAACGGAACTTTAAAAAAGATCATTCTCAATTACATTAACGTCGTAACATCATGGTTACTGATCTTTTTTCGTAACAGTAACAATGATAATCACAATGATGGGCAATAATACTATAATTCATGATATATTAATATTCAACTCATTCAATCAGCTCAATGCAATAGTTTCATTCGCTCTCTATAATTTTTTTATTTTTGTTCTCGATTGTGATAATGTCAATAATGATAGTAATAATTAATAATCGTAATTGATAATTAATATTATGTGTATGTATGTATAATTATGTATATAATATGTAGTATTTATATTTTTTTTATGTAATATTATGTACTTTATTATTTTTTTATAACACATTTTTTTTTGTACAAGTAAATCAAGTAGGAATAAGTACAACTTGGTAGCAAAGAGAGATAGAATTATTTCATTTTATATTTGTCGTAGTGAGAAGAAAGAGATATTACCTTAATTCATTCACTTTTTTGTATAATGTTTTCATTTTTTTTTCCTTTTTTTTATTTTTCTTTTTAATTTATTTATTTATGTTATTTTTTTTTTATTAATTTCATTATGTTTCTGACCGTAACATCACGTTACGTTCGGCTCTTAAAAAGTGGCCATTTTTTTTTGCTTTTTTTCTTTTTTTTTTTTTTGTTTGCCTTATATACTTGTAGGTACCTTTTTTTTGTCACGCATCGCGTAACATTTAAAAGAGTCCCCCCCATTGTGTGTAAATAATCACGCGATTCCTAGAGAAGAGGTAGAAAAAACAGCGAAAAACGACGATAAATTCCCGAGATGTAACACACGGGACGAATTATTTATAATATTTATAATATATATATATAGATATATATATATTTATTTATTTATTTATATGTATATATTTATAATAATTAAAATTCGGGAGAATCCTCGAATTGGGTTTTTTTTTCTTTGTAATATACTTTTTTTTAAAACATACGAGACGACTATACATATATCAGAAAGTCAGTGTATGAAGTGATAGAGAAAATGTGACCCAACAAACATCCCGAAAAATGACGATGAGTAAAAAAAAATCTTTTTTACTTAACTATATAGTTGATATTTTTTTTTCTTCATAATATATAATATTTGGGATATATTTTGGGATTTTGTGTCTCACATTTTTCTTTTTTTTTTTTTTGAGAGAGGAAAAAGATTATGATTAAATTTTTATTTTCTTCTTTCTCTTCTTCTTCTTCTTCGTCTTAAGTAATACCGAGAAAAAATTTTTTCAAAATTTGAGGAAAATTTTATTTTTAAATTACATAGTCTCAATTTCTCAATCACCTTCACATGCGTATTTTCATTTATAGAAACTCGAAGCATTCTCCTCTTTTTTTTGGGTTTAAATTTTACTTGAATATTTGTTTTTTAAATAATGTGAAAAACGAGGATTTTTTTTTAAAGTAAAGAATTTGAGTTAATAAAATATTTACGAAAAAGTATAGAAAAAAAATTGTAGTTTTAAATTTTGGGTATTAATATTATTATTATAATTATTATTAATATTATTGTTATTAATATTATTATTATAATTATTATTATTAATATTATTATTAATATTATTGTTATTAGTAATATTAACATTATTAACATTATTAATTATTAATTATTTATTATCAATTATTAATACTATTAATATTGTTATCATTATTAATATTATTATTAATATTAATATAATATTAATTTTAATTTTATTTTTATTATAATTATTATTATAATTATTATTATTATTATTAATATTATTATTAATCGCATTAAAACGTTCTCGAGTTTACTTAATATATAACCGATGACTTTCAAGAAGACATTTTTTTTTGTTTTGTTTTTTTTTAAACATGAAAGTTGATCATCTCGTTTGTTTTCTCTTCATCAGTCGTTAATTTTTCCGCCATAATTATGGTTGGTTGGGGCAAGGGTCGACACTGCATTTTTAGGGAATTTTCACATGTCATGGTTTTTCATTGACATTTAATTTCTTTTTTTTTCATCTTTTCTTGTGTTATTTTTGTTTGTTTTTATAATAATTAGAGTGCATTATTTCATGGAGGACTGTGTGTGACTCAATTCATTTTTCTCGGTTCGACTTTTTTTTATCATCACTTTCAACAATACAATATTACAATATTTTTGCCTTAATTAAAAGACACAAGTCAAGCAACTTTCATAATTTTTCTTTTTCTTTTCTAATTTTAAACTTCGTTTGTTTTTTTTTTACTTTTCCGATCGATGAAAAGTATATAAATTATTAGCGAAAATAAAGAAAAGATGTTTTTTTGTTAAAGAAAAGATGTTTTTATGTTAAAGAAAATATGTTTTTTTTTGTTAAAGAAAAACATTTATTTTTTTTAATAAATGAAACGCTTTGCAGTAGGAAAAAAAAATTTTTTGATTCACTGTATCTCACAATTTTTTTTTTCAGTTTCTCTTTCTGGTAATTTTTCAAAAACTTAATATTTCTAATTTTTTTTTTTTGAGGAATGTAAAAAATTACACCAAAAGAAAAATTCTGCTTCAAATTCCGAATGTTCAGAAATTTAAGAGGTGGATTTTTATTGGAGAATTTTTTTTAATTTAAAATTTAGGCGAATTTTTTTAGGGAACAATTTTTATTTTACTGATTTTTGTATTGTTACCTACGCGAATTTTTAAGAAATATTGACAATTCTTGCATAATTAATTAATTTTAGTAATTAATTAATTTTGATAATTAATTAATAATAATTAATAATTATAATATTATAATTTATTATCTATAGTAATTAATAATAATTGATAATTATATCATTATAATTTATTATCTATAATAGTTAATAATTAATCATAATTAACAATAATTAATAATAATTAATAATAATTAATAATAATTAATAATTCTAATAAAATTCTAATTCATTTGAAATAATTTCTAATTAATTATCTATATTTGTTTTAATTAATAAAATGTAAATTATTGTAATCCATTTAGTTGATAATTAACTTTTAGTTACAATAATTTACAATTAATTAATTTTCAGTTATAATAAATATAATTAATTAAAATATTTTTTGGATCTTTTTTATTTTTCTTTCGTTTTCGCAAAGTTTTTTGTTTTAAAATAAGAAAATATTTTGTTGTAGCAAATTAACACGATAGAGGAATAATTAATATTTATAAATTTCAATATTTTGAAATTTTGTGGTATTTTGAATACCGAACAAAATTTCAAATTTTATTTTAAAAAATTCGATTACTAGTGATTTGAATTTTTTTTCTTTTATTAAAAAAATATATTTGCTCTATATTATTATATATTTTACTTTCAATTTTGCAAATTATAAAAAAAATGGTGAAATAAAGTGAAAAAAACGATTTTTAATCCATTTTTTTTTCAAAAAGCGTTTTCCATTCTTTTTTTAATGTTTATACATTTTTATTTTCTTGTCGACGAATTTTTGTTTTATGTTAAAAATTAATTTTAAATTTCATTTGAAATTTACTGTTCTTTGAATTCTTTTTTTTTAATTTTAATTTCACTTTTTTATCAGTGGTTGAATTTTTTTTTAAATTAGTTAAAATTTTCTTATCAGTAAAAAAATAGTTTTCAGCAAAAAATGATATTTAGCAAAAATCGAATCTCGATAAAAAATTATTTTCAGTAAAAATCGAATATTGTTGAAAAATTATTTTTTATAAATTATTTTTCATTGAATAATCAAAGTTTAACTGATTTAAGGTCTAAACGCAAATCACTGTTTTAAGGTAAAATTTGAAATTAATTTGAGATTTAAAAAAAAGTAGAGAATATTTTTAATACTTTAAAACTGAATGAGTAATTTAAAGAATTTTTTTTTCTTCTTTTTGAGATTCTTTCGTAGCTATCGTCCAGCGCGCCGCTTTTTTGCGGACTTTTCTATAATTTTTGTATAGTATCCTATACTTATATTTATATATTTATAATATATATATATATTTATTTATATTCATTTATTTATATATGTATATTTATTTAAAAACTGCGTACTTGATTAAATTCGACAAAGATTTTATTTTTGACTATTGGCAAAGCACTGTTTCCGTTGGTCAAGCCAATAGATTTAGAATTGCTCGGATTGAATCGAGATTAGTTTGGAAAAAAAAATAATAATTGAAGAGAGGAGAAAAGAAAAAAAAATTCCAAAGAAAATGTATTTTTTAAAGAAGAAAGGGTTTTTTAAAAAAAGGTATTTTAAAAAAAATATTTTTTTTTAATTCTATAGAGGGAAAATTAAAATTAAAAGAAAAATCATTTCCTAAAACCTTATATCGTTGAATTAATTATTTGAAACGAAGGGACTTGATTTTTATGTCAAGTTGTTGCTGGTGTTTTTTCAGATTTTAAAATTTTCGCACGAGTTTTTTTTTGTTTTCATTTTTATAAAAGTATAAAGTAATTTTTTTTTTGGCGCTTCGAAAAGTTTTGCGTTTATATAGTGAAGAAAAGTCCGTTTTCTTATCAATACGGAGATCGAAGTATTAGTTTTTCTAATACAAAGCTGGTAAATTCTTAGATTTTTTTTTTTTTTTTTTTTGATTAATACGATCTTTCATATAAAAGTATTACTAGTTTATTGATATCAAAAAGTGAACCGCTTTCCAGTAATAAAAAAAATCGTATACAATATTGAGAGACAATTATAACAGTCTATTTATTTAAAGAAAAAAAAAAAAAAAAATTCAGTAAACTATTCTTTTTTTCTTCATTGTGCACACGAATGAAATTATTTCGAGAATTAAAGGAATTTATATATGAGTCATTTCATTAAATATTGCGATTTCTATTAAAATTTCCTAAAAAGCGATCAAGAAAAAGTACTGTCAATATTTGTTTTTTATTTCAATGCTAGAAATTTTCAAAATGGAAAAAAATTTTTAGATTTTTTTTTTTTTTTTTTTTGAAAAATCAGTAGTGAAAAATTTGAATTTTTTTTTATTTATTTTGATAATATAATAAATTTAAAGACATGCAATATTTATATATGAAGTTTCGGTAAATTTTTTTTTCTATATAAATTCCACGTAAGAGATTATAAAAAGGACTGATAGTCAATTTAATTTTACACTGTGATTGAATTGTTATTTTTTTTTCTTTTAATCCAATTGCAGTATTAAATAGAAGTATATAACATTTATAGACACACGAAAAATTTGACGCAGTCTGCAAAAAGAGAAATTAAATTTCCTTTTATTTATTTATTTTTTTGATTTGACAATTCAATACTGAAATAGTTTTTTTTATCTAAAAAAGTAAGTTGTCAAATCAGTGCACGAGCACTTTTCGTGTAAATAATAATATTGTGGTTATAATAATAATAATAATATTAATAATAATAATAATAATAATAATAATAATAATAATTATATAGAAATATTAAAAAATTATAAAATTAAAAAAATTGTTTAATTTTTTAGCTTCTAAATAGCATCTGCTAATTTATTATAATAAATTCGAATAATTTTGTAATAATTATAAATAATATTATTATATTTAATAAATAATATAATATTTATAATATAATGGTAATATTATATTAAAATAATAAAGAAAAGGATCTAATATTATTATTATTAATTTATTTATTTAGCATTTTACTGTAAATAAATAAATAATTATTATTAACGAAATATTATTATTTTTGGAAAAATTGGTTGATGCAGTGATCTTGCAACTTTGAGAGAAAGGCTATGCGCTAGACGTGATGCTATCATTTTTTCAAAAGATGACCCACTCGCAACGCGTAGGTCATGTGCGCTCATATTTTTTTTTCTTTTTTTTTTAAATATCTTTTTTGTGTAATTTATTTATAATATTTATATGTATGAATATTTTATAGTTTATAAAATTATGTTTGTTTTTTTTTGTTTACGAGATGATGATATTTAAATAAATTTTGCAGACATAACTTACACGACTTATTAACTAGACTTAATTTGACTTAAAAAGTTAAAAGTTTTAATTAATCACCCTTGGCCGTGACGATGCCCTTGCACCATCAACCTAGGGCGGAATTTTAAGAATTCTAGAAATTATAAATCGGAAGCTTCGCCAATACTCTTTCTAGCAGACCAGCTGCTTTTTTCACTCTCTCTCTCTCGTTTTTTTTTTTTTTTTTTTTTTTTTAAATGGCGAAGATCATCAAATAGCTACTTGGCTCAATTTTCTCATGATTATACTTTCCTGAAAATTCACCCACTTTTTTTTTAATCCTTTTTTTGGAAAAAGAAAACCAGATCCAAAATTATTTACTTTTCGAGTAGAAATTAGAAATTAATTTATTAAATTTGAGAAAACAAAAAATTCATTTGGCGGAAAAATGTTTGATAAAGTAATTTTTTGACTTAATTTTTTTAGATATTTTTTCTCGTCTTTTTTTAGATATTTTTTTTAATTTATTATGAATTTTTTTTTGTCAGCATTTTTTGTTAGCAATTTCATAGCTTTTTTTAGCTATTTCTTAGCTTTCTTCAGATATTTTTTTTAGAAATTATCTTTGCAAGTAATTGTTGAAAAAAATTCTTTTCCAGATGAAATTTCCCTTTTTATTGGTGAATTTTATTAAAGAGAATATTTTTAGAAAGATGATGAATTTTTTCTCTCTTTAATTTTGCTGACGAAAAAATGTGAATGAAGATAAAAGGAAGATCACGTGAATGCATTCATGAGTTAACGCACTTATTCGCATTCTTTGCAAATAATGCTATACAATTTGCAAAAAATGATAATAAAAAAAAAGAAAAATGAAGAAGAAAGTGAAAAAAGTGCATTAAATCATAAATTTTTTGTTATTTTTTCTTTTTATCAAAAAATTCGATCGAATTTAAAGAAAAAAATAGTTTCTGTTTTTTCTATTTTTCAGAATAAAAATTTTAATCAAATTTCGTTATTTTAAAAGTATTTTAAACGTATTATTTTGAATGTACTATTTTTAAAATGAAATTTCAATTTGAAAGTATTATTTCAAAAATAAAATTTCCAAAATAGAAAAATATTCGCGAATAATGAAAAAAGAAACCAAATTTCTACCAAAGTAAATGATTTTGTTATTCTCTTTTTCATCGCAACTTTTTTTTTTGTGTGTGGGTGAAATCAGGAAAGCACATTCACGATATTAATGTTTTAAGGATGAGAATAGATGATGGATAGATAGTAGACAATACTATCCATTTTACACGTACGCTTTTTCTTTTTTTTCCCTACGTTTTTATGCTTCGCATATATGTTTATGTATATATTATGCGTCTTGTGATGTTCTTTTTTTTCCTTTTTTCTTTTCATTTTGATGATAATGATGACTTTTGCTCACTCTTGACTTTCGACGATGTTTGTTGACTTGGTGGGTTTTGCGCTAGAGTCTAACATCCGGGTAGAGACGAGCATTGGTTTATGTGGTTATTACCTATGGCGAGCGCTCTCGTGGATCTATGTCCGATTTTTGTATTCTGAAACAATAAATTTACCAAAATTTTATTTTATTATCAAATTTCCATATTAAATAATGTACCGTGTTAAGTTAAAAGTTAGTGATTTAGTTTTGTAAGCTCCTGATTTATTATTTTTTCTCGTGAACTTATTGTTATATGCTTATAATGTACTTAGATTGTACTTATGGTATACTGAAAATGTTAATTTTTTACTACATACAAATTTTACCACCAACTTTTCTCAAAAACTTAGGTGCTAGACGATTTTGAAACTCGGTATCGTGTTCAGAGGGCAAAAATATATTGAAAACGACTCCCCATATCAAAAATTAAAAAACAATTTTTTACCCCAAATTTATTCAAAATTTTGAATTATTTGGTCTTGTGCAAGTTGGCATGTTTCAATTTGCAATTTAAGATCCTAAGGATGTCTCTAGCACGTTAGGTAAACGAGAAAATATATTTTCAAAACCCCAAAAAACTCTTTTTTGCCTTTATACCCACTTTTCTCAAAATTATGTCCTAGTGGTCAATTTTGAAATCCGGGATCGTTTTCAGAAGGCAAAAATGTATTGAAAACGACTACCATATCGAAAAAGGCGGAAAATTTTTTTACCCCCACTTTTTTCAAAATTCTTATTTTTTTGGTTTTGCGCAATTTGAACTCGAAGTGTAGGTAAGAATTTTTAATTTTAGACCTCAAGAGTGCCACTAGGACGTTGAGAAAAAGAAATATATGTTATAAGCTCCCAAAAAACACTTTTTTTGTCTTTATCCCCACTTTTTTCAAAATCATGACCTGCTAGTCAATTTTGAAATCCGGGATCGTTTTCAGAAGGCAAAAATGTATTGAAAACGACTACCATATCAAAAATAGAAAACAAAATTTTTACCCCCACTTTTTTCAAAATTCTCTATTTTTTAAATCGTATTTTTGAATTATTATTATTTGAATTAAATAAATTTTGTTTCATTGTGAAATTCACTCTGAACGCAGTACAAGTTTACTATTCTATTAATTATGACATTTTGAAATTATTAAAATTAAACGTTTTGTGCTGAAATAAATTTTTTTTTTGGAATTAAAAAACATGCTTATTTACGAACCTCGTTTGGACGAGGCTCACGATTGTTGCTGTGGACCGTTATGGTCCCGCCTTTCTCCAGCGTCAGCGGGTAAATTTTCTACCGGTCTTTCCTCGATGGCTGGCGTTGGAGGGGCATCCCTTCGGGGTGGCATTCTTTCGTTTATTGCATCTAGCCCTTTAGCTTCAGCGAATGAGGTAATCTTGTGATTCGGCGAGAAGCCTTGCAGCGCTATAAGAAATCACAATAGAGAAACGTTTTATTATTATTATTATTATTACTATAAATCTCATTTTGTTTTTAATAACAGACACAGTATTCTAATACACTTTTCTTTTTATTCTATTTAGTATTCTTGATTTTAAATGCAAAAAAAATGTTTTGCTATACTTGAAGATCTGAACATATATAAAGAGCGAAAAATACATAATAAAATAAAATTAATTAATAAATTGTTTAAATAAAATAATATTAGTTAATGAATTGTTTATTTTTATTTAGTTCAGAATTTAATGTAAATAAAATGTCCATTAATACCTACTAATACCTAATCGTTAAAATTGTTTTCAAACTCTAAATTTCTTAGTATTGTAAAATGTATTAAACATCATTTGGACATTTTACAGTTAGTTTCTTTTTCCTATATTAATTTATATTAACCCACTAATACCTATTAATCTTTTTTCCATATTAATACTTATTAACCTACTAATACCTATTAAATAAAATTGTTTTTAAATTCTTATTTTTTTAGTATTGTAAAATGTATTAAACATCATTGAACATTTTACAGTTAGTTCCTTTTTCCTATATTAATACTACAACAACAACAACTACTACTACTATTAATACCTATTAATTAACATTATTTTTAAATTCTTATTTTTTTAGTATTGTGAAATGTATTAAACATCATTAGGATATTTTACAGTTAATACCTTACCTATTAGTAACTATTAACATATTAGATAGTAGTATTTTAAATACAAACATTTTTAATATTTAAAGTAGTATTTAAAGTTGTATTTCACGTATAAGTAGTATAAGTAGTAAACATTTTATAGTTAGTAGTTTATTAATATTACAATTTTTTCGCCTACTAATACATGATCATTAAAATTGTTTTAGAACTCTATTTTTTTTAATTGAAAAATGTATTAAACATCATTTGGACATTTCACAGTTAGTTTCTTTTTGTCATTTTAATCTATATTAACCTATTAATACTATTAATTAAAGTTATCTTAAAATTCTTATTTCCTTAATATTGTACAATGTATTAAACATTATTTGGACATTTTACATATTTTCATATTTCACATATTTTCCTATATTAATACATGTTAACCTATTAATACCTATTAATACCCATTAATACCTACTAATACTAATCGTTAAAATTATTTTCAAACTCTAATTTTCTTAATATTGTAAAATGTATTAGAAATTATTTAGTCATTTTACAGTTAGTTTCTTTTTCCTATTTTAATTTATTTTAACCTATTAATACCTATTAATTATAGTTATCTTAAAATTCTTATTTTCTTAATATTGTAAAATGTATTAAACATCATTTGGACATTTTACAGTTAGTTTCTTTTTCCTATATTAATTTATATTAACCTACTAATACCTATTAATCTTTTTTCTATTTTAATACTTATTAACCTACTAATACCTATTAATTAAAATTGTTTTTAAATTCTTATTTTCTTGATGTTGTAAAATGTATTAAACATTATTTGGACATTTTACAGTTAGTTTCTTTTTCCTATTTTAATTTATTTTAACCTATTAATACCTATTAATTATAGTTATCTTAAAATTCTTATTTTCTTAATATTGTAAAATGTATTAAACATCATTTGGAAATGTATTAAACATCATTTGGACATTTTACAGTTAATTTCTTTTTCCTATATTAATTTATATTAACCTACTAATACCTATTAATCTTTTTTTATATATTAATACTTATTAACCTACTAATACCTATTAATTAAAATTGTTTTTAAATTCTTATTTTCTTGATGTTGTAAAATGTATTAAACATTATTTGGACATTTTACAGTTAGTTTCTTTTTCCTATATTAATCTATATTAACCTACTAATACCTATTATTACCTAATCGTTAAAATTATTTTCAAACTCTAATTTTCTTATAATTGTAAAATGTATTAGAAATTATTGGGACATTTTACAGTTAGTTTGTTTTTTCTGTATTAATTTATATTAACCTATTAATACCTATTAATACCTAATAATTAAAGTTTTTATTTTCTTAATATTATAAAATGTATTAAACATTATTTGGACATTTTGTATTTAGTAATTTACCTATTAGTAACTATTAACCTAATAGATAGTAGTATTTTATAATTATTAACCTACTAATTTATTACTAGCTGCTAACCTACTAATCTATATTTTATTACCCATTAATCCGGAAAATTGTTTCAAAATTCTACTCTTTTTCTAGATTGTAACATTTTTTAAAAATCATTCGGACATTTTCACTCTCAGTATTTTACCTACTTGTATATTAGCTCCGGTAAACTTTTTTTTTATTTACTTAAGTGGAATTTTCTTCAAAAAAAAAAAAATCCTAACTTATTTAAGAGTGATACGAATTTTTTTTTCGTGGGTAGATAGGGGGAGGGGAAACTTTTTTCTCATGGCCTTAATTTCCAAATGAAATAAAAAAATTTACCATTTTTCAAAGATGTCTTTCCTCCAGATAAAGCGCCAAGTGGTAGAGATCCTGTTGGTGTAAGCCCTTTAAGCTGCAAAACACTCTCGCTTTCTTCCCTGAAAATGAATTTCATCCAATCGTAAATAAAAATTTCCCCACAGAAATTATTTTCATTTTCAAAAAGAAAAATGAAAAGAAAAGAAAAAAATTTATTAAAAATATAGAATTTATGATAAATTAAAATTTTCTTTTGATTAAAAATTTTTTTTTTTGCTTTAAACATATTTTTATTATAGGTATATTTGAAAATCGATGTTTTTTTCTGTAATTTTGAAAATTTGTTTAATTTTCCATTCTTTTGGCCTTGAAACGATATATATACGTATATATAAATATGGTATAGAGAGAAAATCTCGTTGAAATTCTGGGTGTAAAGTTCATGGCTAGAGATTCTAATACAATTCGTATATACATATATATATACATATATAGGATAGATGTTGTCACTTAAAAGAATAATCAGACCTCAAAAGAATCAGCTTATACTTGGTTTATGACTTTAAATAATATGCCAGTTGTTTTGCAATTCACATTCACACTGACCTGAGAACGGAGAAGACACGCGCCATCTTTCCAATGGCCCTGATCTTGTTTCTAATAACTTCCTTGCGGAGATTGGCTGCTGCACCTGTTAAAATATTGAATTAAAAAATTTTTTTTTTCATAAAGAAATAGGAAACGTTGACTAACTAACTATCAAACAAGCAAGCTGATGCTCTCCATTAGATTTCATTTTTAGATTATTACAAGTATAATTTTAATTACTTGTGATGATTGTAATTTTCTGAAATTATTTTATTCGGTGATTTATTAATTTATATAGATAAATTAATAAATTACTAAATAAAATAATTTAATATAATAATTTACTTGATTTTTAAGCTATTTATCTTTTTATTTTTGTATCCTTTTTATTCTTGTTTCCATTTATTTTTTTAACTGTTTATTTGTTTATTAACATATTCGCCTATTTTTATGAAACTTTCATCGCTCTCTTATAATAAAATTTTGAAATATTAAAATATCTGAGTTTTTACAAATTTTTGATTATTTTTGAAATCAATTTTGACTATTTTCAATGTAAATTTTACAATCTCCAAAATCAATTTTAATTAAAATTCATTAAATTTGCTATAAACGTCTTAAAGTTTACTGTGGTTATAGTAAAAATTGACATCAAAATTGCGGAAAAATTTTAAACACTGTAAATTTTAATATAAAAAGTCTAGTAAATTTTACATTATATTCTGTCCATTTTTCTGGCAATTTTTACTATTTGAAAAATTAATTTTTCTACTCTTCAAGTAAAAGTTAATAAAAATTAGTGAAATTTACCTTAAAAGTAGTAGAATTTATTTCGGAATTCGTAAAATTTATACTCCGAGAAAAGTACAAAAATTTTTAAACCCAACAATTTTAGAAATTAAAAATTTTACTTTTTTACAAAAGTATAGTAAAAATTTCTTTATTCTGTGAAAATTTCTGTGTCAATTTTTACTATTGCAAAATTAAATTTACAATTTTTGATATACATTTAAATATAAATTAATCTTTATTTCGATTCAAGAATAATTTCCTAGGAAAATTGTTAAAATTCTTAGCAAAAAAATAAATGAAAATTTTTTAAAGAAAGTTTATTGAAAACTACAATATTTGGCATTATTTTCTATCTAATTTCTCTGGCGATTTTTACTATTTAAAAAAATTTATTTTTTTCGTACTGAAGTAAATTTTAATACAAATTAGTGAAATTTACATTAAAATTAGTCAAATTTATTTTGGAATTCATAAAATTTATGATCTGTTAATAGTAAAAATTGGTAAAAAAAAGCGCAGAAATTTCAGAAATTAAAAATTTTAATCCAAAAGAAATAGTAAAAATTACTTCATTTCACTATTTCCGTGAACAATTTTAGTATTTCTAACTATTTCTAAGTAAAAAGTAAAATTTGTAAAATTTACTCTTGAAATAGTCAAAAATTCCACTCAAATGAGAATTTTTTTTTAAATTCAATTTTACTGTGAAAAAATTTAAAAAATCTTTTTCTCTCATTTTATCTTTGTTTTTTGTAGCAAAATTTACATCAACAAAAATTTAGTAAAATTTATTTCGAAATTAGTCAAATTTATACTTTGGAAATAGTAAAAAATTTGTAAAAATGCTGTGAATTTGTAGATAATTCAAGTTTCACTTTAAGAGTATGGTAAAAATTACTTTATTTCTTTTTTCAGTCAAAAATCACTTTTTTGTTAATAGTACAAATTAATTAAAAGCAACTATTTCGTATTTGAATTTTTTTTTTGAAAATTTGAATTTAAAATTAATTTTGAAATGAATTTTGAAAATTTTTCAAAAGTCAAAAATTCTATTATTGATAATTAATAAAAAGATAAATAGTGAATAAAAAAGGTAAATGGATCTTTTATAAATTTGACAAAAAGACAAAAATTGATGAAATCTAAATAATTTTGTCAAAAAAAAGTAAGATTTTTACTGAAAAAATCTATTTAGAAAAGTTCTATCAAATTTTATTGATTTGCTTTGCCTGAACTTAATTTTAAATTTATTGCTTCACACACATTCCAATTTTATCTAAAATGAAAATTAATAATTGTCACGTTTTTTGTTTTTAATTGAAAAATTAAGTTTTGATAGTTTCTCAAAATTCTTTCGTTGTATTTTTTGTGACTAGTTATCCATTTTTTGAAATTTTAGTCATTTTTTTTAATTTTTGTGAAATTTTAATTATTTTTAATCTGAAATCTGAAAGACAGATTTTAAAAATTAATAGTTTAATAATTTCTTTTTAAAAATTAGTTCCAAATTTCATGATCTCGAATTTTTTTGGGATTACAATTTTGGAATTTAAATTCGTAATCATCTTGCTCAGAATATATTTTTTCATTGGGAGGAGAAGAGAAAAATCTAAGTGTCAATTTTTATCTATTTTTTCATTTTAAAAAAAATAAACATTGTCAATTTTTTTCTCATTTTATAAAAATTAAAAATTGGCAATTTTTCGTATTTAAAAAAAATATTCCTTTCAAATACAAAAGTGTCAAATTTTATGAATTTCTGTCTAATTTAAAATTACAAAACAAGTAAATTTTGTGTAAAGTAGAAAAGTTTTTCTTGTACAAAAAATTATCGTATATATTAATTATTAGTTATTAAGTAAAAGAGTGAAAAAAATGGAAATTATTCTCTGGAAATATTATTCAAAACTTGGTTATTCAATTACAAACAATAAACGTTTCTTATTATCAATTTTATTAACAATTAATAAAAAAAAAAAATTCTTACCAAAATGCATCGAGCACATTATCATAATGTATCGCATCATTAGTGAAAAAAAATAATAAAAAAGTAATTAAATGAAAAAAAAAATTATTTACCTGCGTGGTAAATAAACTTGTCGACCTACATGGTGGAAATATAAACAGTCAACATGTGCTGTTTTATCATTATATTTCTATTGTGCTCTTTAGCTTTTGCCTGACACTTTTGACGTATATGCTTGATGCTTTAAGTAAGAATATGAAAAACGCGCGTGTGCGTGCATTAAGCTGCGCAAACTTGCGTATTATATAATTCAGAACATCAAACATGCAACATGCAATATAATATATATATATAAAAAAAAACATATCGCGGAATAAAAATTGTTTCTCCTTTAAATATTTTGTAGAATATTAATAATACTAATAATTGTAATAATTATAATTATAAAAATTATAAAAATCATTTAAATTATAATGAAAAATTCACTCTAAGAGGGCATTTAAAATATATGTTAAGCTTTGTTGGCCTGTTAATTATATTATAACTTTTAAAAAAATAATACTGTGTGTAGAAGTGTGTCAATCCTTTCACGATCAATATTTGAAGATGTAATTATTATTTTGAGTAAATAACTATCTGCTCGGAAGTTTTCGCGATTATTGAACTCTTCTGCCGATGATGACTTGATTTTTTTGGGTTCGATCATTATATAGAAAAACAATTATTTAAAAAATACCATTCATACAATTTTTTTTAGTTTATATTAAGAAAAAAATTTGATATTAAAATTAAAAAAAAAATTTACCGAAATTTACTGAGGACGATTTAAAAATTTATTTCACTATTAAAAATTATTAAAAATTATTTAAAATTATTTAAAATTATTTAAAACTTGACTTTTGACGCTTGAAAAGTCTTTTTCACTTGAAACTCTTTCTGACATTTGTAAATAGTTAATAAGAATTCCGAAAGAGAATTAATAATTAAAAACCGAATTATGAATGAAAAATTTCAGAAAAATCTAGTCTTGTATTTAATTTTTGGAATGTGGAGTAAAATGTGTTAATATAAACCAGGGTTGCCACGATTTTACCCTTTTCAAATTTCCTGACTTTTCCAGGTTTTCCAGGTTAGAAAACGGAATTTTTTCAGGTTTTTAAAACTACGTTTATTATTAATAAGAAAATGATTGGAAACCTCAAGAATTTGATTATTTTCAAAAGTAACACAATTTTTTACAAAAATCCAATTATGTTTTAAAATTGGCAAAAATTCCCGTCAAAATTTTGATAATCTTTATAAATAATAAAATTTTTCTTCAAAAATCAATTATTTTCAAAAATTTTAATACAATTCTTATCAGAATTTCAATAGTTTTTAATATACAAAATTTTTATCAAATTTCTCGAAAAATGCAATTACTTAAAAGAATTTTATTAAAATGTTTCAAAAGAATTCAATTATTATATAAAAATTTGTTGATTCTTCATAAAAATCCAATTTCAAAAAAAGTTCAATTATTTAATAAAATGTTTATTATTAGAGTGAAATAAATTAATTCTCGTAGAATTTTCAAATAAATAAATATTTTTTAATATGATATTCAATTACAATTCAAATTTTTTACTGAAATTGATTTTAAAATCTATATTTATTAGAAAATTCTGCAGGAAATCAATTATTTAACTATAAAAGTATACAATTTATAAAATAATTGAATGTTTTTTAACATTGAATTTTTATAACAAATTTTATCAGAATTTAAATATTATTATTATTTTTTGTCAAGAGACAAATTAAAAAAATAATTTAACAATAATTTCATTTTTCGAGAAATTCGATGAAAATTTTGGATATTAACAATAATTGAAATTTTGCCAAGAATATTATTAATATTTGAGAAAATAATTGAATTTCGGAGAAAAATGTTTATTATTTATAAAGACAATTTAAAGTTTGACAAGAATTTTTGTAAATTTTCAAACATAATTGGATTTTTGCGAAGAATTATATTAGGTTTGAAAATAATCGAATTCTTCAGATTAATTTTATTAAAGTTTCGATTTAAATAAATGAATTGTTTCGTAAAATTTTATTCAAATAGCAAACATTAAAAATAATTGAATTTAAAAAAATTTTTGAAATCAATTAAATTTCTACGAAGAGTTTTATTAAAATTACATTGAAAAAAATTAAATTGTCACAAAAGAATTTCATTAAAATTTTGTGAAAATAATTTAATTCTTTGAAACCCGAATAAATAATAAAAGATAAGAAAAATAATTGAATTTCACCAATAATATGTATCTGCTTCAAAATTCAATTTTATTTTAGTATTTTAATTAAAATTCTTTTATAAATAAGTTCTTTTTAAATAATCAAATATATATTAAAAAATTTTTATATTTTTAGAAGAATTTTAATTATTAAGGTTTTTTAAAAATCTAGGTTTGTAAATTTGTTAATAAAATTAATATAAAATTGAAGTTTTACAAAATTTTAATTAAAAATATTTTCAAGTTCATCTACTTAGAAAAATTGTAATTGCAACTCTTTTAAATTTGAATTAATTTTGGAAATATTTAAGTAAAATTAGATTTCAAAAATAAATTTTCCAGGATTTCGATTAAAATTCCCTGACTTTTTCAGGTTTTTTCAATTTTTATAAAGTTCCCTGACATTTTTCAGATTTTCCAGATTTCCAGGTTGCGTGGCAACTCTGTAAACGTACGTTATTTAAAATTTTGGATTTTAGTTTTGTTTTTGTGTGTATAGTTTGTTTTCTTTTTCTGTTTATTTGAAAGTAAATATTTGAATAGGTAGATGTGAAATTATCATAGAGACACTCGCGACAAACAACAGTGGACGTCACTACTAATTTACAACAGATCAAGCTGCTTTCTACCTCGCCTCTTTTTTTCTCTCTCCTCATTCACCCTCCACCAGTTCCACTTTCATTCAGTCTTTTATTCATGTTTCTTCTCTCTTTTTTTTCACAATTTACATCTATCAACCTTTCGTACGATCGCAATGGTCGCTTTTCAAGAAAATTCTGCTTTTCAAAAACAAGCAAAAAAAAAGAAGAAGAAGAAGACGAGAGAACATTTTTGTTTTTCAACAATTGCGTCTTTATACATTGCATTTTGAATGTCGCTATAAGGAAAAGAATTATTTTAATTTTATTCTCTTGGTTGATTTTTTACTTCTTGAAATAAAAAAAGAGGGAGAAAAAGTATAAAATGAAAAGAATTCCAATCGAAGAATCATTTCCGTATAATTGTTGGCATTTTATTGTCAGAGACCATTGCGATACGATTGATATCGAGCTAACATCAAAATTGAACGTAATCGAGTCTAGTACCGAGAGACCTTCAATAGAAATGCGGAGACCCATGAAAATAGTAATTGAAACTAATTTAGGTAGATCGATTCTTTTTCTTATTTGCGAAAAGTGACTTTTTGGCATTTTTTTCGCGAATTAATTAGCGAGCAGAATTTTTGTTCTACTGATTCTTAAGGGAATGTTGATAGTCGAATTTTTTGTTAACTGCGAAAATGAATTTTAAAGAGATTAATTTTTTGGCTCTGAAAGTTAATTTTCATTTTTGCAGTTGAAAAATTCACTAAAGAGACCAACAGAAATGTTACCGGTAGAGAAGAATAGCAATTTTTCATAGATCTCAAGAAATGAAGGTAGAAATCGGTTCGAGATTCGATATCGTCTTCTGTTGGTAAGGTAGATTTCGACAGAAATAAAACTCACCATACGCGACAGAACGTGGGGTCGTTTTCGGATCGGATGGACCAGACGATCAGGTAATCATCGGACCACGGTGATTAGTTGGTTTACCGATGGAGTTCGCAGGACGTGAAAAGGGAGAGAAGTACCAACAATGTGAGAAGAGCACAGCGTCAAGACGGCCGGTTTTTGTTTTTTTTTTCAATCATAGTCGTTGAAGATATTTTCGAGTTGGGTGATGATCGTGGTAGTATTCGGGTGATGATGGTGATGGTTGTATTTTTTTTTATGATTGTAGTGGTTGGTGGTGATGATGGTGGTTGGTTGGTTGGTTGGTTGCAGTAGCAGTAGTAGTAATAGTAGTAGGTAGCAGCAGCAGTAGTAGTAGAAGTAGCACAAGTAGTGTGGTAGAAAGAAAACAACACATAGAACAGACGAAAAATATGTGCACAGCGTAAGTGGCATTCTCAAGCGTGTACTATTATTCGATATTCGATATTATACTGAACAGATCTCTTTATTCTTTTTTTTTCATTTCCTCATGAGAAATTTATCATAAATTTACTTATTTACAATGAAAACATTTTATTTCGCCTTTAGTCAATATTTATCACGGTTTATTTCATCCTAAGATTACTGAATTTGGTGATTTTTCAGTTTCCCATCAATTTTTTAGCGTAAAAACTAAGTTATTTCTTCGATATTATTGTCGCAATCGCTTATTTGAGATGTAAACTAAGTGCCTCTACTATTTTTTCCGAATTTTCGGAAGAAATTTTCGGTAGAGATTGACGTTACCGACATTTTACCGACATAGTTTGTTATCGCCTAAGCTATCAATATTATCATTCTTTTCTTCACTTTAAGTTGTCATAACGTTTTATTTGAGAAGATCAAGTCAAATTTGAAAATTTTAATTGATTTCTTTCGTTTTTTTCTCAAAAATCAAAGTCATACTTTCGAAAATCTTGTAGTAATCACTTATTTGAGATGTAAAGTAAGTGCTACAACTATTTTTTTCTTTTAAAACACTACCAAAAGTTTTAATCCTTTAAACATTGTCATGAAAACGTTTTTTTAACAAAATCGAGTCATATTTAAAAATTTTGCCCACTTTATGTCATTTTTCTTCGAAAATCTAGAGCGTACATTTATAAATCTTTTAGTAATCGCTTACTTACGATCTAAACTAAGTGCCTCTGCAGGTTTTTTTGTCGAATTTGACTAAAAAGTTTTGAAGAATTTGACATTACCGACATTTGTTAGTTTCAAAAAAATTCCGTTATTATTTTTGTCTGCTAGCTAGAACTGAAAGTTTCCGATTAATTTAGTTTTTTGGTTAAATTCACAATTTTTTCTTATACTAAAAAATTTCAAGATAGAAATTAACATTACCGACTGTTGTAATATTGGAAAATTTCCCTATTTTTTCGATCGGTTAAAGTATCCCCTCAATTTTATTATTGTAAAATACTCTAAATACTTGTTATTTTTTAAAAATTATAAAAAACATCGTTTTTTTGACAAAATAGAGTCGTATTTAAAAATTTGTTCCACTTTATTTAGGTTTCCTTTGAAAATTTACATTATACTTTTAAAATTTTTTTAGGGATCGTTTATTTAAGATGTAAACTAAGTGCCTCTGCTATTATTTTATCAAATTTGAAAAATATTTTTTTTTAAATTAAAAAATTTTTTAAGTAGAATTTGACATTACGGACTGTCGGAATAGTAGATTTCGAGATATTTTCTATTTGAAAAGTTTATTCCCCTAATTTCCTTTTTTTCTACATAAACGCTTTTCTTCTTTAAAGAAATAGATAAAAATTTGAATTCTATTGTTAAATACATTTAAACTTGTTGATATTTCCAAGGTGATTTATTGAATCTGTCAATCATCATTTTCATGATGGAATTTTTTAATTCAATAAAAGAAGCGTCGTGACTATTAAGAAAAATAAATTTTTCATTGAAAATAAGTTTCTTTTTTTTCATGTGAATCATTTTTTTTTTGTTCAGTCGAATATCGATTTTCTTTTTATTTCATTTTAAATTTGCGAAATGCGCGTGAGCTATCATTCAGCCCTCAGCGCATTCTGAGGAAAGTACAAAAAAATCAGATGATCTCGTGTGCGAGATCGTCAAATATACTGAAATCACAAATTCAAGTTTGATTAGTGAACAAAACACGGTGCGCTATCTCCCGCGATGTATTTTTTTTCTTTTCTTTTGTAATTAACTTTTGATTGTAAAATATAATTTTAGAAAAAAAGAGTAAAAATTATTAATATTAATACAATTTTATAAGTTCACAATTAGTGTTAAATATTAATTACTCAATTATTAATAATTGAAAAATTATTGATTATTAGTTAATAATTAAGTTAACATTTAATAATTTATTAGTTAATTTTTAAGAATTAATTACTTAATTAATTAGTTTTTAATAAATTATTAATTAGTTAATAATAAATGAATTACTAATAATGAGATACTATCAATAACTATTAAAAAATGTATTAATTCTAATAATTAAACATTTTTAATTCAAAAACAATTTAAAATTATAAATATTTTACGAAATAGTAATTTTTTAATCTACTGATTATTTAAAGAGTTAATGATTAAATTACTAATGTAATTAAACGATGAAAAATTACTACTATAATTTTGTAGTAATAAAAGAAATTTTCAAAACAATCGCAGCAGCCAGCGCAAAATAATTATTATTGTCTATTAAAAATAGTGCTTTCAAAAATTAGATTAAATTATTAAAAAATACGTTAATAAAAAGTGCATTTTCAATCAATAAACATGCGCATTCAATTTATTTCTTGAAAAATATTGAGAAAAAGATAAAAAGCAAAATATACTTTTTCCATCAATTTAAAATATGTAGTAAATATTTCATTAATATTTTTTATAATAAAATTTTTATTTAACTTCCTTAAAGCGCATACTACTGATCAAAGTGCATTTTTTCTTAATGTATTCTTTCTTTTATATACTGAAATTTTCTGTAAACTTAAAATTAGAACATACATGTAATTAACTATATATTAATGAAAATTAAAAGTATATATTATATATTCTCAATCACTGATTAATTATTCAAATAAAAATTATAATTGACAAAAGAGTTTGAAATTAAAATTAATTAATATATTTTCAAAAGAATTTTTAAGAATTTATGTTATTTGAGAAAAAAGTGTAAGCAAATTTTTTAAAATGACGAAATGAGAATTTTTATTTTACAAAATTTACAATTAACAAAGACGAATAATTTATAAATTAAAAAATTGTAAATTATGAACTTGTCTTTAAGTTCAGTAATTTTTTCAAATTATTTATTATTTTACAATCAATCTTTAGTTAAAATTAGTAAAATTTACTAAAGGAAGTTTATTTTGGAATTTTTTTCTATTTTTCAACTAAATTTTAGTCAAATTCAGAAAAAAATTGACTCAAAAAGTTGTAAAAATAGATAACATTTTTTACTTTCATTAAAAATTTTTCTACTTTTAAAATGTAATTCAGTAAAAATTTTTAACAATTCGAATTGGTGACTAAATAAAAATTTCGCTTTTGAATTAGTAAAAAATCGCAATTTTTTCGAATTGTTTAGGTTTAAATTAAAAATCGCTCATTTCAATAAAATGCCTACATTTTATTCTCCTTAATTATTAAGCTATTTTGCAAATGCATTAAAAATCGAAATTCCATTTATTTTCAAAAATTAAAGAAATTAAATTCTCAAAATTTCCTATTACAAAATTATCGTAATTTTTGATAAAATATTTCTATAATCTAAAAAATTAATGAGAGATAGTTTTTCATTTTAATTATTAAAATGAAATATTAACATAAAGAAACTGTTTTCTTAAAAATTAAAATTTCGATTTTTTCTTCTATTGCATTATTTTTTTTCTTTATTTTTTATAATCAATTGCAAAAACGCACTTATTTTTATTAATATTATAATAAACTTATATATTAAATTCATAAGTGTAATTGAAGCAAATTGAAAAATTTCTCATGCATAATAATGAAATTAATTAATTTCAATTAAATATAATATTAAAAAAACGCATTTCTCAAAAAAAAGAGAGAAAAAATTTGTGATTAGACATAAAAAATAACAAAAACGAAAAGAAAATATTTTTTTTTGGATTGATGATGGGAAGGATGGGATGATATATATTACATTTTGGTGAATAAATTATTGAAATTTTTTTTTTACCCTATTTTTCGATTGATAACAATAATCAGGAGATTGTGATTAAAAAAGAGGATTAATAATTTAAAAAGTTGCTTTCTTTTTAAATTATAAAATATTAATTGGTGACTAAAGTATTAAAGTTTTGAACATGAATGTTCTTTTTTTAGAAATTTAGAAACATTGGGTCCAGTACTTATATTTATATATTTTTCACATTATTTGAATTATAGGAGTTAGTAAAAATTTTTTTAAATTAAATTTTGAATTTTTTATACATGTTCTCTGAAAAGATGATTAAAAATGTGTATTTCTAAATGGAGAGATGAGTCGTCGTATTTCCTATAAATTTTTAAGAAAAATGTGCAGTAATAAGAATTTTTTTTTTGCATAGGACTTAAATTTTTCGTATATATATAATATAGAAAATTTAATAATTTGTGAAACGCATGCAGATTATTTTTGGTTTTATAGAAAACGAAAGAAAATCGGGTTAAATTTCAGAACACCACTCAAAAAAATTTTGTTTGTTAGGTTTTTCGAAATTTTGAATTCGGTCAGATTTTGAATATTTAAATCTTAGGGTAAATTATTAGCAAAATTTTCTCTTTGATTCTTTATCGTCAATCTAATTGCCAAATATTTTCTTTAATTTATAAATTTTGGGAAAAAATTTTTTTATTAGCAAAATGTTTTCTTTAATTGTTCGCATAAAATAGCAAAATGTTATTTTTCTTTTTTTTACATATATATTAGCAAAGGTTTTCTTTAGTTTTTCCAAATTACTAGGAATTTTTATTTCTATTATTTAAAAAAACTACCTTTTTATTTATATTATAAAAAGAATATTAGAAAAACTGGAAAAATAATAATTCTATAAAAAATTTTAAAAAAGACTAAAATACTCTGTAAATTGAAAGAGAAAAGTTCTGACCCAAAAAGAGAATATTTTCAAAATACTAAAAAGTATAGTTAGTATACAAGGAAAGAAGAGAGTGCAAATTCTACGTCGTATGAGCCAAAGTTAACAAATTTTTTTTTTTTGTAATTTTCTCTCTACACCCGAATTGGTTAGAATATTTGTAAATAAAAAAAGAAAAACCAAAAATTCCAAACGTAATAAATTTTCTCAAAAAAAAAAAAAAAAAAGATTTTTTGAAAAATGGTCTAAATTGTTATTATAAATTTAGGGAGGGGCACGTGATTGACTTGCTTTTGTGTGAGAGTTCGGCGCATATATATAATGTAATCGCGCGATAGCAGTGTATTATAATATGCAAGTGGGAAGTAAAAAAAAGTTTTTTTTTTCATGAAAAGAAAATTATAGGCGGCAGTGTAAAATAAAACGAAAAGATTAATTTACTCGACTGGCGATTAATATTTCATTCAAGATTGAAAATTGTTGTTACTGCGCACGCGTCAGAAAAAACAAGCTGTTTTTAGTTGCGTAGAACGTTCTTGTCGCAATTCGTATATATTTAAATCTGGAGCTAAAATAATTTTTTTTTAAATTATTTTCTTTTTTCAAATTTTGAAACATTTAAATTATTTTTTTACTTTTTTAATTTTAGTTTTTTTTAAATTTTGTATCTTCTTATCAATTTTTTTTCGGACGAATTGCAAAATTTTCAAATTGTTAATAATTTTAATTAATTATTACTAATTATCAACGGTAATTGTAATTATGATAAATTAATTTTTTAATAAATAAATAACTATTAAATTTTAATTTAAAAAAATCATAATAATAATAAATTAATATTTGTGAAAATTTTAATAAATTAATAGTAATTACAATTATAATAAATTGATAATTATGAATGTTTTGATTAATTACTAGTTATAAAAAAATTGAAGGAATTAGTAATTTATTGTGAAAAATTAATAATTATTCGTTAATATAATTATTATAAATTTATACTTATTAGTAACTATAATAAATTAATAATTATTGGTTATTATAATAAATTATACTCTCTAAATCTGAATCACTAAAAATTTCTAATAATTCTAAGTAATTTTTAACTTTTTACTAAAATATGAGTAAAAATTTTGCCACTACTAAATAAAGTAGTGAAATTTTACTAAAAATTAGTCGAAAAAGGGACTAATTTGAATTCTTGGACGACTTTTAACTGATTAAAATTTAGAGTAGTAATTATTGTGAAACAAAAATTATAGTTAGTAATTATAATACATTAATAATTATAATATTATACATTAATAATTATAATTCGTTATAATTTGATAATAATGATAAAAAATTAATAATTATTAGTAATCATATAAATTACGGAGTATAATTAGTGATTACAATAGAATAATATTTATAATAAGAAACTATGAAAATTATTATTGATTGCTTAGAAATTAAAAAATTTTTACTCTTAAAAAAAACTTTCCTTTTTTGTAAATTAATAATTGTAATTATTAATTACAATTAGTATAATTAACAATTAATAATTACAATTAGTATAATTAACAATTAATAATTATAATTAGGAACTATAAAAATTATAACTAGAAAGTTAATTAATAATCTTAATTAATTATTACAAGTTAATTATAATAATAATTAGCATGTGTAGATTAATTTTTTAATTTTATTATTAAGACATTTTTTATATTTTCAATTTTCAATTATTATTATATAAAAGTAAAAATGTAAAAACAATTTAAGACCGAATCTAGAGAAGTAGAAATTAATTTTTCACAATTGTCTAATTTTACGAAAATTGGAAAATAGAGACTCGGACTTTTGTTGTCTTGTTATTTTTACAATGAACTTGATTTTTTTTTCAAAAAACTAATATGACTGAAATGTTTCTCTTTGTTTTTTTTTTTTTTTATATGAACGTTTTTTGTAATTTTTTTCTTTCCCGTAATAATAGACAAAAAAAAGTGTTATTTTTGCTCCAGAAAAAAACTATGTTCAGCGACATTGAACGTGTCATCGCTTGTTCACGAGTTTTGTTAAAATACAAAATTTGTACGCTTTTTTTTTTTTTTTTTTTTTTTTTTTTTTTTTTTTTTTGCGTCAAGTAAGTCGTCAGGCGGACTTACCATTCTTTTTTTGGACAACAACTTTGGCTGCGACTTAACGTAGTTGCATTTGCCGAACAACGGAGTTTTGAGTGGTAGTAGAGGTAGTAGAGGTAGTAGTAGTAGTAGTAGTAGTAGAAGTAGTAGAAGTAGAAGTAGTACAGGTAGTAGCATAGTGTCGTGCCAAGATAGGAGGATTCCAAGACCAGTGTGATTGATATAAATATAATACAAAAGGAGTACGATAAAAGACAGTCAGTGCATTTTTTCTGTTCGAGAAAATACCAATCAAATTGAGAAAATTCCTGAAGGAAACTAAAAAAGAATTTTTCGAAAAATTACTCTTTGTAGTAAAAAAAAAAAAAAATTAAATAAATAAAAATGTTTTTGACTTATGATGACCGGTAAAAAAAAGTATAATCAACCGGAAGTAGCTTTTTCAAATTTCCAGTGTTTACCCTCTTTTCCAAAAGTCGAATTTTTCATCTCTATTCTCAGAAGTCGAATTTTTTTTTTTTTTTTTTTTTTTAATGAATGACATTTTTTTTTATTCACAAAGATTAATTAACAAATTAAATCGATTTAGAGAAAAGAAAATCCAGTGATAAACAGAGCAAAGGTCTTTTAGACCCAGTGAGTGTTATTTTTGATAAAAAAAATTTATAAATAACCAAAGAAAGTAATTATTTTAAAAATTATTATTAGCCATTATTTCAGTTAAATATCATTTCAATAAAGAATCATTTCAATTATTCAAGAAAATAAATTGAAAATAACTCCATGTAAATAAAGATCGAATTTAAATTAAAGTTAAATATAAAATTAAGAATTAAATTGAAAATAAAAAAATATTAAACAAATTGATTATTATAAATATTAATTATTGAAATTTTAATTGGGTGAAAATTTTGTCAAATAAAACTTCTTTGGTATTCGAAATTGGTTTTTGCATTTCGATTCTATTCGATCTACTGGAAATTTGAACTGAATTTTTAGGAAATTTGCGGTAATTTGTTACAACCGTAAATGAAACATTTCCGTAACAATTAATGTCAGTGTTGATTGTCTGTTTTTTTGGTCAGTGTGAAAACAATTTTTTTTATATTGTTCTTTCGTTATTCCAAATTTAATGTTTAGTAATATTTAAAATTTAAGATTTTATTTAATTTATTTTTCTGTCGTTAATTTAATGTTTAATAAAATTAATATATCAAATCTATTAAATATTGTTTTGAATTTAAAGATTTAAATTTAATATTCGAATTTTAATATTTAATTTTAGTTTTAAAGTAGGTAATAAAGAAATTTAAGGTAATTTTAAAAGTAATATGTAATTTAAGAGTCAAAATTTAAAAAACCTATTTGAAAAAATTTATTTGATTCAATGGACGGATGAATTGACTATTATCAAAAAATATTTAACATTTAATATATATTTATACCATTTTTAATTGATTTCAATAAATATTATTTAATCCAAGTAAATATTTTATTGATAATAGTAAATTAATCGGTTTTTTTTGAATGAAATAAATTTTTTTCTTGTAAATTAGAACCTTTAATTTTACCTTTATTTTGAGAAATATTTTTCTAAATTTGGAATAATTATTTTTTCACTACATTGTAATAAAAATTTTCGAATTTGAACTATTTTTGATTTCCTAGAATTTTGTCAGTTGTCCGTTTTGCTGTAAATGAAGAATTACTAAAAGGAAGAAAATATTACGGAAAAATGTGTGAATTTTTACTAGATTTTTCGCTACTTGTCTAAATTCTTTACTTTACTGGCAAATAAGTAACTAAAGTGCCTACATTATACTGAAGCAAATACTTCTTAGTTTTTAAAAAATTTCAACAAAAAAAAACTCCAAACGGAAATAAAAGACAAATTTTTTTCAAGTCCGTATCGAGTACTTTTAAAAAGTATAAAATTTCTTTCCTACTTTAATTACAATTTAAATACCGAAACAGAAAATGGGGATTTAATCAATTATTATTATTCTCGTTCCCTTTCAAGACTATAGATTAATTTCAAAATTTAATTTTCAAAACTGATAATATTCTAAAAACCCTGTGTGTCACTTTATCGGAAATTGATTTCTTTTTTTTTCATCTCTCAAATATTAGTTATTTAATTTCGTGAGACGTCACAGTGCACATGCTCTTAGTGATGTACCATTAAAAAAAAAAAAAAAAAAAAAGAAACAAATCGATAGACAATCTAACCATTCAGAAAATTATCTCTTTAAATATTTTCCAAAATAGAAGATAAAGAAGAAGATATTTTATTTTTTTCCTTATTTTAATAAGAATATTAAGAGAATTAAAAATAATCTAGAAAAGTGCAAAAGAAGGGGTGGAAAAAAGTACTTTATTATAAAAATTTTGTGAAGGATCTCCATTCACAAGAGAATTGTTCATGGACATATATATATACTTGGAAATGTGTATCATGGATGCTTGTAAGTGAAGTGGAAGTAAAACGATATTTAATTTGAGATTGAAAAAGAAATTAAATACATCAATATACTATTATTGTATATGTAGCAAAACGAAACTAGAGCTTTTTTTTCCTTTTTGACATTCAAGAAAAATAATTTTGTATTATTTTTTTTTTGAAATATATGCGAAAAAGTAAACTCTCTAGTTACGTAAGTTCAACTGAAAAAAAACTATAATATTATTCTATTTGAAGCGATTTAATATATGTAATGAATAGTAAATTCAATTGTTCTCTTACCATCTGTCCGAGAAAGCAATGTTTCAAAAATAATAGATAAATATTAAAATTTTTGAAGAAAAGTATGTTTATGTCCAAATAGCATAACGTTTCAGCTGAATATTGTCTGCGATAAAAAGAGATTGTATATATTATAAAATTATAAACATTCTGTAATATGTATTCAGGATTCGTATGCATTTACTAAATCCTAGAAATTATTAAATAAATTATTTACTGAATTTCAAATTTTTTCTACTTTATACTCGTTAATGGTTGGAATAATAAAATTATTCTTATAAATTTTAATATAATTTTATATAGAAACAATTTAACAAACTTTTAAAAAAAATTTTTTTAAACGATTCAATTATTTTCAAAAAGTCTTTGAAATGCAATTATTTTTTAATACTTACTATTTTTATGGAATATTTCACAAAAGAATTCAATTGATTCAAAAATTTTTTAATGAAATTCATTACAAACTTTAATTATTTTTGTAAATAATAAAATTCTCAGGAATACAATTAGTTTTAAAAATTTTATTAAAATTCGTTGTTTGAATTCAATATTATTGTTATAAATAATAAAATTCTCAGAAATACAATTATTTTTAACAATTTTTTAAAAATTCGTTGATTGAATTCAATTATTCTTATAAATAATAAAATTCTCAGAAATACAATTATTTTTAACAATTTTTTAAAAATTCGTTGATTGAATTCAATTATTTTTATAAATAATAAAATTCTTAGGAATTTAATTATTTTTATAAATATAATAAAATGCTTAGGAATTCAATTATTTTTATAAATAATAAAATTCTCAGAAATTCAATTATTTTTATAAATAATAAAACTCAGTTTCTAAAAAATTGCAATTGCTCTAAACAAATTTATTAAAACACTTCTAAAGAATTTAAATATTTTTAAAAAATTTTAATATCTTTGTTTATTAGAATTTAATAATTATTTTAAATGAATTTTAATTAATGTTTTTGGAAAAATGGAAGTTATTTAAAACAAAAATTTAATAAAATTCTTTCAATTCCGCAAAAAAATGCAATTCTGTTTTCAATTTTTAAATTATTTTTCTTAAAAGAATTCAATTATTTAAAAAAAATGCAATAAAATTCTTCATAAAAATTCAATTATTCAGAAAAAATTTGATAAAGCTCCTCATAAGAATTCAATTTTAAGAAATATTTATTTATTCAATATTTATTTTTTTATTTAAAAACTTGAATATTTTTTTTAACATTAAATACTTATGAAGAGCTTTATCATTTTTTTTTAATAATTTGAATTGTTATGAAGAATTTTATTGAAATTTTAAAAAATAATTAATCTTTTTTTGTTAATTTAATGAAAAGTGTATTGAAAATAATTATTTAATTCTAATAAACACATTATTTAATTTTTTTAAGTTGAATTCTTTCGAAAAAATTTAATAAAATGTTTGAGAATATTTGCTTTTTTTTGAAACTTATTTAAAATAGTATTAAAAATCATTAAAATCCAACGATGATTTTTATTATTTATGAAAATAATTGAATGTTTTTAACGAATTTCATTCAAATTTTTGAAAATAATTGAATTTCTTAGGAGAATTTTATTATTTTTAAAAATAATTGAATATTAGAAGCGATACATAGTTTTAGAAAAAAAATCATAGATTGAAATTATTAAAAATATTAATTGTTGTAAAAATATAATATTTAAAATTTCAATAAAAAATTGATTGAATTTACGTACGAAACCTGAATATTGTTATATTTTTTCAATATTGCCCCGCAATGTTACCTCAACATTATATCGGAATAACAATATTTGAAGCTATTTTTGTCGTGCTATTTGGATAATTAAGAAAGAAATTTTGAATTTCCTTCAAAAAGAAGCGCTAATGATTTTTTTTTAATGAAAAAGGCTGATGACGTCATAATGATTCAAATGCCCTTACAAAGTACTAAATTTTTTAATAATAAAGAAATGCGTAAAATTTACAAACAAAAAAAATTCTCTTATTTCCAGCGTTGTAATAAATTACGTAACGCTAATTTGTCCATCGTTTATGAACTTTATATAATTATCGTGAGAGAGAGAGAGAGAGAGATAGAGAAAAATGTGAATAGTAATTTTTAAAGACTGGAAATTATGAGACTATTTTTTGTTTCTTTGTTTATAATAATTGCAAAATATTGTATTTAATAGAGATTGAGAATACTAAATGAAAACGGATATTACCTTCTTCCAGTCCCTCATCTCCGTCGCTCATCAGCTCGTCATCCGAACAAATGTTTAATACGTTTACTAACATTTCAGTGACTGAAAATTTACAAGAGTGGAGTTAAAAAAATTTTTCCGTAAATAACAACATTTTTTGCAACATTGGTTGCAAGATATTTTTTTTTTTTTCTTTAGATGGAATTTTTATCATGATTCTTTGTGTTTATATTTTGTTTTCAAAAAATTGGGAATTTTTTCGCAAATTAACTTTGATTAATTATTTTTTTTGCAAAAACATAGTTTGCAAAATTTGATAATTATTTTTTTCAAATATAGTTTGCAAAATTTGAAAATTATTTTTTTCAAACAGTTTTCAAACGTTTTTTTTTTTCTAAAAATTGGTTGGGGAATTATTTTTTTTTTTAAATTTGAGAAGAGAGGGAATTTCTTCTTAAATGCGAGGGGTGAAAAATTTACATACCCTTTTCTCCAACGAATGGTAAAGACCACGTAAAAACATCCATAAAATTAGGTAACCAATAGGGATGTGGTGAACAGTTGAACTGTCTAATGTTCATCACGTTGTTTTCGTATTTGAGCACAGCCGCCTTGAAAAAGAAAATTGCGATTTTTTATTTACATTTCTTGCATTTTAGTTCAAGGGTAATAAAGTTGAAGCAAAAAAGTAATTGTTTTAATACTTTTTTCAAAGCAATGGTGTGTAAAAGAATGGCGAATAGTAATTTTTACTGTGCTTTCACAGTAGAATCAATCTTACATTTTAGTTTTTTTTTATAGTTACACTTTTACCTATTTTCGAAATAAATTTTATTAAAAAAAAAAAAAAATTTGCTCGTCGTAACATTTATTTATTGAAAATAGTGACAATTGACATGAAAATGTGTAGAAATTTTTCAGTGTTTAAATTTCACTATGAAAGTATGGTAAAAGTTACTTTATTCACCGTTCCCTGCTAAAAAAGTCAAATATTCGAAATTTTTTCTATAATATACAAGACTTGAACTTGAAATTAACAAAATTAGGAAATACTTACTTTATTATTATATACGTCGAGATAATTTGGAGCACTAAAGATGGTTATTAATGATGGGAAGCCCGTTACTTGAGATTTACGGTACATACGGTAACCAGCATCTTGAGCCTCGTGAGCCCTTATAATGCTTAAAAGATTGTTACTTTGGAGAAAATCACAGCATGCCGTATAACTGAAAAAAGAACAAATTTGCAAATTATTATTTTTACTATTCTTCTTTCATCACAATTAAAAAAAAAATGACCTCAAGTTACCCGAACGACAAACGAATTAAAAATATTAAAAAGTATTATAATTATTATTGTATAAATTATAATTGAACAAAAATTTATAAAAATAGAATTAAATAACAATTTTTAAACTTAATATAGAGAGTAAATAACGAATAAAAAAATTTTTTTTTCTTTGTAATATAATTTATTGTTGTGTAGAATTATAATTTTCAGTGCACACAACTTTTAGCTTGTTCAAATTGACAATTGTTTGCTTTGCTTTAAATTTGACATATGTCCTCAAATATTAGTTCATATCAAGAAAATAAACTAGCGATAAGAGATTATAAAAGTGCTATACTTTTAAATACAAAATATATCTCAAGGTAAATTTGAATTAATATATAATGCCTTTGTTTACTAAAACATTTATAGCGCTCGAAGAAATTTATTTTCAATATTTAGTAGAAAGAGTTTTTTAATTCTTTGAAGCGTAAAAAAAATTAATTTTAACTCCTAATTAAAAAAAAATTTATAGACAAGAAAAAGCAGGAATAGAGTAAAATTTACTAGATTTTATAAAAAAAAAGTATGGTAAAATGTACTAGACTTTATTAAACGTATAACAAAATTTACTATATTTTATTTAGAGGTATATTAAAATAAATAAATTGTGGTAAATTTTGACTGTATTTTATTAAAAGTATGGTAAAATTTACTATGCTTCATTATGAGTATAATAACAATTACTACATTTTATTTAGATGTATGATAAAATTAATAAAGTATGGTAAATTTGCCTAACCTTTTAATAATGTTAAGTAAATTTTACTACACTTTATTAGAAGTATAATAAAAATTACTACTCTTTATTAGAAGTATTTTAAAAATTACTATACTTTATTAGAAGTATTATAAAATTCATACAGTGTGGTAAATATTACTATACTTCAATGAAAGTATAGTAAAATTTATCACAATTTATTAGAAGCATAATAAAAATTACTATACTTTATTAGAAATATTATAAGATTCATACAGTGTGGTAAATATTATATATTGAAAATATAGTAAAATTTACTACAATTTATTAGAAATATAATAAAAATTACTATACTTTATAACAAGTATTATAAAATTCATTCAGTGTAGTACTTTTTCCTAAACTTTTCTTAAAGTACAGTAAATTTTACTCTACTTTTAATAATGTTTAGTAAAATTTACTTTTTTTTTAAAAACATTTTTTTCGAATTACTACACTTTATTTTTCTTGTAAATATTTCCTGTTCATCGAATAAATTTTACTATATTCTTAAAATAATTTTCACTATTTTCATAGTAAAAATTTCGTGAAAAAAAAAATTCGTCAAATTTTACTTCGCATGCGTACGATAAATGTTACTTTCGAAATATGGTAAAAAATTTTCTCTAAAAATACTTAAAATTTACCCTTAAAAATACATAGAAATTTATACAAAAATTCAAGACACTTCTCATTTTACAATGAAACTTTTTTTTCTTCTAAAAATTACTTAAACTATTTTTTCCCCTTATGTACTTATTAATTCAATCGATTACATTTATAATTAATAAATGCGCCTTTCAGTTATTAAAAAAGAACAAAACAAAAAAAAAGAAAACAATTTTATTTTTATTTTATAATAAATGATTCGCTATATTGAGTGAACGGAAATTGAACGTTTATTCACAAAATAATTGTAAAAGAAACCGCTGATAAAAGCTTCAATTTATTTTGTAAATACTCCAACTTTTCAAAAAGCAAACTCTTGTTTTATAAACAAATTTTTTTCAATCGAAAATTAGATTCTTTATCATTATAAAAGCCGTGTGTGTGTGTGTTACGTAACTGTTAAACAGCGTTATTGCAAATTCTTCTTTTTCCACAAAAACGTATTCGTTTTTTTAAAGGAAAAAAATTTTTTAAATTAAAAATTACATATTATTGTATTAATTATTTATTTTTATTTTATTATTTATTTCAATCTTACACGGGTTCGAATGATGATTTCTATTTAACAATAGAAATAATAGTAATAATAATAATAATAAAAATAATAATAATAGTAATAAAAAAAAATAATAATAATAGTAATGATAGAAATAATAGAAATAATAATAATTTTATTTTTATTTGATGTTTAAATTTAGTATTTTATGTACAAAAGGGCGTTTTCCCGTTTATGTATATAAATAGTAAAAATAATTTTAATAATAGTAAAAATAATAAATAACAATAGTAATAATAAAAAAAAGAATAATAATACTAAAAAACAATAATAATATTGGTAATGTTAATAATAATTGAATGACAGAAATAAAAAAGTAGAGAATAAAATAGAAAATAAATCGAGTAAACTAATAAAAAAAGAAGAAGCAGTAATGAAGTAAAAGTAAAATAAGAAGGAAATAAAAATAGGAAGAAGTAAAAAAATAAGGGGGAAATGAAAAAGCAAAGAAACGACAATAAAAGTATATGTAAGGGAAAAATTACCTGTAAAAGTATGAACAACCTCTAACACTGTTGTGAGAAAAATGCTCAGCATTTTTTTCATTTCCAAAATCTTCTAAAGGATCTGACCACAGAATATCGCACATGGGACCGAAAGCAGGTGGCTCTTTGAACCTATCCAACTGTAACATAACAAATAGTGAAAAAAAACCAATTATTTCGAAAAAATACCCAAAGATAGAAAAGTAAAGAAAACAATTGTTAATAAAAGTAGAAACAAATAATAATATTAAAAATTTAAGTTAATTATTTAGAGAATTAAATAACAGTGCAAATGAACAGTTACATTATTTAATTTCTATATATATTTATATTGTGTTACCATTTTTTTTTTGCATTTAAATATTTTATAATTTTTTCACATTGTATTCTAGTGGACAAAAAAAATGTTAGATTGATATATGGCAGTATAAAAAAATACGGACAATTTCAATTTTTTTTGTTTTAAGTCGAAGAGAAGTAGAGTTGAATATTTTTATTTTTTATAAATAAACAAATTGTTTGATAGACATTTATATTTATGTATATATAAATATATAAATATAAAGGCGGATATACACGCAAAAAGGTATCATGGAGTAAATGGACGATCAATACAGCAGGTGGCGGTACATCGAGCTGCCTGGTTCGCTTCCGGCTCTCTACCTCGATTCACATAACATTCGACCCATCGAACGATCCTTTAATTTTTATTTTCGACCTGTAACACTTTTTTTTCCCTTCAAAACCACCCCTCGCCCCTCTTTTTCAACACTTGCCACCTAATTTCTTTGACTTATAAACCTTATTTCTTATTTCTTCTTTCTTGTTTCATCATCATCATCATTTTGCTTCAATAATAATAATAATAATAAAAGCAGACAAGATCAGACTCAGACCTGTTGACTTTTTTTTTCTTCTCCTTGTGTGGTTAATTATCCCGAATGTGGGCCATTCTTGAAAGATTAAAGAGGGAGTTATGGGAAGAATTCTCGAATTAGAAGTATAATGTGGTTAGATTCATTATTATCGGATTTACAAGATAATTCCTCTACTTTCCCTCATGCTAATTGTTTTATTTCTGTTTCGCTGTTTCTTAAATTTTTTTCTTCTCGAACTTTTGGTGAAACATTGAGAGAAAGAGATGAGAAAGGGAAATGATTAGTTATTGTGACTAGTATTTAGTAGAAAAAGTAGCTAATAATTTTTATTAGTTATTGTTTTTCTTTAGTCGATTACTATGAATATTTAGTAATTAATTGAATTTATTTTATTTAGTAATAATTAGTAATCTGATTGCAAAAGTACGAGAAGTTCGTCAATTTTACTATAAAATTTAGAGAATTTTAGAGAAATTACAAATGCAATGGACACTGAAAAAAATGTATATTAAATTTTGTAAAAGTATTTTGCAATTTAGGGAAAAAGTGCAACAAATAAAAATTTTGATTTAAAAAATACTAAACTTTAAAAAAAAATTTGTGGAATTTAGTGTAATTATATCAAATATCATGAATATTTATTCAATTTTAATGTAACTTTACTAGATTTCATATAAATTTTTCTAATGTTTAGTATTTTTTATATCGAAATTTCGGTTTGTTGTACTTTTTCCCCAAATTGCAAAAGACTTTTACAAAATTTAATATACATTTTCTAGCAGTGGAGAAAAATTATTTTAATTAATTAATTAATTAATTATTTAAATTATTTTTAAAAATAGTGACAAACAAAAAAAATTAAAAAATTAAAAATAGTGATTCAACAGTAATAAAATTCTTCTAAAAAATAATTATGTTAAAAAATTTTTTTTTTGAAAATTCTTCTAAAAATTTCAATTAATTTTTTTAGATGTATTAAAATTTTTTTCTGAAATTCAAATATTTAGAGAAAAATTTTAACAAATTTCTTTGCTAAATTGCAATTATTTTCAAAAAAATTTCTCAATTCAATGATTTTCAATATCTACTATTTTCAGATTTTTTCAAAAAAAAATTCCAATGAATTTTAAAATGTTTTTTTAATAAAAATCTACGCAAACATTAAGTTATTTTCTGTAAAAAATTTATTTTTTCTGAAAAAATTGAATTATTGGGAAGAAATTTATAAAAAATTTCTAAATAATTGAATTCTTGTGAAATTTTTATTTTATTTATTATAATAAAATTTTTCTTTGGAACTCAATTATTTTCATAAATAATCGAAAACTCATTGCCGAATTTCAATTATTTTTAATAGATTTTGAAATAAAATTCATCGAAAAATGTAATTATACTTAAAACATTTATTACAAATTCGTCAAAAGAATTCAATTATTTAAAAATTTGTTGATAAGAATTAAATTTTACGGAACATTGAATGTTTCAATAAATTATTGAATTCTAGTAGAATTTTGTAATAAAAGTAAAAAAAATTAAAAGTTTATTTACAAATGAATTTCAGTTGAAAACAAATAAATTTGAAAATTCTCAAAAAACTTTTAAAATAATAGATTTATTGAATACTTTTATAGTTAAAAACACTAAAAAATGTTATATTTAGAGCAGTTAGAAATTACAGAAATTCAATTGTTTTCAAGAGAAAAATAAAATTCTTAGCAAGAATGTAATTATCTTTAAAAATTATAAAAAAATTCTCTTCAAAATTTCAATTATCTTTAAAAATAAAATAGAACTCTTTCCTGAAATTGAATTTTTTTAAATTTTAATAAAATTCTTGCAAAAATTTCAATGATTTTTATAGATTATAAAATCCTACAAAATTCAATTATTTATGAAATTTTTTAATAAATTCTTGGCAAAATTTCATTAATTTTTACAATTAATAAAAATTTTCTAAGAAATTCAATTATTTTTAAATATTTTTATAAAATTGGATGTGAGAAATTCATTATTTTCATAGTGCAACTTATTGCAGGATTTTAATTATGTTTAATGAAATTTTTAATGAATTCGTAACAAGATTTTCTTTTTCTTTAAAATTTTATTAATATTCTTCAAAAGAATGGAATTATTCTGAAAAAATTTTCATATAATTTTTTTCTTGGAATTTAATAATTATTTTCAATACATATTTTCTTCAATACACTAAAAAGTTCAATTATCTAGAAATTTTTTTTAATTCTTCGCAAGAATTCAATTATTTACGGAACATTTATAATACTTCTTCACTATTTTAAAAAATAGTTTAAATAATTAAATAATTGTTTTTTTTCTAATAATTCAATTCTTCTTAAAAATTTAGATGAAATTCTTCACAAAATTTAAATTATTTTTTTGAGATTTTGAATTGGATATCTTGGAAAATGTTATTAGTCTTAAAAAATGAATTAAAGATCGTAGAATGAATTTAGTTATTTAAAAATTTGTCGATAAAATTCTTTATGTTGGATTGAATTTTAAGAAGCATTGAATTATTCAATTATTATTAATTTTTGTATTTAAATAATTGAATTCTAGTCGAATTTTCTAATGAAAATTAATTTAAATATAAGTTTATGTAAAAATTTACATAATAATTGAATATTAAAAGCATTTTACATGGATTTTTAGAAATAATTGAATTTTGAAATTATTTTATTAAAAAAGTGTTTATTTTCTAATTGTTTTCTAATTTGTATTTTTAATTGAAGATTTTACGAATCATTGAATTTCGTAAAATTGAATATTGTAAACAAATGGATTTAAAAATTGTCAAAGATCATTTTCGAAAATTAATGGATTTGAAAAAAATTTAGTTAAAAATTCTCGAAAATGAAATAATTGAATAATTCTCGAGTAATTGAATTGAAATTGATGAAAATAATTGTGAAACAAGTTCAATATTCTTATAATATAATATAATACAATATATATATATATATAAATAAATATATAATATATTATATATATTATATTAAAAATTTTTATTTAAAATTTTTCCCCAAAACTAGATTGTCTTTAAAAAAAAATGTCCCCACGGAATGTTTCATATAAAAAAGTAATTTCATATAGAATAAAGAATCTTTGTCGCCCTTTTATATTTATCATCTCTGCTATATGGATTCTAATAATAATATTTGTACAGAAGGCATCGTCCCTCGTGTTGGATCAACAAGTTCTGTTTGAAACTTTACAATTTCTAGAATAATAGTCCTTATACACACTTTGGCGTTGTAAATAAAAATTATAATGACAAACACTCGTTCTAAAGAATTTTTTCCTTAGGCACATTAATTTTTCTTGTCTCGTGTATTTTGGTTGTTTCGTTGTTTGTTTATTTGTTTTTTCTCTCTCCTTAAAAAAAAGAGAGTAAATAAGTAAAAAAAAAAAATCAATAAATAGTGTTAAACTTACGGAACGTATGTCATCTAAATTGTGAATTTCCGGCGAAAGGCCACCATGAACACAGAGAAATTGTTGGTTCATGAGAGCTGCAAGCGGCAGACAGTCGAATGCGTCCATACATGCATCATACACCTTCTCTGAGTATTTTATTTTACCTGCACAAAAATACAGAGCAATTTAGATTAAAATGCATTAATTAATATTTTCATTAGATGGATGAGAGAGAAAAAAATTGTGGTTTTGATACTCATTGGATTTTAGTTGAGCTTAACTGAATTATTTCTAATTAAATTCTTCTTCACAATTAATACATAAATTTGTTATTATTATTATCTATTATTAATTATTAATTATTAATATTTAAATTAAATCCAAATCAGTAATATTGAATTAAATTAATAACAAATAGACAATTGCATTCTCCCCAAAAACTTAAATTTAAAATATTTCCGCCATATTGGATCCGCCATTTTGAATTTTGAAAATCGACTTCTAGCTTCTACTTCCAATTGAAATAATTACAAGATTGAATGATTATTGCAATTAATAATTTTAATTATTGTTGCTAATAAAAATTACAATTATTAATAATATTTAAAATTGTTAATAAAAATTGCAATTATCAACAGTATTTGTATTTGTTAATAAATAATGACAATTAACAATAATTACAATTATGAATAATTATTAACACAAAAAATAACAATTATGAATAATTATTAACACAAAAAATTACAATTTTGAGTAATTTGTAACACAAAAATGTACAATTATGAATAATTATAAAATACGAAGAAATTACAATTTGCAATAATTAAAATTATTATTATCAAGTAATGCATATTAAATGAATTTAGAATTGTTCATAAATAAGTGCAGAGAATAATAATTTGAATTATATTAAGTCTCATTTTCAATTTATTTGAAAATTCTCTAATTAAAAATTTTCCATTCCCTCTAAAAATTTGTTCAAATGAACAAAAAAATTTTTCCATACCATCAAACAATGGGATTATTCGTATAATCTCTTGTTGGAAATTTTATCAAAAAATATTATTCTCTTTGATGCTTGAATCATAATTTTATAGTGAAAATTATCCCGGTTGGAGGGAATTTTATTTTTTTTATTTTAATCGCAACTTTATAAAATGTTCATATATTTTTACTTGAAAAAATAAAGAAAGACGCACTTGAAACAAAAATTAATTTACCTGAAAATTTAATTTATACATTTATTACATTCTCATTTGTTTTCTCTTTTGATAGAATGAGAAAAAAAAATTTTTTACTTGGAAAAGTCAAATAAAATTTTTATTCTCAATTATTGAGAGTAATTTTTTTTTTTTAAAAGAGAAAGACAAAGTGTAATGTTTTGAAAATTAAATCGACATTTATTTTTAGCGCGTGTTTCTTTCGCGGTGTTATATTAATAAATATTTTTGAAATGATAAATTAAGAGAAATTACTTACATTCTTGTTTAAATGTGAAGTATTCCGTAAGATGACGACACTCATGGTTACCTCGGAGGAGGAAGAGTGTTGTTGGATGGCACAGTTTCAATGCCCACAGGTACAAAACGCACTGTAACAAAAGAAATTGATTAATAAAAAATTTGAAATAAAATTCATCGAGAGAGAAAAAAATTATTACAATTTTTTTCCTCTCTCATAAAGAAGAGATTAGAATTTAATTAATAATCGGAAGGGTTTCTTTTTCTCGCTTTAATTATTAGTAATTGACAATGCTTTTTTTCCATTTAATTTAATAATCGAAAATACTTTCAATTTCTTTTTTCTCTAAAATGTGGAAATTCAGAAGTTTGATTTTACATGGAAATAAAGTTAAAAATGGAGTAGAAAAAAATAGATATCGTAAAATTAAATTGGCCGACTCAATGTTCATTCATAATTTCTAAATTAATAGATTCAAGAACAGAATATTTTTTTATTTTTTAAAATAAAAATTAAAAATTTTTTGGAAATTTAAATATTTGGGGAAATTTTACTATAACAACACTTTTAATATTTAATTATCGAAAATTTTTACTAAAATTCAATTTTAAATCAATTCTTATGAGAAAGTTCTACAAAAATTTAATTATTAAAAAAATAAATAAATATTTTATCTAAATCACTGAATTTTTTTTTCAAAAATTGAATTCTTATAAACAGCTTTTTATTAAAATTTTTGAAAAAAAATAAAATTGTTATGCAGAGTTTTATGAAATTTTTTGAAAATAATTGAATTCTTTCGAAAAATATTAAAAATTCTAAGAATAATTGAATTTTTCTACAAAATTGATTTAAAATTGTATTAAAAATAATTGAAATCTTGCAACAAATTTAATTACAATGTTTTAAAAAAAATTGAAATTCTGTAATGAATTCTATTGTTTATAAAAAATAATTGAATCCTTGCAACAAATATTAAAATTTCTAAGAATAATTCCATTTTTTTACTGAATTGATTTAAAATTGTATTAAAAAAATTGAAATCTGTCGATAAGTTTTATTTTCTATGAAAATAATTTACTTCCTGACACAAATTTTCATAAATCTTTTGCAAGTATTTGAATTTCTGTGAAGAATTTTATTTATTTAGAAAAGTAATTGAATTTGTGCAACAAATTTAATTGAAATTTTTAAAAATAATTGATTTGTGTCGAAATTTTCTTATTTATAAAAATAATGGAATGTTCTGAAAGAATTAAAAAAATATATTTTTAAATAATTGAATTTAAAATTGTATTAAACCAATAACTGAAATTAAATTTTTTTGAAAAATTGTAATAAAATCATCAAGAATTATTTTTGTCTTTCGAGGAATTCACTTAGAATTGTATGAAAAATAATTGAATTCTTGCTATGATTTTCATCATAGTTATAAAAGTAATTGAATTTTTGCAAACAAATTTAATTGAAATGTTTTAAATATAATTGAAATTCTGTAATAAATTCTATTATTTATAAAAAATAATTGAATCCTTGCAACAAATATTAAAATTTCTAAGAATAATTGCATTTTTTTTTACAAAATTGATTTATAATTGTACTAAAAATAATTGAAATCCTGCTATAAGTTTTATTTTCTATGAATCAATAATAATTGAAATTTAATTTCTTTGAAGAATTTTAATAATTTTAATAAAATCATTAAGAATTTTTATTTTTTGGGGAATTCACTTAAAATTGTGTGAAAAATAATTGAATTCTTGAAACAAATATTATTACAATTTTTAAAAATAATTGAATGTCTGAGAAAAAAATTTATTATTTTTAAAAATAATTAAAATTTTTGTGAAAAATGTTATTATTTGTAAAAAAAATTGAATGTTTGCCAAAAAAAAATGAAAATCAACAATTTATCGAGACGTTCGTTTGAAAAATAATAATATAGATTATAGATGAAAACCCATCACCCTAACATTATACGAATTGACAGAAATTGAATTGAATAAAAGAAGGAGCATTTAAAAATCTACTTCAGGGAAAAAGATTTATTTGAAAAGCAATTATTAATAAGATTGAAGAGACAGAAGATTGAGGGAGAGAGAGAGAGAGGCAGAGAAAATAGGTAAAGAAGAAAAAACTTGAGATATATTTCAATTGAAGAATTATGAGTTGGGTATTAAAAAAAAGAGGAGGAGGAGGAAAAAAAAACTTTTGCCAAGACAGTTTCACACTTATTGTATAAATAGTCGTCATTTAAGATGAATGAGAATAAATTGAAAGTTGAGCGAGCTCGTTTTGGCAGAAGAAGAGAGAGAGAGAGAGAGAGAGAAAGAGAGTGATAGAAGTTTGTAATCTAGATTTTACTTACCTCAATACTGAAGTAACCTCTGTCAACATAGTCACCCAGAAAGAGGTACTTTGTTGTTGACGGTGGTCCGCCAACCTCAAATAATTTCATCAAGTCATAAAATTGGCCATGAATATCTCCGCAGACTGAAATAAAAGTTAATCTTTTAGCACCTAATCGAGAATTTTTATCGCGCAATGTAATTATTTTATTGCCATTTAAATTTTGACATTTATCCACTGTAATTAATTATTATTTTCTCATTTCTATTCTTGGGGGTCGAGAAAATTATTATTGTGTCATTTCATTATTTCTACTTTGACTTTTCATTTTCATCTTCTCGCTAATAGACTATTTTTCATTTTCAACTCCTATATATATATACTTTTTACAATTTTTTATTTTCACTTTCACTTTTAATGGAGTTTTGTTGATCACTTTCATTTTCTCTTTCACTGCAATTGGATTTTTATTTTCACTTTGAAAGTTAAAAGAAAAACGTATTTTATTAAATAAATTTCACTTTGATAGGGAAGATAGAGAATAGTCAAAGTTAAAGTAAAAAATTAAAATTCCTCAAAGTGAAAATGAAAGTGAAAATAAGAATCAAACAAATTGAGGGTGAAGATGAATTTAACAAATTGAAGGTGAAATAATGAGAGTGAAAATAAAAATTTAACAAAGTGAGAATGAAAGTAAAAATATAAAAACCATCAAAGTGAAAATGAAAATTAAATTAAAAATGAAGATAAAAATGAAAATAAAAGTCTAACAAATTGAAGTGAAAATAAAAATCTAACAAATTGAAAATTCTTTAAAGTCAAAATAAAAATCTATCAAAATGAATATTAAAATGAAAATAAAAAAAATCTAACAAATTGAAGGTGAAAATGAAAGTGAAAATAAAAATTTAACAAAGTGAAAATGAAAGTAAAAGTGTAAAAACCATCAAAGTGAAAATGAAAATGAAATTAAAAATGATGATAAAAAGGAAAATGAAAATCTAACAAATTGAGGTGAAAATAAAAATATAACAAATTAAGAAGGAAAACTCTTTAAAGTGAAAATAAAAATCTTTCAAAATAAAAATTAAAATGAAAATAAAAAAGAATCTAACAAATTGAAGGTGAAAACGAAAGTGAAAATAAAAATTTAACAAATTGAAAATGAAAATTCCTCAAAGGGAAAAATGAAAGTGAAAATAAAAATGTATCAAAGTGAAAATGAATGTGGAAATAAAAATTCACTAAAGTGAAAATAAAAATCTATGAAAATGAAAATGAAAATGAAAATCTAACAAATTGAAGATAAAAATTGAAGTATTTTAAAAAAACTTGAATTATTTGTATATATTATAAATATTAAATTTTTTTTATTAGTAATTACGTAATAATTTGTTTTAAAATTACGTGAATTTATAATTTCCTTTTTACTTTCACTTTTACTTTAACAAATTTTTATTCGCAATTTCAAAGTGATAGTAAAATTGAATGTGAAAATAAAAATCTATTAAAGTCGAAATGAAAGTGAAAATCGATAACTATCAAAGAAAAAGAAAAAAAAAGGAATAAAATTTCCTAAAAAATTTTTTTTTTAAATATATTAAATAATATTAATTATTATTATGTTAATTAAGGTCATTTGAAATATTATGACGTCACAATTTTTGCAAAGCATGTGTTTTAAATGTGTGACTTCATAATGGTTCAAATTCCCTTAATATTAATATTATTATATTATTAATATTAATATTAAATAATTTAAAATTATTTAAAAATTATTTAAAAATATTTGATTAAGTATTATTTAATAATTTAATTTTTTTTCTTTTGATAGCTGATATTTTTGTATCTAAACAATTTAAAGTGACACTATGTTGAGAAAAGAAATTCTCTATAGTAACGAAAATAGACTCTCTTAATGCAGGATTGAGAATAAAAAAAGCAATAGACAAAAAAATGACCCCATGATGAACTTTCGAGGCTTGTCGATTTTGTATTGATGTTCTTTTCACTCGACAAGTCTCAGGAATCTATGAAAGAAATACTTAAAAATTTTATTGATTTCAAATAAAATAAACATTAAATTAATTTAAATTATTTGATATGTTGTAATTAACTGATATTTAAAGTAATTTTAAATGAATTAATATTTCAAGTAATTGGATGTTAATAATTTTGCAATTAATTTGAAATTGATAATATTTCAATCAATTTAACATTAATAATATTTCAAGTAATTGAAAATTAATAATATTTCAATTAATTTGAAATTAATAATATTTGAATTAATTTAAAATTAATAATATTTCAATTAGTTTAAAATTAATAATATTTCAATTAATTTGAAATTAATAATATTTCAATTAATTTAAAATTAATAATATTTCAATTAGTTTAAAATTAATTATATTTCAATTAATTTAAAATTAATTATATTAAAATTAATAAGGGAAATAATAATTTTCAAATAAATTTAAATAATAATAATAATAGAAGAAAATAATATTTAAATCAGTGGGAATATTGTTGACAATCTTGACATAATATTACCGAGAGAAGTATTTGCAATATTGTGGCCATATACGTTGTGCTATTTGAACGAAGCTTAAATCCATTTTTCTTAGAAAAATACAGTAATTAACTTGATTATTATCATTGAGACACACTTAACTTAAGACTGAAACATGACGATAAGAAACTTTAATTTTACAATCGAGGAAACTATTTTCCCTTTAAAGAAAATGGAATTTACAATTCAATATTTGTCAATAAATAATATTTTCTTATTTTCTTTTTCATTTATTTTGTTATTAAAAAAAGAGAAAAAAAAGGAAAAAAAATTTTTTTACAAAAAATTCTGTTTTTAAAATAATTATTTTTTAAAATTAAATATTTAATTATCAACAAAAAAAAATTGTTAATAAAAATAGAAAACTACAGAAAAAAAATCCGTTTAATTTTTTTCTCGTGTTGAAAAAGAATATAAAATTATTCAGAAAAGAAATATTTTTTTGTAAAAGAAGAAAGAAATATTCAAATTGACATATTGTTTAAAAAGTTGTTTTTTTTTCTTTCTTTTTTTTATTGGAATTACTATCACGTTTACGTGACGACAATTTGTAATTATATATCTCTCTCTATATATATGTGTAAAAATATATACGTGATATCAAGTTTGAAAAACTTACCAGTGACAGGTGCCTCGATATCTATCATCGTTCTTTCTGAACGAAGAAGAGCAGCTCCATCATTAACAATTCGGAGTGCTGCAGATTCATCTATTCTACCTTCAAGAATAAAATGTTGCTTGAGCACTTCAGGTCGTGGTCGTCCTGTTCGCGTGTCGAAGACCTCTGCTATTGTTAGTTTACGAGATGGAGGAAATGGTACGCCTGTAAAAAATAAACGAGAAGAGAAGAAAATTAATTTTTTTTGCTCACCAAATTTTTACAAAGTAGTAAAGAATAAAAAATGTATCAGATGAAAACAAATTTAGAAAAAAGATTTAAAATTAGAAAAAAGATTCAATTACTTTTTAATAATTAAAAAAAAATTCTCGGCAAAAATTGTAATAATTTTTATAAATAATAAATGTTTTCCGAAGAATTCGATTATTTAAAAATATTTTAATAAAATTCCTGACAAGAATTGAGTTATTTTTATTGAAAATAAAACTCGTCGTCAGATTTCAATTGTTTTTAATGAAATTTTTAATGAATTCCTAAAAAATGTAATTGTTCTTAAAAATTTCATTAATGTTCTTCAAAAAGATTAATTGGATTATTAAAAAAAATTATAAAATTCTTTTTTACAACATTCAATTATTTTTATTAATAAACAAATTTCTTCTCGTCGGCGGATTTCAATTATTTTTAATAAAATTTTTAATGAATTCCTAAAAAATGTAATTGTTCTTAAAAATTTCATTAATGTTCTTCAAAAAAATTAATTGGATTATTAAAAAAAATATTAATATTCTTTTTTACAACATTCAATTATTTTTATCAATAAACAAATTTCTACCGGAATTCAATAATTAAAAAGTCAATTTTCATATAATTTTTCAAAAATAATCAGTTATTTAATAAGATTTTTATAAAATTCTTCGCAACAATTGAAAATTATTTTTATAAACAATAAAATTTTTATTCACATATATTCAATTTAATTTTAAAGAAATTACAAATAATTGCAGAATCTCAATTATTTTTAAAAATTATAATGAAATTTTCAATTTTCACAAACTTTCAATTCTCCAAGAAAATATTTAATTTTTTTATTAAAATAATTGAATTTTCGTCGAATCTTCTAATAACAATTGATTTTAAAATGAATTTCAACTAACTTTTTAAATAATAATTGAATATTAAATTCATTTCATTTTAATGAAAAATAATATTTAATTCAATTATTAAAAAAAAAGAATTGATAAAATTCGCATGCAAAATTCAATTATTTTTACATAATAATAAAATTTTCACAGAAATTATCAAGAATAGAATTTTTAAAAACAATTTTGAAAAAATCAATTATTTAACAAAATTTTTATATAATTGTTCACAATAATTCAATTACTTTCACTAATAATAATATTTTTCATGAAATTCAATTTTTTAAAAAACTTTTTCATGACATTCGAAGCAAAAATACAATTATTTTCGTAAATAATAAAATTCTTCTTAGAAATTCAATTACTTTTTATTAAAAATAATTCTTTTCATGGAAATACAATTTTTTTAAAATTATTCTGATGAAATTCAATTATTTCTCAAGAATTCAATTATTTTTATTATTAATAAAACTGAAATGAAATAAATAATTTTAATTATTGTTGATACGATTGTAAATTAATGAATGGGAAAATTCAATTACTTTCAATTACTTTTTTCAATCCTTTGCGAAAATTCAATTAATTTCATAAATACTAATAAAACTCTTCTCAGTAATGCAATTGTTTGTACAAATTTTTATAAAATTCTAAGCAGCTATTTAATTTTTTTTAACTCATCGCAGGATTTTAATTTTTTTCAATAAAATCTTACAAGAATTGATAAAAAATGTAATTTAATTTAAAAAAAAATTTTATTTCAATTCTAATAAAATCGTTCGCTACAATTCAATTATTTTTATAAATAATAAAATGCTTTTTAGGAAATAAATTATTTTCAAAAACTTTACGCAATTGAATGATTTTTAATATGTGTACTATTTTCATAAAATTTCCAAACGAAAGTCAATTATTTAAAAACAATTTTTTGTTAAAATCTTTGTAAGAATTCAATTTTTTTCATATAGATAATAAAAATTTGTCATAAATTCAATTATTTAAATTAAAATTTGTATTTTTTTTTAATATTTAAATTCCTTCATGAATAATAAAATTCGTTGGAGAAATTCAATTAATTAGCAGAATAAGAGGGAAGTAAATATTTTTCCATGAAAATTAGGAAAAAGTCAGGAAAATAAAATATAAGAATGGAATTTTTTGTCGGATTTGTGAAATGTCTAAAACGAGTTTTTTTGGTCGGCAAATTTAATTTTTTGATAGCTATTTTTTTACTACTTTTTTTGGTAAAAAAAATTGTACAGAGTAAACACTTATTTAATAGTAATTATAAAGTACCTATAGTACCTCAGTACTTGTATATTAGTACTTGTACTTGTTAATTAATTTTTTTAAATAACTAATTAGTGTTTATTAACAATTTTTTAATAATAAATTATGAATAATTTTTTTATTAGTAATTATTGTTTTTTAATAATTTTTTATCAGTAATTATTTATTGTTTTTTTTAAATAATTTTTTTTAGTAATTAATTTTTGTTTTTCAAGAATTTTGGTTTAGTAATTATTGTTTTTCAAGAATTCAATTATTTTTATTACTAATAAAACTAAAATAAAATAGATAATTTTAATTATTTTTGATACGATTTTAAATTAATGAATGAAAAAATTTAATTACTTTCAATTACTTTTTTCAATCCTTTCAAGAATTTTTTGATTGTTAAGTAATTTTTTTTTTTAATATTAATTAAGCATAAATTTACAATTGATTTTTTAAAAGAAAAAAAATTTCTTTCGCTTACTCGACTCGCAAATATGTAGCTAAGACTTTTCGTTTGTTCAACGCACAATGAAACTAGGAACGTAACGACATTTTCTGTCCCCATTTCAAAGTTTCTTCATTGTATATAGTTTTGCTTCACTAGGCTTATTTATCTAAAGTACTAGTAAACTCTCAAAACTTGTAAATTCTCTCAAATTTCAATTTATTTTCAACAATTGAGAATACTGTTGTTTTGTTTTAAAACTATTTTAGGGTGAATCTTTCTATATATATTATATAATATAATCAAGAGAAGAATACACTTTAAATGTAATTACTTTTTGTTTATTTTTGTAAAATAAAAAGCATATATATATATATTTATTCTGTTTTCTTTCTCTTATCTAAAAAATAAATTATTTCTCTATCATTTAAATTTTGTTCTTTTTACATCTTGAGAAAAAGTTTGTATTTAACACAATGTATATAATGGGATTGAATTATGTCACAGGGCATTATGATGGAAATAAATACACATGTATATAAATTTAACATTCCCCTTTTCATATTATTCACTCATTCGTATATATTAGTTCAAATTTGAATCGGAGTTTGGCCAAAGTTCATGACATTGAACAAAATTAGATACCATAAATTTTAATTTACACCCAAATGTCATTGAAAATTATTCACATGATCATTTTCTTTTTTGACGTTCTCATTTTGTTTTTCTGATGACAATTTTTTTCTTTCAAGAATTGTATTTAAAAATTGTTATACAAAATTGTTCTTATCAATTATTTATATTCAATGAATTTTAAGCAATTTTTTTTCTTGTTTTTGGTAAAATTTTAATGCTTCTCGAAAATGGAAATTTTTAAAATAATTCTCCGCGTCTTTTGAAACTCCTGAGGTTTATTAGCCTATAAGTATTTGCATGAAGAATTACATCATCATCATCATCATCGTCGTCGGATAATTGCATATGTATGTGTGTTCAAATGTCTTTCCTGGCAATAATACAGCTTTAGAATTTATAATTTGAAACTTTAATTTTTGCTCTTGATACTTGTCAACGATTACTTATATCATACTCTTAAAGTAGTTGTCCGTTATAATAAATTACGAGTCTTATTTGATTAATTTAAACATTCACCGATCTATTTTTGACAAATTTTCGTGAAAATATTTTGAAACTATTTTCTCAATTTTTTTTATTGAAAAAATATGCATTTGACTAATGAAGGTCTTAGGTACTTAGGCGTTAAATAAAATATTAAAATTGACCAAACTTCGTCTTAACTATAAAGAATTCAATTTTGAACTTGGATTTTTAAAAGTTTTATTATAATTTTTTTTTCTAATTTACTTATTGTATTTTTTAAATTAATTTATAAATAACTTTTAATAATAGTTAATTTCTCTCGAAATCCGAATTGGTTACTTAACTAAAAGAAAGTAGTGCTAATAAACAATTCTTAAAGAACTATAATAAAATTATTATTTAGAAATTATTTAATGAATAATTTTATAAATATTAAAATATTAAAATTATTTAAATATTACCACATTAATTGAATTTTTAAAAGAGTTGAGTTTACAATTTTTACAAGTATAGATGAACTTCGTTTCAAGTCGAAATTTTAGAAAATTTCAATTTCCACTTAATTTTATTAGAAAGAAGTTAGATTTTTGAACAATTTTGATAATTCAAATTCTTTTGAAAATAGTTAAAATTTTTCTTATATATATATTTATTTAATTATTAAAGATAATAGTTTTTAGAGGAATTTTAGTTTAAGAAAATAAATTTTTTTTTGACAAATTACAGAATTATTGGAGAAATTCAATTATTTTAAAAAGCAATAAAATTCTTCCTGAAAATTCAGTTCTGATAAAAAATATCAAAACAATTCTCGACAAAATTTAAATTATTTTTAATAATTTTAATTAAAATATTGTGGACAAAAATTGCCGTAATTATTATAAACATTAAAATCTTGTCAAAATTTTAATTATCTTTAGAAATAATCAAATACTCCGAAATTCAATTACTTTTTAATCATTTTAATAAAATTTTGGGGCAAAAATTGTAGTAATTTTTATAAATAATAAATTTTTCCCAAAGAATTCGATTATTTTAAATATTTTAATAAAATTCCTGACAAGAATTGAGTTATTTTTATTGAAAATAAAACTCGTCGTCAGATTTCAATTGATTTAATGAAATTTTTAACGAATTTGCAAAAAATGCAATTATTAAAAAAAAATTGCGATATAATTGATTTTTTAGAATTTAATAATCATTTTCAATTCATTCTTTTCAGTAATTTACTTCTATTCAAAAATTAAAAAAAAATTCTTGTCGAAAATTCAATTATTTTTGTAAATAATAAAATTCTTCGAAATGCAAATATTTTCAAAAATTTTAATAAAATTCTTAAGAAAATCTCAATGATTTTTAAAAATAGTAAAATTTTTCTTAAGAATTGGATTATTTTAAAATATTTTAATAAAATTCGTTGCAAGAATTCAATTATTTTTATTAAAAATGAAACTCGTCGGCGGATTTCAATTAATTTTTAATAAAATTTTTAATGAATTTCTAAAAAATGTAATTGTTCAGAAAAATTTTATTAATGTTCATAAAAAAAATTAATTTGATTATTAAGGGCATTTGAACCACTATGACGTCACAATGTGTGAAAAGCATGAATTTTAACATTGTGACGTCATAAGGGTTCAAATGCCCTTAAATAAAAATTATAAAATTCTTTTTTACAACATTCTATTATTTTTATTAATAAACAAATTTCTACTCGTCGGCGGATTTCAATTATTTTTAATAAAATTTTTAATGAATTCCTAAAAAATGTGATTGTTCTTAAAAATTTTATTAATGTTCTTAAAAAAAATTAATTGGATTATTAAAAAAAATTATAAAACTCGTTATTACAACATTCAATTATTTTTTATTACAATAAACAAATTTCTACAGGAATTCAATAATTAAAAAGTCAATTTTCATATAATTTTTAAAAAAAATTTCGAAAATATTCAATTATTTAATAAAATTTTTATAAAATTCTTCGGAACAATTCGAGTATTGTTATAAACAATAGAAATTTTCTCAGATATTCAATTTAATTTTAAAGAAATTACAAATAATTGCAGAAACTCAATTATTTTTTAAAATTGTAATGAAATTTTCAATTTTCACAAACATTTAAATTCTCCATATGAAAATATTAAATTTTTTTATTAAAATATTTTAATTTTCGTCGAATCTTCTAATAAAAATTGATTTAAAAATGAATTTCGATTAACATTTTAAATAATATTTGAATATTATTAAATTAATTTCAGTTTAAATTTTTAGATTTAATTAAATGTTTGTAATTATAATTTGAATTTTGAAATTCAATTATAGACAATTGAATAAATTCGTTTCAGTGTAAATATGTTGATGTAACAAAATTTTGAAGTTATATCTCGAATTTTGAAATTCGAAATTAAAATCTTTGAAAATTTGAATTTTTCTTACTGTTAATTAACAATTTTTGCAAAATTAATTTAAAAAATGAATAAGTTAAATTTTTATTTTTAATGTATTTAAAATTTTCATTTTCTTATAGATGTTTAAGTGAAGAATTTTCGAATAATCGAATTTTTGGGGAAAAATTGAAATGCAAATAAATGTATTTAAAAATTCTTATTAAAGTAACGTTTTTAGAAATTATTAAAAAAATAGTTGCGATTTAATGAAGAATTATTGATACAATTTAAACAAAAATAGCAATTCAATTATTTTTTCATTGTTTTAAATTTAGTTTTCAATAATTAGATATTTATTTAAAAACGAAATTATTGATGCTTTTGAATAATTTTATATTTTGGAAGAAATTTTTCATACTTTTAATTAATTTTTCGAATTATCGTCATCATAGATTAATAGAAGTTATATCAACTATTTTTGTTAGAATTGTAAATCTTTAAATTGACACTAACATCCTAATTACGACATGGCTAAAATTGGATTAGAAAAAAATTTTAGTTGGAAAAATTTAGCTAAGATTCTATTTTACGGCCTAAGGGCAACTAAGGTAGGACTTAGTTTTAGGGCCGATTTTCAATTTTTACACTTTATTAAAAAAAAAACAAAAAACAAAACAAAACAAACCTTCGGTAGAACATTTATCATCAACAAGACTTTCAATTTCATCACTCGTAAGATCCACTGACGATTTTCTTTCTCCTGATTCCGATTCTGAATCAGTAGAACAACGCTCACTGCTGCTACTACTACTACTACTAATAGTAACAGTTGTATCGTGTGATTTAATCCAATAAGTCTCTTTCGACAACGAATCGATATCAAATTCAGAATCTAATGGATGATTAGGCGATATAAAAGTACTACTCACGCCAGTAAAAGAAAATTCAAAATCAGACGTTACTGTCTCACCGCGATTCTCCTCCTTTTTCATTTCAATTTCATGTTTTACACCCGGCGAAAATGCAATTGGCGATTGATTCGATGTATTTAATGGCATTGAAAATCTCGAATGTGCCGTTGACCATGATTCATTGCTAATATTCAATGCCGATAAATTAGTATCATCAAATTTTCGTACAGTCTCTTCTTTCAATAAATGAATAAATTCATATTCATCGAGTGATTTGGATTTCTCCAATTTGACAATATTCACATCGATGTCGGAGAGATTTTTCTTGAAATAAGTTTTCTCGAAAATCCTCGATTCCGAGAGTGATTTGTTCTTGTCAATTTCATCGAAACTTATGTTGCTGTTGTGTTGTAATTTTCTCTCAAACGACATCGACGATAATTGCGATATTGAATAGTCAAGATTTTCATGATAATCACGAATCACACTTGTTTCATTTATTTCCATGTCGGTGAAATTTTCTTCATTATTATTTGCTTCTGATTCTTCCTTATCACTTTTCATTGTACTACTTGAATTTGATTGTCTTTGATTTTTATTCGAATTTGATTTCATTAAAACAACTTGAAATTCGGAAATCTCATGGATGCTTTTCTCGAGAATTGAATCCTCACTTCCAGTCGTTGGACTTGATGGTCTTTTGTTAAATTTTGACCAAAACATTAATTATCACTGTTTTTTTTTAAAACTGTTCACTGTTCATTTAAATTTTTATTTTAAATAAAAAATTAATTTTTAAGTAAAAAGTTAGTTTTTGGTAATTTTTTGTTATTATTCACTTTAGAAATTTTTTTTTTTTATAAATTTAAAGCGTTATTTAAGGGAATACTTGATCACCTTTTCAAACTTTATTTGAAACTGATGGGTTTTGATATTGAATGAGAGTCTTAATAAAAGTCCCTTTTCGTTTGTTTATATAAAGCTCTTGAAAAGAAGCACTAATACATTGGGGAGAACAATTCATTGATAATATTGTGAGAGCGTCTAATTAGTTTTTCTTTTCGATTAATCCCGAAAGACGACGGATCCTTGAAAATTTCAATACCATTGTACAAATACAATTTCCCCTTTTTTCTCTGCATTGAAAATATATTTTTAATCATTTTGTTTTTTTTTCGTTTTATTTTTTATTTCTTCATTCTTTAAATTAGAAAAAAATATTTTTAAATTCAAAGAGTATTTTTTTAAACATTTTGTTCTTTTTCTTTATTTTTCATTCCCTAGTTCGTGAAATTAAAAAAAATTTCTATTTTAGCTGAAAGTGTATTTTTTAATCAATTTCCCCATTCTTGATTTTTTATTCCCTAATTCATTAAATTAAAAATAATATGTCTGAAAGTGTATTTTTAAATCAGTTATTTTTTCATTATGTTTCTGATTAGCTCCTTTTTATTAATATTATTTAATATTTTTTAAATATTTTATTTTAATTTTTAAAAATTAAAGAATGTTTTTAATTTAGAAACAATTTTTTTTTGAATTTTTTTTTAGCTGAAAGTGTATTTTTACCTTAAAAATATATTTTTCGCACCAAAAATGATTTACAACTATTTTAGCAATAAAAAATAAAAATCTTTTCGAAAAATGATTAATTATTATTTACGATCAAAAAATAAAAATTTCCCTCCCATTTTTCATATATATGAAAGATTTAATTGCTTGCGATTGTGAAAAATTAAAAAAACGACAGATTTTTCGTTAACTTTTTTTTTATTCATAAAAAGAATAATTAAATTCTGTGTTTTTTGTTTATAACGCACTTTTAGTGCTTTAATGTTTTATTTCAGTCACATAAACCTGTTAGTTGACGATAACTGGGCGTTTTTAGCTTATCTCACATAGGAACCTAGCTTGCCTTTATGACATAAATCAACACTAATTAAATTTAATTTATAAAACTTACTATACGAGTATTAAAAAAAGAGAGAATTAAAATTAGAAATTTCCTTTTTCTATTGAAAATTTAATTTAGAAACTTTTAAAATTTTATCAATATTTCATAAATTCTTTTTTCTTTTTACAATATTATTTTTAATATATTAATTATTTAAAAAAATACATATATCTTTACACTGTAGGAAAATAACGATGAAGTATAAAATTATTTTTATCTTTCCATAAATATTCAAGTTTCGTGAGAATTGCTTATTAAAAAGAAGTATCAAAAATCATATCAACATTTATTTTTTGTTTAAGAAAAAAATTCTAATCAACGATATATGTACTTTGTTTTACACTTTCTCTTGAATTGCAAATTTTTTCAGTAAATTTTAATCTTTATACTAATAAAATTCAGTTTTTTAAAAATATTTTAAAAGAAGATTTCTTTTAGTAAATAATTTTTCCCGTTAAAAATTTAGTTTTAGAAATAATTAATTATTAGTTTATGTAAAAATAACCAAAGCAGTAAAAAAAATATTAAAAATTTTTTAATTAATATTAAAATAATAAAATAAATTTTTATCCCCAAATTAATTGTCTGGTTTTCATATTTTGAAATTTAGTTATTTTTTATGCCAACGATTTTAATGGATTTAATTTTTTTCACAAGATTTCATCAGTAATAACTCATTTTTGATTAATTGGGATTCGGGAATATTAGAAAATTAAACTAAAACTTATTTCATATTTGAACGAAATAATTCAATAAAAAGGCACACCCTGAACATTAATTTTTCGATGACAACGAAATTTTATTAATAATAATAATAATAATAATAAAAGAAACTTAATAAATTAGATATAATTTCCCATATGTATCAAATTTCATTAATTTCTTAGTGATCTCATGTCGATTAAATGTTATTACTTGTCGATTAAATAGAAATCTGTTTCAATTGTAATTAATTAGTGGGATTAAAAGACTAATAATGAAATTGAACAATAGGAAGTCTAATTAATAAATTCTTTTTTCCAAAATTTTGTGAATAGAAATACCTTTAAGTATCTTTGTAATGAAAAAAATAAATAATTAAATTTACAAAACCTTTAATAAAAATAATTATAATTAAAATAAAGTGAAGGCAATGAAATAAAAATGGGAATTTGAAAATGAAAATGTACCTATTTAAATATTTTTTTAAAAAAGTAATTCAGAAAATTTTGTAATTGGAATTTTTTAAAATCTAGTTGTTTCCAATATTTTTCAATTAAAATTTTCAAAAAATTGAAATAAAAAAAACTATTTTTAAATCATGTAAAAATTACATTAATTTAAATCATTTTATATTAATTTTTATCATTATGAAGATTAATACAAGTTATAAATTATTTTTAAAAAAATCGATTTTTAAGTAAAAAATCGTTGATAGGTTTAATAAAATTTAAAGACATAGAAAAATTGTTTCCAGGTGCAAGATAGCAAATTTTATATATAGTAAATAGTAATAATAATAATAATTTTTGGTGGGAATTCTTTTAGAACACAAACCATTGGGAGTTTTTAAATATATGTTAAATAAATGTTCGTTATTTTTATTTTTCAATGAAAAACAAATGTTTTCGAATCAATTTATTGTATCTGTAAAGTTTCATTGAAATCAGTGTGCAAGACTTGTGGTTATAGGTTTACTTTTGTCGTTGGCGATATATTATTTTTTATCAGTATATGGAAGATCGGAAAAATTGTTTACATTTGTGAATACCCCATAATTTCAATATTGATTTATTAACATTAATAATATGTAAAAGAAAACTAACTATATATAGAAAGAGAGAAAGAGAAAGAGAGAGAGATAGCGGAAAAGAAAAATACATAGGGATAAAAGGAGAAAATATTTATTTTCTAAAAAAAAGTATTAATCCATACTGTTTGGTATCAGATCAGGTCATAGAATGACCAAAGTAAAATAACAAGACACGCTACAGACATACATATATATACAAACGTATATCGCTATGGACATTTCATATTGATTAGCGCGCGCTAAACTATAACATTTTATCAGAGAATAGTGTTTTTTTCACCATCTATATATCGTAAATTATAAACTCGCATTGATGTACTTATTTTTAACAAATTATAATTTTTCATCTCTTTACACAAATTTTAATCTTTTATTGCTTAAAAAGAGATTTATGTCTCATGGTTTATCAATTTGTGGGCCTTGACAAAAAAAACATTAATGACTTAATAATTCGTATCAATAAGACATTTTCTGTTTCTTCTTCTTCTTCTAACTTTATCATTCATTCAGTCATTGCTTTTGTTGTTGTGAATAACGTTTTACAAGAGAAGAAAAAGGGAAAAAATTGAGTGATTGTATTGCTGCAAGAAATGTACCGAAATGAATGGGAAAAAAAGGAATAATAAGAAAAATGATGCTTAAGTGTAAATAAGAGGGAAAGAGAGATATGGGTCAGAGGATGGACCGGACGGAATATTGATCCAGCTACCTTGCGATAGCTGCCTATGCTTCTGTGCTGTGGTATGCTTCTCTTTATGTTCTGTGGGAACAGATTCATGCCGTACGTGTATGTAAATTATTTACACTTTACTTTCCAATAAAACGCAGGGAAATTTTCAATTTTTATTTTCTTTCGAGTTGTACTTTTTCGAGTGGGGGAGAAACGAAATTTTATTGTAGCATTGGTTTATTTTTTCATTCAGTTTTCGAACTGTGACTTTCTTTCCTTCCCTGAAGGTAATTTTTTCTATAGCATAAGAATTATTTTCATACCATCTTGAATGGTACATTAAATCCATTAAAATCCAAATTGTATGGAGTAACTTGAGTAACAATTGTATTTATAAATCAAATTGTCAACTTAAAATGATTGCGGAAAAGATTTCGATTTTCATGTACTCTAGTTGATCTGTATTTATAGTCCTGTAACTTTATTAGATTTGAACATATCATTAAAGTAATTTATTTAATTAATATATTACACATTTCCGTCGAAAGTAAACGGCAGCTTCATTTTTATTGCATCATCCATTAAAATAAATTGTGATATTAAATCACTACCGGAATATTAAGATAATTCAGTAATTCAGTGATGTTGGTTGAGAGTGTTAATGTAATACAGAGAATTAAAATTTAAACTCAGGAATTTGTAACATTTGATTGCATTTTATTCGTATTCAGCAGTAACATATTTAGTTTCTACAAAAATGACAGAACAAAAATAAAAAATAGTAAACAGCCTGACCAATTTGACGAAAAACCGAAACAATTTTTTTGCAAATAATAATTTGCCTATTCACCGAAAATAGTTTGAAAAAGGAAAAATCCGCTAAGTTTTGAGAACGCAATTCGCATTAAATTCCACAGAAAAAGTATTCCGTTGCCAAATTGAGGCTACAATAAAGTAGTGCTTGCCAAATCGGAACTCGATCTGATAGGTAAAGAATTTTGAGAGTGTTTATATTTATTCACATAAAGCAAGTTATAAATTCTCTCAAGAATATTGTTAAACTGCTACTTCTTCTTCATCGGTAGATATACACTTTTTGTTTGTTAGATTTAAAAAAGAAAGACAAATATTTAGAAGCACTCGTTTCTAGCTGAGAGTAATAGATCTCTCTCTTGTTAAAAAGATTTATCTCTTATGTGCACACAAAATATTCTAGTGGTAATAACGAACACACTATTTTTATTTTAGTCTTATTATTATTGTGTTTATTAATTTTATTATTTTATTTTTTCAGTTACCATTCCGACGTCTTCTGTTCCAATTAATTTGCCAGAAAGAGTCAGTCTAAACCAATTTAAATAATACCAAAATCATAAGATTTTGAATAGATAAGTTTGTCAGGAAGAGTCAGTCTAAACCAATTTAAATAATATTAAAAAAACAAGATTTTTAATACATAAGTTTGTCAGGATGAGTAAGTCTAAACCAATTTTTCTTCTATTCGGTAAATTTCCGAACGGGAAGAAAATTATATTTTTTCCTTTTACATAAAAAAAATGGCAATGTGAAATTGTTATTTGAATGAAAAGAAATTGCAATGGTAAAAAAATAAAACAAAAGCCAAGAAAAAAGTTATTTTGTCGGTTATTAGAGAGGGTGAGAATAACCGATTCGGTGAACCCGTAGTGTAGAAAGAAGGGTGGAGGCGAGACGGATTGGGAACAGGCGCAACAAGTTAGCTACGTGCTCCCTCTTTATTTCTCTCTCACTCTCTCTCTCTCTCTCTTGCTTGCCGCAACCACCAACATATGATTGTGTTTAGTGCAATTTCAATTTTATCCATTCAAATCTATACAAGTATACAAAAAAAAATTACCAGATTCAGCCATTAATAAGTACTCCTTATCACTAAAAACTTGTTTTATTTTATTAAATATTTGTTTATTAACAAAAACCACACTTTTTTCTAAATTTAACAATACGAGAAGACTTAGATTTAACATTTAACGAAAACAAGCTTCGCAATCGTCTATTAAAATATATTTACCACTAATTGGATACTTTTTTATTAAATTTGTAATACTGAAAGCTTTTTAATCAGTTAACATTTGGAAAAAGATACTATTTAAATATTTATCAGAAAAACATTATTCCATTTTTGAATGTAATTTAATTTAGAAAAATGATGAGAAACTTTTGTCGTGAAGTTTAATTTCCCGATAGCTACTTTTTTCACTTTTAATTCTACTTTCTGCTAATTTTTTAAAAATTAATTATCGAGTACGAAGCTTGCAAAAAGTATTGTCTCCATTCGAGTCTTTTTTTGTATTTTTCTTTTTAGTTTTATTTTTCTTTTTTTTATAGTTTTCAGTTCACGTTTTGTTTTAGGACCAAAAATCAATTAGTAGTAAAAGAAATCTCTCTCTACAAATTAAAAAAGATAACTTAAATGAAAATCAAATAACCTTCTTGTAAAAAAAAGAAAAAACAGAAAAAATTGCATACGTTCTCTCAAGGTAAAGTTGACCTGTAGATAAAAATAATTCTACAAAGTTAATTATTATTGAAGGCCATGTTTCCACCCTGAAATTGGTGAAACCTTTCTCCTTTTATTTTCTGTTTTCAATCAAAGTTTGTGTGTATATATATACACTGTAACGTGTAAAAGAAGAATCAGTATAATTAATGGTGCATTAAAATTTATGTTTAGAGAAGAAAAAAGTTTTAGATAGATAAAAAAGGGAAAGAAAATTACACGCGTATGAAATCGATTATGCTGAGACCCTCGTATGAAATAGAGTCGTAAATCATTTAAAGGGTATGTAAATTTTTTGAAAAATAACATATACATATATTATGAAGGAAGAAGAGTGGAAGACTGCACCCTCTTTATATATAATGCCAGTGTCATCCTGGGGCGTTTTTCTCTCCTTTTTTTCCCCTTTATCGACATCAACGATTACAATATTAAACACTAATATACCGGATATTATAAATTTCTTTCTAAAGTACATTTTTCCATATCGTGCGATCCATTTTTGTATGAGTAGTTTGAGATTTAAGATTGTGAATTATTTATTTATTCGTTCATTGTGTGTTTTTTTATGTTAAAGGGAAAATAACATGTTTTAGTTAAGGGAAAACAAAAAATAGTTAAGAATAAAAAGCATAGTACTTTAAAAAAAAATTAATTAAATGAAGTAAAAAAAAATGTTGTTCATTTGAAAAGTTTATGTATAGGAGCATTAAATGTATAGATACTGATGGAATTTATTTGAATGAAGAAGATTCATAATTTCTCTCATTATATATGCAGGTGTATTTGAAATTTGTTTTTCTAGTTCTTCTTTCCGGTGTGAAGCACCGTTGAAATCTGAGAGGGATATGGCACTTCGTAGACTTCTCTTGTTAGAATGTCGCGCGCGCTCGGTATATAGAGAATGACTTTAGTCGAGACATCCACAATACAATAGATGCACACGAATGCTGCATTACTTCCCCTAAAGTTGATCGCATTGAAAATTTATCGAATGTTTTCCATTGTCTCTCACTAATCATTCCACTACTAACGAGCACATCAACTTCCACTTTGAATTCATTCATAACTAACAGTCCAATGGCTAAATTTAAAACTGACGGTGGTTTCGTATTCAGTTACATGTGTGTACTGTACTATTATACTATCTGTTAAGCTGGCACCACAATTTCGATAGTTTTAAATATTTATTATGCTATAATTTAGGATTTAGGAATAATTATCGTCAAAATAAAAAAATTACTGTTTAAAAAAAAAGGAGGGTTAGTACTATACTAATAATAAATTACCTTTTACTGTTTGGTAAAGGAAAAAGTCAAACTGTATTTTACTAATAAATAGTTGCATTAAATAATTTAGTTTTAGAGAGTTAGTTGAAATATAATAGTTGACCAAAGTTCAGTTGACATTGAAGTTTAAATTTTGTTAGCAACTTTAATTTGTTACAATAGTTTGTTATAGGCAAAATGAGAAAATAATTTCTGAATATTTTTGTGAATAAATATTAAAATTCTCTGGATAACTGAGATCATATGTTTTGATAAAATTTTAAACTCGTTCAAAAAAATACAAATTCAATTTCTCAAGTATTTTACGAGACAAACTACGGAAGAATGTTTACATGTATATATAGTGGACTGAATAGTTACATGTCGTTAAGAATTCTTTATTTTCGGCTGTATGTCACGGAATCAACTATACGGGAGACATTCTATAATTAGTAAACTTTGTAGGGAGGCTCATAAAATTTCTAATGTTTAACTTCACTTTTTTTCTTAAAAGAACAAAAAAAGGGAATTTTAGTAATAGTTGATATGCTTAGATTTTTTGGCATGTTTACTAATGCTTACAACTTAGGTCAGCATTTTTTTTCTATTTTTGTTATAAGAGCTTTTTCAATGTATTTTTGACCTCAACACTATTTTTTTGTTTTAATATTATTTTATTTATTAATTTCACTATTTTTTCAGTCTAAATCAGTTTACGGAATATTAAAAAATATATAAGTTTGTCAGAAAGAGTCAGTCTAAACCAATGTAAATAATACCAAAAAACATTAAATCCTAAAAAAGTAAGTTTAACAGGAAGAGACAGTCTAAACCACTTTAAATAATACAAAAAGAATGTATTACAAAAAAAAACTTTTGATGTCGTTACCCCTACTTTTTACAAAATATTTTTAAATTTTGTAGTATTGCTCATATGTCTCTTAAATTAAAATTCCAACCTTTATTTAAAACTTTATTTATTTATTTTTACTTTGATAATTATTTTTTTGGTAATTTCTTTTTTCCTTTTATTTTTCTTTTTTTACAGTTTCTTTTTTTGTGCCTTTTTTATCATGTTTTTTGTCTCTTTCAATTTAAAAAAAATATGTGTCCCTATTTTTCATTTTTTAAATTTATTTTTTCGTTTTCTGTTTAATTTCTGATATTTTCTTTTTATTGTTTTTCTTCTTTCTTATTTTTTCGTTCCTTTATTCCTATTCATTTTGTTTTTTAATCAATAATTCCTAAAATTTTTTCAATTTAAGGGCTGAACGAGTAAGAATTGTTCCTTAACCCTTTGTTTTTCTTCTTTCTTATTTTTTCGTTCCTTTATTCCTATTCATTTTGTTTTTTAATCAATTTTTCCTAAAATTTTTTCAATTTAAGGGCTGAACGAGTAAGAATTGTCCCTTAACCCTCAACTTAATGTTTCTCGTGTATACGAAGGTATATATATATTCGATCAAGACCACCCCACTAATATTTTTCTTTTTTCCCCCTAGTCACACAAGTCACCCCACAATATTCACAGATGAAGTCTTGAAAGTTTCTTAATCCTTATATAAAACTGTTTCAAAGAACAAATTCTATATCGATTTGTTAGGATTCAGGAAACCCTTCGTATGTTTTCTTTTCACTTTCTTTTATATTCATTGATATATTAGTTTTTTTCCTTCAAAATGCTTTCAATAAATTTCAATGTTCTTACAATGTTTTTTCTTTCCATTTTTTTTCTCTTATACACACCTTAGTCGAAAAAAAATAAACAAACAAAAATGAATGTAAAAAATATTAATTATTATATTATTATTATTAAAAAATATATAGCGATAGTCGTAAAAATAAGTCACTGAATTTTTATCGAAATTTTTTAACCATAACCTCGGGAACATTAATAACATCAGTTTCTCCCATGTATCAGAGAGAGAGTTTATATTTTTATCGTTTATGAAAAAAAATATGAAGAAAAAAAACTCGATTACAAAAAGATGCGATAAAAACACTAAAATTATAATCACTTTTTATAATGACCCAGTAAACAAAGAACTTTATCTCTTTTATGTATGAAATGGCTTTTGTATTGTTTAAATGAAGTTTATTAATTTTAAAATGAATGGATATTAATTTGAAAATATGAGGGTATTTTTTTTTGTTTTTCTCCTTTTTAATAAACTTTACATACAGTTAATATTTAAAAACAATGGTTTTTTATTGTTTACTTTCATTTTTACTACCTTTGGGTAGTAAAAAGAAGTTAAGAATTAATATTCTAGACTTAATTTTCAATAATTAATTAAATTTTTTTCTCGATATAACTTTTTCTTCTATAAACAAGATATTGATTTTTAAGTAATTTTTAGAAAATTAATTTTTTTTCGGTTTTTATATTATAGAATATGATAAAACGTTTCTACGCAGACGCGATTATATCGATCTTGACTGAGAGTAGCGTTGTAAAATGAAGAACAGCAGATTCATGCCCTAGTCGACTACCGGGGGTCGACCCGATTAGAACTTGAGCAAAATGCCAGATCACGCAATAATTATTATTTTTAATTTCTTATTTTAAATATATAATTACAGAGTAAACAGTTTTAATAAGTTTTTTTGAAAAGCAACAGAGAGGGAGAAAGAAAGATAATCACCTACTCGAGAAAAATATTTAACATATTCTACAATCGTATTAAAAAAAATGTCAAATTTAAAAAATTATAAATCAAAAAGTTTTAGATTGAAAAAATATTTAATTAAAAAATTCCAAATTTTGAAAACTCTTAATTGGAAATTTTAAATTAGAAACATTTGCAATTGAAAGAATTTTAAATTAAATTTTTAATTAGAAAATTTGTTCTAATTTTCCATTTCATCAGGAAGTTTTTTTTCCTTGGGATAAAAATTCGATCCACTGGAAATTCGAAGTAATGAGTTTTGAAAAAATATTCATGCGACTCTCAAATTAATTGATTATTTTTCCCCTTCAATTTAATCTTATTTTCAAGTTTAACAAGATTTTTCATTTTCACAAATATAGTATATAGAAGGTAATCACGAAAATTTGAAAATATATATATATGTGGAAAAAAGAAGAAACGAAGAAGGGAAAAAAGAAATTACATTTCCCTTAGATGCATTTAAGTTATATAGTATAAAATATGCATTCAAGCACATTAAGTTGTTAACAATCTTAACTCCTTTTTTTTGGCTCTTAATTTAACGTCTCATTTTTTACTCGCGCAGGGGAAGAGGGGTTAGAAAAATTTTTATTCTCCCAGATTCTTTTTCCTACAAATTTTTTTTAACAATATTATGGAATGAAGAAATTTTATATGGAAACTATATAAAATGATTGTACTTTTAATTATAGCGACCTTATTTCGATATTCATTGCATACTAAATAAGTGAAAATATATATATATAGCAATAATTATTATACAAGGTGCTGGGCAAGGTGATATGCAAATTTCATCGATTTGTCGTATCTAAATCTAACTATGGGTATCGTGCAGTGAAAAGTTGTGATAAGAAATGCATATACGTGCGGCGCACAGGCCCCCGAGAAATACCGTTAACTACTTTGAAGTATAGCGATCATAAGCTAAATTCTAATGCGAGGAAGATTGTAACGAGTTGAGATGCAATTTTCCATATTTATTCGGGGGAAAAAATAATTTCCTTTTTTGGAAAATAAATTTGAAGAAAGTAATTTTTTAATTCCTTATCGTCAATTTACTGTAATCTTCAACTCTTCTTTAAATGTATACGATATCTGATCTCCTAGTGAAACTCTCTGAATAATTTTCATAAAATTTTCTTTAATTTTTTTTTTTGGCTGGAAATTTAGATCAGATTCTGATTTCGTTTTTATTTTTGTACTTTTTGTAGCTTCTCTGCATTTTTTTAAAAAATAATTAGCGGATTTTATATTTCGAATTTCAAATGTTGGCGCCATTATTCTAGAGGCGCTGCTGTTGCTAAAACTACGAATAAGGCGCGCATTTTCGAAAAATAAAAACTAATTATTTATATTAATTAAAATAATTATGATGAATGTGAAGAATTTAATCCTTCCATAGTTATGTTGATATTATTGTTAAATAAATTATCGTGGGATCATTTATTTGTTTGTTAGTTCGTATTAGATGATAATTTTTTTTATCTTATTTTCTTTTATTTTAATTTAAAAAAATCTTTTTTTAAAATAATAAAAGAATACTTGTAGAATAAACAAGGGACATTTGAAAAAAAGTTCGTTTGTAATTTAAAATTCAAAAAAACCTTGTTATCAACTATTGTCATCTTTATATGCATCTCCTTCAATTTACCACTTTGCCCTTTAAATGTTCTCTCTTTTCTCGAAATTTTCTCAATATTCTCAAATTTCTCGACAACTATTTTTGAGTTTCGTAAAAATGAAACACTACCTTGACTAAGATCAATGCCATTCAACTTGACATTTGAATCTTATTATCAACAACTATTTTCTCCATATGTTCCTCTCTCTTGACTCTCTGTATCTCTAATTTTGTTAATGCAGCAATTTCTCTGCTTCCACTCGTCTCTCTCTATATATTTTGTCATATCCATCAAATTTGTCCTCTTCTTTTCGTTATTTCAAAAATAAATTTTATTTTTCTTTTCAACTCATTTCTTTAAAAAATGTTTTATTATACAATTTTGTTTTTGTTTTGTCATTTTTTTTTCTTAAATATACAAAAATAATGATCTTTTTTGTCGAAATATAAATTTTGAGACGAAGAAATTACTGTCTTTAGAATCTTGTAAATTTTATAGGATAAAGGGAAATAATGTTTACACGTTTTTAAACTAAAGTGAAGCATAAATGTTCAATAAAATGTACGCTAATAAAATTCATGAGGGAAGAAGTGTGGGAGAGGGAGAAAAAAATGCCCCCTTCCCCCTTTTCTTTTGTATTTATAGATCGCTATAAAGTTTCTTTGTATCTTAAAGTGAAATTTTAATAAGCTATCATTTATCCGATCCAAGAATTCGAAATGGCTCCTCCTCCTCTATATATTTCGGGGAGGGGTAGGAATCTGATATATATTCTAAAAATCTATAAATGAAAAGAAGAAATTTTTTTTTCGAAAGAGAATTTTTAGATGTATGTGAAAAAAATGAAAAGTGGGCAGTGATTTGAAAAATTTTAAAATAAGTAATAGTTGAGTAATAATTTTTGCTAATATTGTTAATTGGTAACTCGTCCTCCTCCCTCCCACTTTTCTTTTTTTTTTACTCTATGGGAATAAAAGGACTATAATGTTTGAGGAGAGAAGTGGACCGACGCGACGAAACACGGATTCATGAACGCGTTCGCCGAGCCAAATGTAGTTGGCCGAACGGCCAAATGAGTTTGTTTGTGTCTATTATTACACTCCAGCCAGCCGTGAGCCATGTGAACCACGAGGACTACGAGTCATGAGCTACACAATCCCCCGTTGTAAATGTCTCAGTCACTCAAAAAGAAAATTGTGGTAACGCCAAATTTACGTACAGTGCTAACTAGTCTCTCTCTTTTTTCTTTCTTTTTTTTGGTATTTTCCGTCTTCCCTCACCGCAGATATTATATAAATATGCAAATTTAGCTCGATATTTGAAATATTTCTCCCCCCCCCTCTCTTACCTCCTTCCCCTTACTTCTTTCTTCACTTGTCGTCCTCACACTCTTCAATCGCCCCTTTTCAAAGTTGTCTTACTTACATATTTCCGGTATTTAAACCACGTGCTATGCGCGCATATATTGCAAATTCAAAAATGTCACACGCTACTTGGATTTTAAAAATAGTAATTTGCAATTTCTCCTACCTAGATTCTTTTTAAGGTGAAGCGATAGCCAATCTGAGGAAAATAGTTAGTATTTTTGGCGAATTCAAGGCAACTTGGTACGAAACAATAGCATAATGAATATTAATTTTTGAGTCAAAATACAATTCGCTATTTTTAATGTAGTAAAATTGACATCGAATTCTTAATCAGCGAATCCAAAAACCCCTGAGTAAGTAATTTTTCCGAATTTAGATTAATTTTTCTATCAATTTTTAAATTTGTCGACCATCATTTTGAATTTTGAAAAACCGGCATCGGATTCGCAATCAGTGACCCCAAAAACCCACGAGTAGTAACTCTTAAGAGCTTTAGATCAAATTTAAAATATTTTGCTCGCCATATTGTATCAGCCATTTTGGATTTTGTAAAACCAATATCGTATTCGTAATCAGTGACCCCAAAAACCCCTGAGTAGTAACTCTCAAGAACTTTGGATAAACTTTTTAAAATTGTCGTCCGCCATTTTGGAGCCGCCATTTTGAATTTAGCAAAATTGCCATCGAAATCATAATCAGCGACCCCAAAAACCTACGAGTAAACATTTTTAAGACCTTAGCTGAATTATTAATTATCCCACTCAAGCTATCACATAAACATTGTTTTGTTAATATTGTTACAATAACAAAAACTTTTTTTAATTTATTGCACTATTAATTTTTTTTTACATACTAGAATAAATTTGTGGAATATTCGCGTTCAGAAATCATAAATATGTTAATTTTTGACAATGTTATGACAATTTGAATACAAGAATGACTTATTCTTTATACACGAACTTTGGACAGGTCTAAAAAAAAAAGAATTTTGAAAAAAAGAGGGGGGTAAAAATTTTTTTTAGAATTTTTGATATGGTAATGGTTTTCAATGTATTTTTAACCACTGAATACGAATTCAGGTCCCAAAATTGCATAATTTTCAAAAAGAAAAAATAATTAAGAATTTAAAACTAAAATTACTACAAATATTCGACAGTTTATTTTTATATTTATCATTAATTTAATAGTAAATAAATTTTAAAAAAATTGTTTATAATAAATAAAAAACGGAACTAAAAGAGCGAATTTTAATTTAAAATTTAAAATGTTTGCGCCATCAATCTAGAAGCACTGCTGTTGCTAAAACTAAAAATCTGGCGCGAATTTTTATGAGTTGCAATAAATAAAAAATTTATTTATTAAATATATTAGATGTAATAACATTGTTAATAATAAATAAAATAATAATTATAATAATAATAAATAATAAATTATTAATTGAATGAATAATAAATAACGTTAATAAATAATTAAAGTATTATATTATTATTATTATATTAAATTGAGTTTTTTTAGGGATAATTAGGCGAAAAAACGAACTGTATTTACCATTTAATTTTGTTAATAAGTATTTGAAAAAAATAGTCATTAAATTTGCATTTTAGGCTAATGATTGTAAATAAGGAGAAGAGCGCATACACTCCAGTGTATATTCTTCTCTACCATTCGAAAGAATTCTAAATATTTTTTCCAAACAAATAGAAGAGTAATTTACTTTTTCCACTTTTTCCATGAAAACCAAATGTTTAAACAATTTTTTAAAAATAATTACTTATGAAAATTATGCAAAATACTAAGAAGAGCGCATTTTCTGCTACCTTCTATAAAATGCTTTTTTTATTCTCACTCAAAAATAGTTTACGAAATAATTTTCTTCCACTGATGATATTTATTTTATTTTATTCATCTAATTAATTTTGAATTATTTGTTTATTATTTAATGTTAAAAAATCAGTTTAAATGCTAATCGTTTTGTTACTATTTTTAATTCTTAGAATTTAATTTAAAATTCCAAATATTGGCGCCATTATACTAGAGGTGCTGCTGTTGCTAAAATTTAAAAATGGCGGAAATTTTCAAACAATGAAAATTTTGAAATGAAGCCTATCTTTTAGAATTTATTTTCTATTGATACATTTATGTATTTTGTAATTTATAATTTTATTTTTTTTTGTGTTTATCACAAAAAAACGTGTTTTTTTCTCGAAATTATTTGAATTCAAATATTTTCCGTTCAAAGTAATAATAAAACTTCTACAATTTTTTAATTAAATACTTCCTGCTTTTTCAATTTTTTTTCCTCTCTTTTTTGTATTTTTTTCTGCTTCTTTCTATGAGAAAAATGCAAATTCAAGTAAAATCTAACAATAAAGGGAAAAAATGCCAAAAAAAAAGTTTTTAACTCTTCCGTTTTAAATACACATATAAATATGTAAAATTACTCGTGGAAACGAATTTCTACATATATAATACTTTATGCTTTTTCACTGAATCGAAAATAGAAATTTTTTTCATCTATTTATTTTTGATAAAATATATATGTATTACAAATATGTAAATGCGCGCAATATTCAGAGAAATAAGTAAAAATAAAATTATCTCTCGTGAAAAATAAAGTTTATAGTTCAAAAATGTTTTTTTTATGTATGCATATAGAAAAAACGATTTTGATTTTTTTTTGGTCGAATTTACATTTTTAAAAATATAGAAGTTTTTATAGACGAAAATTAAATTATATTGAATATTGAAAATTTATTTTTAAATATTTTTTTTACTGTTAAAGTGTAAGACAAGTTAAATAATTTAAATATTCATTAGAATCTACCTACGTAAAGTGATAATACCACAAAGCAAAAACAAGAGGAGAAAAATATTGAATTATATATTCGAACGGAAAGTTATATTTGAATTTTCAAAAGTGGCCCCCGTCTTGAATTACAATAAAAATTTATTTATATGTGAATAAAATTTATTAATGTATTATTATATATTAATATTATATTATTAATTAATTAACATTTATTATTTTATTTTTGAAAATTATATATCACAGTAGAAATATATAAATAAATTTCTGCCTAAATGTCATAAACTGTTTTCTATCAGGTTTATTTATTAATATTTTTTTATATTTATCTAATAAATAAAAATGCTATTTTTAAATATATATTTATGTAACATTAGAAAATAAAAAATTGTTTCCTATTACCAATTTACAAATTCTAGTTTTAACCGGTTCTTATTGTAAAGATTATAAATACTTAAGCCGTAACGTTCAAATTTAATTTAAATCAACAAAAAATGTGCTTTATGAATTTAAAGCATGTTAAATATTGAAATGACTGGAGAAAAAGTATTTTTAGAAAATTGTTTTTACTAAAACTAATTTCCAGATATATAATATGAAATAGATGGTTATTTTTAAATTTTTAGGTGTTAAAATAAAATTTAAATTACTATTAATATTCTCTATTTTCTTATTAATTGAACTTCAAGAACAATTTATGAATAATTAATAAATTTAAAAAACTTGCTAAACAACGGATTTTAATTTTAAATTTTAAATATTCGCGCCATTATTCTAGAGGCGCTGGTGTTGCTAAATCTAAAAATCTGGCGCGAATTTTTAAAAAATAAAATTATTTTTTGTTTTAATTAAAATCATTATTATTTCTAGTAAATAAAATAATTACTAAGTATAATAAATAGAATAATAATTATAATTTATAATACTATTAATAATTTAAGAACAGTATTCCAAATGATGATAAAAAAAACTAATATTGTTCTTTACTTCAAAATTTTTTTTTATTTCATTCTTCAACATTTCCTTTGTAAGGCCTTACAAATGTTTAAATAAATAAATTATAAATTACTTTAAATAGAAAAGAATTTTAAAAAGTAAAGAATTTAAATTCGAGAAAATTTGAAAAAAAAAATTTAATTTAATTTTTAATTTTAGTTTTATGATTATTATAAACTTTGTCTACTAAAATTAATTTGAATATTCAAATAAGGTCAAATTAAAAACAAATAGAAAACTCTTCTCAATGCGTGTCAAATATTTTTCAAATATTTCTGAATTAATCTTTTTGTATTTGTTAAAATTGTAGGATTTCAAAAAAGATTTAAAACTATTAATATCGAATCAGTTTGATCAATTGGCTTGTGGTTTGAAATGTGTCACAAACGAAAACTATAAGAACATTCATCATGTCAATGTTACAAAAAAAATATTGGAAAATTTTTTTTTCTATATCTTATAAACTTAACTTAAAAAAAATTGGAAAAATTTTTTTTTATCTTATAAACTTAGGGTATGAATTTCTATAGAAATAATAGAAAACTAATTTATTTTTTTGGTGTGAAAAAATTTTTTTTTAGGCACTTAAACGCTTCTAGTGCATGAGTAGTTTCTCCATGCGTTCAGATGTAATCACGTGTTAGGACTAGACTGTAGTACTTATGCTAGGGTCGTCGTCGTAGGGGGGAACGCCCGCATAAAAGGGGAATTTTCTCATAGCTTCCTTTTCTGGGAGTGCTCTCGTGTTAAATTTCGTTTTTAGTTTTATTATATTTTTTTAATTTTCATTTACATAAAAAAAAAATTTTGATTCTTTAAATAAATGTTTCTTTGTTTCATACAACAAGAATATATTATTTTAGAGATTATTTACAATGTTCTACTATTTTTATAATTATTTATTTTATTATTTACTAAATAAAAAAAAAACAATTAAAATATTTAAAAACAACAAAATAAATATTAAATAAAAAAGAATATTTAAAAATAGAAAGAAAATATATAGAGATAAAATAAATATTTACAGATAAAAGAAATAAATATTTACAGATAAAAAGAATAAATATTTACGAGATAAAAAATTAAAAAACTGATTTTCTTTCGAAAATTATTGTCTTAAACTTTTAGAAAATGTTCCTCTGTGTCTATAATTTAAGTATCGTAAGTTTCAGGTAGAAAATATTAATTTTTTGTCAAAAAGGAAAAATTTGTTAGAATTTAAACAATATTTCAGTCAGAATGTAAGAGAATAATAATAATATTTATTCGAGTTTTGTTATAAAAAGAATTAATTGTACATTTGTTTTAATATTTTTAAACAAAATTTGTCTTCTTAGAAAAATTGAAAAAAATACATTTTTACTAACTTTTGATTGGACTGTCTCCCCTATTTTTCTTTAAATTCATATCAAATAATTTTTAGAAATTCTCCAGTAATGTTTTAAGAGAATGAAAAACATAAATTTTATTTACATAAACGTTTTACATACATTGCTTTTATGTGTTAGGTGTTACTAAGAAAAATGGATTATGTAAATTAAAAATATAAATTACAAGCTGTGTGGGAAAATGGAATTTAATTATACCTCTAATTATCTCATTATCTAGATTATTAACTCCTAGTACATTCAATTCTAAATTATTATTGACATTAAATTTTAGTACTAATACAATTTAGTGACTAATACATCTTCACTATATATAAACGACTGTAATAATTTTTGCTGTAAAATGTTCATTAATTTTTACATAAATTATTTTTCTCTATGAAGAAATATTTACAAAAAAAAGAAGTGAATCAATTCTATTTATAGAATCTATTTTTAATTAAAAAAATGTAATAATAATAAATTTTGGAGTAATTTTCTTTTTTTACAAATTGGTGAATTTTTTTTTCTAGAAATAGAAAATTAAAGGGACAATGAAAAATAAAACAGTTAATTTATTAAGTTTCGTTCATTCTTTTGTTCTTAATTTTAAACCAAAAAAAAAATTTTCTTTAAAAACAGTTTTTGTATTTTTAAATCGAATATAGGAAAGTAAAGAAAAATGTTTCTAAAAGTTCTGAACGGTCAATTAAAGGAAATTTATTTACGTTTTTGTCAAATTAATATTTTATTATAATAAAATTCCCATGTGGGCGGATGTCCGGAACATGTCCGGAAGCCACTTCCGGAAAACTTCCGCAAAAATTCTGGATTTGTTCCGAAAATCACTTCCGGAAGTAATTTTAGCAAACTATTCCATAAATTCTGCCACGTGGGAATATTTTATATAAAAAAATTAAATTATAAATAATTTTCAAAAATATCCTCTGAATTTTGTTTTTAATTTTTAATAATAAACAATTTTTCTAAGATATTTTTTATTAAAACATATTAAAAAATATTCTTATAAATTATAGGTACTGTTTTTTATAAAAGCAGAAATTATAGGCTTAGTGTCAACAATTAGAAAATTTACAGGTTATTTCATTTAATTAATAATTTATTACAGGCAAATTCTTTGTAATGAAAATTTAATTGACAAATTACCGAATAATTAAAATTTATTTAAAAATTTTGGAAAATATTAAAAAATAATCAAGTTTTGACAGGATTTTAATTAAAAAAGTACATTTTTTAAGAAGTCATAGTTTTAAAAATTTTGCTTTCAAAAATTTCAATTTCAATTATTTTCAATAAAATTTTTGAAAAATTTCATTTATTTATTAACTTCTAAAATGAATATTAGCAATAGTTTATTTATCTTTGAATAACTTTCAAATTATCATCGACATTTTCAAGAATTTAATTATTTTTTGAATATTTGAATATATTTTATAAAAGTTCTTTGGAATAGGTTTTCAAAAATTTTACTTCTATAATTATTTTCAGTAAAGTTTTACAAAAAATTCAATTATTTATTTGCAAAATCTTAATTATCTTCAAATTTTCATGAAAATTTTTATGTTTTTATTTTATTTAATAACTTTTCAATTATTTATTTGACAAAATTTATTTATCGTTAAAGAATGCTTTTCGTTTTTAAGAAAGTTTTTCAAAAATTCCAATCGGTCAATTGAATATTTATTTAAAATTTTCATCAAAATTTTCATGAATTTTTTTTTTAAATTTGTTATTTAAGTTCTTTGGTAATTGATTTCTAAAAATTTTAATTATTTTCTATGAAGTTTTACAAAAACTTTGATTATTTCATAACTGTTTAATTAATTATTTGCCCAATAGTAATATTTTAATAAATAACAATTTCAATATTTAAATAATTATTCAAAATGTTCATAAAAATTCTTGGACAATTGACGTTAAAAAATTTGAATTATTTTCAATAAAATTCTACAAAAATTTAAATTATTTAACAACTTTTCAATTATTTTTTATTTGAGAATTTTAAGTATCTTTTAAGAATTGTTTGAAATTTCCATTAAAAATAAAAAAATAAAAAGAAAAATTTCTATTAATTAATTTTTTAAATCAATTTCTTTGAAAAATTTACTTATCTTTCAAAAGTCCAATACGTGTTTTTATTTTTAAGAAAAAAAGTTCCGAAAAGCAATTAAAGGTTTGGAAAATGTTAAGAAGCAAGTAGATGAAAATATTTTTTTTAGAAAGCAGTTAGTTCTAAGCAATAAAAATTTGGTTAAATTTCCCAATAATTGAAAAGTAGGAAAAATTATGTAAAATTAAAAAAAAAATGTCTTCTACTCATTATTCATTCTTCTTTTGTCTTTTTTTTGGTTATGAAAAAAAAAATTAAAACAAAAATAAGCTTCATTTTTACAAACACGCCCAAGTAGACAGGTGACTTGACCTAACCTAACATTCCAACTCGTAAACATTGGGATCTAGTACAGCGAAATGTTTTTTCAGTCCTCTTCTCTCATTTATTTCTTTCGAGTTTGTGTCCCATCTGAACCATTTTTAAATACGATTTTGCCATTTTTTGTTTCTTATCATTCTCTTTCCGTTCTTCTTTCTCTTTCCTATCACTTATCAACTTGATACCAAAATTCTGTCAATTTTCTCTCCGCAAATAAACAAGCACCCCTCTCTCGTTTTCAATAGTTGTATAAAACTATTCTGGCCGCAGTATTCCAACATCTAACAATGCAGTTAATAAACAAAAGTTTTAATGTAAATCAATACAACGTTATGCTCGTGAAAATTAACTTTGCACAAACTTTACTTTCCAAACAATATAGATTAAGTCTATTAGAATTGTTTCGCAAATTCCTCCAGAGCACTGCAGCACAGAGTGACAGTGAGAGAGAGAGAGAGAAAGAAAAAAGTGTCAATTGTCAGAAAAATCAGGGGTCTTTTTTTTAATTTTTTTTGGAGATAGGGTAAAAGATGGCGGGGGTGAACACGGCGCAGAGTCAAGAGAAGAATCATGTACGGGGGATAAAAGTCCGCAATAAGGTTAGAGAGAACTTGGAAATTATTTATTGAATGATAAAGACGATGATCGGAATGGTAGCATAAGTTTGGAGAAACTAGGTGTTTGGGTAATTGCGCTGACAAGTGTTGGGGGGAAGTTGGGGAAAAAAAAGGTGGAAGAAAAATTGCTAAAAGAAGCGTGACTAGTCGGGTCGACAGGTCGATAGCAATGGCGCCGCAGCCCTACATGTATAGAAAAATCAATCCATAACACGATGAAACAAGTTTAGGAATATTTGATTTTTTATGGTTAGGCAGAAAAATTCAGACGGGGGTTTTTTTTGGGGGGATTGACAACCCAAGGGGGGTGTAAATTGATAATCGTGAAGAAGTTGAATTCAGGGGGTGTGCTGTCAGTTGCACACGAGTAGCTGACATACCGACCGAGGTGAAAGCAGCAACATTGGGAGCAAAATCGAAGAGAGAGAGAGAGAGAGAGAAAAAAAAGAGGCGGTGAAATGAGAAAAAGGTTTATTTAAAAGAAAAAAAAAAGGTAAATACTGGTAAGGTAGAAAAGGATTCTGTTAGGCTTACTTTTGATGACCCGTTCCGTTGTGGAGAGTTTTTGAGAATTATTCGAGGTCATGCTGGCACAGGTGGATAAGTCGTCGTCGTCGATGACAGAAGGCGTCGTACTCTGTCACACTTTCGCTTTGAGTATTGCACTCTATCACTGTCGCACTAAAGAGGGTCGTGGAGGACGGTGTAGAAGAAGGTGACACCTTCTCGTGGGGGGAGGGCGATGTTTCCTTTTACACAGAATATGACACGTATGATAATGATGATGATGATGATGATGATGATGAAGAAGAAGAAACAGTGAAACAGACCCGCAGACAACGGTCCGAATTATCGGTTTACAGTGGTGCACATCAGGGGCCGTGGGATACTCTCGGTTCTTGGGGAAAACAACACCCTCCTCCTCCACCACCACCACCGCCACCACCTCCTCCTCCAGCACCGTCGTTAACTCTAAACCGTTATTTTTGATGGCTATTTTTTTATCCCCCTTAAATCCTATGCGGTTTTAGGCTTCCTTTTTTGTTTTGTTTTGAAAACCGCCTTTTTTCACTTCCTTTGGAAAAAATTCTTTTTTCACTTCCTTGAAAATTCTTTTCTCTCTCTCTCTCTCTCTTTTTTTTTTTGCTCTCACACACTCTCTTTTTTTCTGTCTTGTGGTGCGCAGGGTACGAAAGCACACTCGCGAATGCTGTTTTTATTAAGCGCTCTCGCTAAGCACACGACACACAGATGGCCTTCGAACGCAAATGGCCTGGGCAACTTGGGCACAATTGCGTTAAACACAACGAGGCACCGCGACACCTCGATGATACTCGGCCACACCGACGACGACAAAAAAAACTGGCTCTCTCACTTGAGTTCTAAAACTCTACTACAAGATGTCTGCTGCTTTGCCTTGCAGCACGCAGTGAACACTGCTGATACTGAAAACAAATGCGCATCATTTGCGCGCACCGATCATTCGAGGGCTCTCCCATTTTCCTATACGGTCTATGAACATGTTGTGCCATCTGCTAAGGAACGGTGAAAATTTCTCAGCATTAAAACAATTTTTTGATAATGATGGGAGAGAAATAATTTTAAAGTATACCGACAATTGTTAAAGGGAATCTCTACATTTGCGCATTTGGGTTTCTTCTTTTTTTTATTATCGATTTGTCTTCTTGGGGGGTTGTTTAATTATTTCCAGAGAGAAGAAATAGCGCGGTGGTTTTTTTGATGATGATGAAAATGGATTTTGTTTTTTTGTAATGCTGTACTAGACTATATAGATATATCAGCTTAGAACATCAGAACTCTGGCATAATAGAGTATTATTTTTGTAGAATACTGTAGGATTCTAGGATCCTAATGAATACTAATATTTTTCTAGAATACTGTAGCATTCTAGGACCCTAATGAATACTAATATTTTCTTAAAATTCTGTAGCATGCTAGGATCCTAATGAAAACTACTATTTTTCTAAAATACTGTAGTATTCTAGGATCCTAATGAATATTAATATTTTTCTAGAATACTGTAGCATGCTAGGATCCTAATGAAAACTACTATTTTTCTAAAATACTGTAGCATGCTGGGATCCTAATGAAAACTACTATTTTTCTAAAATACTGTAGCATGTTAGGATCCTAATGAAAACTACTATTTGTCTAAAATACTGTAGCATGCTAGGATCCTAATGAAAACTGCTATTTTTCTAAAATACTGTAATATTCTTGGATCCTGATGTTCTAATTGTTTTAGAGCTATGATCTATCCCTCAGGGCAAAAAACCACGTTCGTTCCAAGAACATTACAAAAACGTTTTTAAAACGTTTCATAACGAACAAAAACCGTTCCAAAACACTTCAAAGAATAACAATATTCAATAAGAATTGTTAAGAATTGTTCAAAATAATGATGTTGTAGAACTGTATTTGTCGAACATGAGAAACGTTCTAAAAAACGTTTTTTTAGGAATACGAACATGTTTTGTTGCCCTAAAAGGGATGCGAGTGCCAAAAAATAGTACTATTTTCAGAATATCCCGCGGACTTCCTAACTGGAAATTATAAGAATTGTAAGATATCCCAAAGAAGTCCTAAGGTACCCTTTCCGGATGACTAGAACTTCTGTTGGTTACCTTGAACATCTGTTATACTGTTAGAATATTATAAAATTTTTGGAAAAGTATTTTCGAAGCTCTGTAAAGCATTATCAGTTGCTGGATATTAATGTCCCTCACACTATAATGCTATATTAGTTTACAAACCTAAAAAAAATAACAATGTTATAACTTAAAATCATCAAATTACAACGAAGTGCAATACCAAAAATGAGGATCAAATGGAAAATTAATCCAAATTTTTAGTAGTACTTTGATTCAGTTTAGTAATTGATTTGATACTTTGTTATTTCTCTGTTCATTCAAATTATACCGCTTGATATGCGTGATTCTCCTGAAAGGGACCACTTCACGTGTCTTCAATGTGAGACTCAATATTTGCATTAACTTTTTATTAACATTTTGTTGAGTTTAAATTTCAAAAACAATTTATCCATAATCTACAAAACATTATTTATCTTTACATAATCTTGTAATGTTAAAATTTAAAGTTTTTCTTAGTAAAAAATTTTATTTAATTTTGTCTTTTGGTTTTGGTTAAATATGATACACATTTTTAATTATTTTTTAATATAAATAAAAAGTTTGTAATATAGTCTTAATATATATCAAATTGAAGCTCAGAATCTACCGTTTATTTTTCACTTATATTTAGTTTTAATAAAAAAAAAGAAATTTTTTAAATAATTAATGTAAAATTACTGGCAATGGGAGTAAAAATTTAAATTCATTTCCGAAGCCTCGTTTTTCAGTTAATCATATTTTTAAACTGTTTTTTAATTATACGTAATCTGTATGTAAATATTTGAAATTGTAGCCCAAAAAATTTGTTAAATTATGTTCCAATATTTTTAAATTTAATAAAAACGTGGATTTTTTATTTGACAAACTATTCATCTCCGAAGCCTTTTTCATATTTGATAAGCGTTATTGTTATGTTTTTAATTTTTTAATCATTATTTTCAAACACCTAACCCTTGAATTATAAAAAAAATTTCCGTTTTATTTAAAATAAAATATTTTCAATTTTTTAAAATATAATATACTAAGTAGAAAGTTCGATAAATAACAAAATTATAATTTAAAATAACATTTTTTAATAGAGAAAATCAATTTTGAACTTAAAATGATAAATTAAAAAATTAATTACAATTTTATTCCGTTCAACATAAAAAAAATATATATTAGTTATTTTTGAAAAGATAAAATAGTTATAAATAAATTATTAAATACACAATTCATTAAATTATAACTGAATAATGTTAAAAGTTTAATAAATTAAGGAAATTAAATATAAAAGGAATTTTTTTACAAAAACCCCAATATTGATTAGGGGAGACCAGGGCGTAATGGATCACTTGAATTTATTCAAAAGTGGTAAATCAGAGTAATTTCGGTTTTTGATCAAAATAATGTACTTGGCATACTGTAAGTTTGTACCAAGTTTCATTGTTATTAATTTATTATTGTTGAAAATATGGTAGAAAAAGTGATTTTGACGCTCGAAAGTCAATTTTTGAAATCTTTGTTTTTTGTTATGTCTTTTTAAAAATTACTTGTAAAAAATTTTTATATATCAGGTCTTGAGCTTTAAACATTTGTTCTTAAAGAACAATTAACAATTTTCGTTCAATACTTACGGTATTGATAGAAAATAACAAAATTTTCAACAAACACCTCCGGGGCGTAATGGAACACTTTGTTTATTTTATTAAGAAAAATTTATTATATTTAAAATATTATAATAAAATAATCCTGCCAAGTTTAATTTCTTGTAATTTATATATTATATATTAATAAGTACGAATGATAACCCTTTATTAAAAAAATAACTAGAGAATAGATTTTTTAAGGAAATGGATTTTGCATTTCGCTACAACTTTTTAAAATTTGAAAATTGCATGAAAATGTTTAAAGTTTAAATTAAATAATATATTCCATTTTCAATATTCTTCGTTGTAAATGTACAATAGAAACCAAAATTGTCAATATTAAATAATATTTCATGATCAAAATTATAATTTCATTGCTGATTCAATAAGCCCCGGGTAGTGATCCATTACGCCCCGGCTCGAGGCGAAATTGCTCACCTTGCATTTCTCCAAAAACATTGTTCTAGAAAAAAATGTATAAGTGATATTAGGGCGTACTTTTTTTTAATTGACAGCTGAGATGTTAGGCTAAGTTTTCCACACGACAAAATTTTTATTAAAGCAAAAATGACGAAGTTAAGCAACAAAAAGTTAAAAGTGATCCATTACACCCCGGTATCCCCTACAGTAAATACTTAAGCTTCAAAACACTTAATATTAAAATGATGCTGAAAGGCTTATTTTTGAAAATTAATTTTGCGCAACTTAGATTTTTATCTCTGAACGTATTTAAAACCTACTTATGACCAAAAAATTCAGAAAATGTAAAAATTAATTCTTTTCGTTTTTGGAAAAAAAACAGGTGCCTTTTACGAGAATCACCCATATAATGAATATTTATTTCTTTATTTAAATATTACTCTTATTCATCTTTTTCTATAGTAAAAATTTGCTTTTCTGATTTCAGGTACGACGCATCATCGCAGCTTCCAAATAGTGATTGCCATCGGAATAGTGTCGTGTCGCGGTTGTGTTCAGTGATTAAAAGTTCCTTAGCTCCGGGAGTGTTCGACTCTATTTTTTTTTAGTTCCGCGATCGAATGTTTATTAGGTTTCTTTTATTTACACGTTTCTCCGTCCGGAATTAAATTTTTTTTTGGCAATCCTATTCGCGGCGCGTCGGTTTTCGCGGAAATTAGCTCCGGGTAAGTGTTGGGAGAATTGTTTTTTGAAAATCGCGATCCAAGTTTTAGGGTGTTTTCACTCGAAACGTTCTTTGTCTTCGTTTAATAATAATAGACAAATCGTTACGCGCGCGTACGACTCTCTTAAAATCGGGTTCGTTTCCAAATTTCACCAAAAAAAAGAAAGTTTATTTAAACTAGGGGGGTGGGAACAGGGCTAACTTGAAACTACTATGCCAATGAAGTGCCAAGTTCCTATTGGGACGAGCAACTTTTCGTTAGATGATGTAAAAATTTGACTGATTTTAGGGAAAGGTTGGTCGTCTCGTTTGGGGAAAGTGATTAGACCTGCCTGTATAAAAAATTAAAAATACAACCAGGAAAGTCAGTTTCCCCTTACCCAGATATAGCGGGATAGGGACGAGCTATGCTAACCTAACTGCACATCATTTGTGATCTTTATTTCATTGATTTCTCGACAAGAAGAGTTGGATTCAAATGAGTAAATTGACTTTCATTTCAATTAATTAGTTATTTTATTTATTTATTTATTTATTTATTTACCTACTTGCAAATTAATTTTGATGAATGTTTAACGAAAATACCGATTTTTTCAAGAGTATCATAGCAGAAGAAACCTTCTTAATTAAATTCTGATAAAAATTTAAAAAGAACATATTTTAAATGTTGTTAATTTTTCATTTTAAAAAATTGTTAATAAAATATAATTTTTCCTTATAGTGGATTGTTAATACGCTTACTATCAACAATATTAAACTGAAAGAATTTGAAAGTAACAATTCGATTTTCGCCCAGGAAAACATAAACGTTACTTTGTTTTAAAGAATAAAAATAAAAGTTTTCATTTTACTGTCTAATAATAATTTTGTTTTCAAGTTAAGAAAATAGAATGTTTTAAACATTTTTCGTTGTTATTCTTTAAAAGGAATGTAATATTTACTAAAAATTTGTAGTATTCTCTTGAAACAATCTCTTCTTTGCTGGGTTCAATTGATGGAATGAATTTCTAAAAATGTTGGGTATGCTACGTTGCAGATGCAAGCTGGAAGAAGTTTTGGCTGATTATTTAAGGGTTAATCTTTGACATTGTGCGACATGTGCGTGTCTTTGATTCACCCTTAGATATGACGTTAGGTTGGTGCAGAAGAGGACCAGGTAAGAATTTTTTCTTTTTAATGATTAATCAATTAATAATTAATTGATTAATTTTTTAGTTTTAGTGTTTCTTAGGGTTCCGTTCGTCATGTGATCGCAAACAGAGATTCTTAATTGCGGTCCCGCTCCCTACTCCCAAAGTTAGTCATTTTGACCCAGTGGGTTGAAATCTGGTACAAAAATGTATCATCACGTGTAAACTATACTTTTCCCCTTTTTAATATTTATAAAAAAGTTAAAGTTATATTTAACTATAATCTTAAGTGTTGAGATTTTTATCCTCGCGAGTAGATTTCGCGAACTCGATTTGATTTAAATAAATAGTGAAAATTTATTAATTAGGTAAACAAAAATTCTTAATTATGGAGGAATTTGTGACTTACAGTCAAATCAAAAATTAGTCCAATGTCAGAATTCCGTAATTTAAAGGAAAAAGACAAATGAAATTCGTCTGGTTCTAAAAGTTTTTTTGCAAAAAAAGCTTTGTATACAGCTTTGGAAATTTTCCACCTAACGAGTTTGAAAAATTCGTACACTTACATTATTATAAAAGTTCCATTTAAATTTAAATGGACCTACGAACGGAACCTTGAGGTGAAATCGAGGGGTGAATTATTCGTGAATCATAGTAATATTCGATGTATCAAATATTTACAAAAAATCGTTTAAAATTTTCCAACAATTTTTTACTATAATTCACAATCCGTTTGAAATATTAAAAAAAAAATTGTTACGAAAATTTTTAATACGTTTTGAATTATTTTATTTTCAACATCAGTTGAATTTTGATAAGCGTAACTTGAATCGGAATGTATCGAATTTCCGTCGGAAAAATTTAACGTTGCGGAAAGAATAATATAAAAATTATGTTGATACTTGTAAATAATATTTTAAAGTTCGAACATTTATCGTTTTATCCCTCGATGAACCTATAGAAGCTGCATTATTTATAATGCTTGTTTGAAAAATCTTCTACAATTTTTTGGTCGAAAATTGACCTTTGTTTTCAAATATATTTATGTATTTTTAAATTGTACTTAAATATTTTAATGTATATGTATATATTTATGTTTTAATTTACATTTTAATGTATAATATAAAAACTTGTATTTTCAGGGCTAAAATATTTTAGCACTCCATACGATACAAAGATTTTTGAGTACCACCACAAAATTTTCATGCTGCCATAATTTTTTTGTCCAAGAAACTAAATTTTTATAATATTATACATTTGAAGAAGCAAAATTATATACAATGGGAAATAAAATTGCCCACGATTTTGAAGAGAGCAAATCACATTTTGTTCCTTACGATTTTAATTAATTCTTAATTTAATTTAACGCCCCTGGGAAAAATATGTCCCACCTATAAAAAAATTTAAAATCTGTAAAGAAGTTTAATAGTTTTTAGTAAAGATGTAAAATTTGTTTTTTGGATTTTTTAATTTAAGTAAAGATGTAAAAGGTTGTTTTTCTTTAGAATCCACATTTATTTGTAACAAATGTTTTATATTTTAATAAATAAACTTTTAATAGTTTTTATTCAAATTTGGTGCGTTTTATTCAACAAGGAAAAAATCGCTCGACCAGAATGTATCTAAATAAGGTTTTAACTTGCCCTCGAATAGCAAATTTCAAGCTAATTAGATGAATTTAAAAAACATTTATTCGCCATATTGGATCCGCCATTTTGAATTTTGAAAACTGGCATCAAATCCGTAATCAGCGTTTCTTCGCATTTCTTCAAAGACTACTGAATTAAATATTTATGTTTAAATAAATAAACAAAAATTCATAGTTAATTATGATGTTCAATAATTTAAGAAATATTTTCCCTTTTTTAAGGCTAAATGTTTACCAAAGAAAGAGTTCTTAAAATAATTAGGAATTTTTTTTTAAATTGAAATACTTATAAATATAACAAATATTATAAATATTAAAAATGTTATAAATATTATAAATATTAATTATATTATAAGTATTATAAATATTGATACCTCCTATACGTCAAAGTTCCCCCACTTTTTAAAATTAGTTTTTTTGAAAAAAAAAATTTTATTGAAAGCGGATAAAAAGTTTGTAAATTGTACAATATCTTGAAGAATTTTAGAGAAATTATAAATAAATGCAGAAATTAAATTATTATTAGAAGTAATAAAATTCTTCGCAAAAATGTAATTATGTTCAAAAATTAAAAAAAAATTGTTGTCAAAATTTCAATTATCTTTAGAAATAGAAATAATAAAATTTTTTGTAGATGTTCAATTATTTTTCACAATTTTAATTAAATTCATGTCGCAAAAAACTAAATATTATTAAAAAATAATAACATTTTAGTAAAGTTTCGATTTAAGATGTCTTTATTGTAGAAAAGGCATTAATACAAACGATAAAATTATAACTTTACTGCAATAATATAAAGAACAAAACTTCTCATTTACAACTTTAATTTATAAGTTTAATTTTTAAAAAATACATTCAATTTTGCTCTATCGCATTATTCATTTATATTACTCCCAATATTACGAACTAGTAATTAAAATTTCTAAAAAAATATTCTACTTACCATTGTGAAAGAGCGAAAAAATTTTCTTCACATCTGAAGTACCTACGATTTGAATACTAATAATAAAACAATAAAAAGAAAATTGCAATACATATGCATATTTTTCCTCTTCTCTAAAATTTTATTCATAAATTTTTAAATTGACAGGATATTGACAGAAACAGTTTTTTCTCTCTAATAATACAGAATTATCATTTTAAGTAAAAAGAAAAGATTTGGCTACTTAGAAAAATTTTATCTACCTGGAATACAAAGTAGCATTTGAGTATTATAAATAAATAATGAGACAATGAAAAGAAGTCTTGAGAAAAATTTTTTTTTCTCTCCCGTGAAAAAAATCAAGAATTGACAGATTGATCTTTTTTTCTTTCTTAATAATATAGAAGTCATATCCAGGTGTTGGAATAATATCTTTGCTATATTTAAAAGTCTTGATGAGAAATAATAGTTCCTTTATAGAGAAAAGTAGTTCCTTTCGAATTACAGAAAATACGAAATGGTGTAATTTTGTGAAAGGCACTTCTGAAATTAATATAAAATAATTGGGAAATTCGTTTTTCAATCACAAGTGTGTAGTTTGTATTCAGTATAAAATAGATCTTGGATATTTCCATATTATATCGTCAGCAGCATTTATTTCTTCTCACACACTTTTTGTCTGTAAGTAATAATTATTAGAATAGAATAAATTAATCTTCTTCTGTATATTAAAATAAAAACCGAACGCAATGCTCTTGTCACTGCATAATTAATGCAAAACTGATGAGATGACAGGTGGTTATTAATAATATAGGCTTTGCATCATCGATTAAAGACATTAATACTAAACTTCAATTTATATTAAACGAAGAATAGAGTCGGAGTAGAGTTATTCTTCTTGATATATTTGAAAGTTAAGAATCTTGATAAGAAATAATAGTTCCTTTGTAGAAAAAAATAGTTTCTTCGAATTACAGAAAATACGAAATGCTGGAATTTTGTGAAATGCGACATTATCGGCTTAACAAAATTTTACTCTCCATGATTGGACAATGGCCATTTCAATCTCTTGCAAATGCTCTACTGGCATTTTTCATGATGACTGGGTTTATAGGCTCTCAACTGTACTTACAGGTTGTAAACATAATTTTTAAAGAAACTTTATTTTCTGTCATGAAGAAAATAAATTTTTTTTTCCTCTTTAATCGGAAAAGTGTCGAAAAAAATTGTTGAGAATTTAAAAAAAAGTGTTGTGATTTAATGAGATGAAAATTTTTATAAAGGTTACTTCGATGATCTCCTATTGGCCAAATATGGACATGGTTGTTGATATTGGTTCGACACTTATGCTCGCTCTTCTGAGCTTGGCAAAAATAAGTAACTGTATCATAAAATCAAAGAATGTAAGTAAAAAATTTTCTCTTATTTGCTGAAGATGTTAACATCCCCGATAGCTCGTAAGCTTATACGACAACTTTTGATTATTAACAGCATTTAATACTATCAAATTGCAACAACAATAATTCTAAAAATCTGGATCAAATTAAAAATTGATCCAAATTTTTAGCATCAGCTAGATCCAGTCTAATATCAATATGATAGTTTAAAAAACAACTGTGATTTTAACATTAAACCTAAATTAATAAATTGAATAACAAATTTTAACTTTTTACATTAAGAAGAAGAAATTATCACTTCTGTTTTAGATGAAGAAAATTTTACTAAGAATGCAAAGCCATTGGACTTTTTTGAAAGGCACTTCTGAGATTGGAATTTTGGAAAATTATACAAATAGTGGTTACAAACGGGCCCTCCTTTATACGCGTAAGTTTATGAAAGTTTTTGAATTCAAACTTGAATCGTAATGCAAAGTAATTTATGCAAAAATTATTGCCCTCGAATTTAGATCAAATGTTCTTTTTCAGTAACTAATAAAAATTGTAATTTTTTCTTCAAAGGACTTATGTACTTTTCAATTGTAATGTTTTCCGTGACACCGACAGTTCAGTCAATTGTTGAATATTGTTCAGAAGGAAGAAATCAAACGTATTCTCTATTATTTCCTGTTCAAAATGTCGTGAATGTGGAGAAATATCATAAATTACTATTGGTTCATTCTTATTTCAGTAGTTTTTATTTTTTAACGATTTTCTCAGCGTGCGACGTAATGTTCTTAACATCCGTTTTTCATGGCTGTGGAATGTTTGCAGTGTTGGGGTAGGATAAATTTTTTTTCTTATTTAAAGGACCCCGCACGAAACACATCTTCGCTCAATTCTTTTTCTAAACAGAAAACTAGAAATTCTTCTTTAACTTCTTTAACTATAGAAATTTTGAAAATCTTAAGAATTTTAACCGAATGACATTTTTAGTGTATTTAGTGCTTTGTCCTTTCTAAATATTATTTTTATAGCTATTTATATGTTTATTGAAAAGCTTATATATAAAAACCAATGAAATTTTTTATTTCTGCTTAAACTTCTCTATAGAGTGCGTTTAATAATTTATAAAATTAAAAAATTCACATAGGTACCAGTTAGAAAATGTGTCATCGATAAATAGTGCCAATTTGGCTAAAGATGAAGATCTGAACCGTAAACTATTAAAATACATTAAAACACATGCTGAAGTTTTAGAGTTAGTATCACTGTTTCCATGATGGCTTCTTATTAGCTAATATATTAATTTTTTTATTTATTCCTTTTTTTGTTTCAATTATTTTTTAATAAATGGTATAACATTTTTTGTTTTAATTCATACTTATATTTATTTCCTTCTTTAACAAATTTACATTAACTGGTGTTTTCTTTTTCTTCTCCTGGAAAAGTTTTGCAGAACTTTTGGAATCAACGTATTCGACAACTTTTCTCTTTCAAACGGGAACTAATGTCATTTCAATGAGTGTCATACTTTTACAGGTAATTTAAAAATTATCAACTTATTAGATATAGATTATAAAAAAGATGTAAATTATTTTATAACAAATTTTTCTGTCTCTCAGTTTTCTCGTCTGGATTATACAAATTTTTTTTTAAAATCATTTTGTTTGTAAGATATATAGTTTTACTGTTTTGCGGTAAATTTTACTCCGATAGTATTATCTTAGCAATGTTAAATGTTTGATTAAGTTTGAGAATTAAATTCTTAAATTGTAGTTAGTTTAAGGTCTTTCTACAATTCTATCCTGTTTTTTTCTGTAATTTATTTACTTCCTGCATCTAGAGAAAAATTTTGCAACAAAATTATAATGAGTAAAAGTACATTTTGTCTCAGCGTCTAACAAAATTATTTACTTGTTTTAAATAAATTGTTTATGTTAAAGAAGAAAACATTAACTTTGAGCCTTTTTTTTGTGTTAAAGAACTGAACATTTTCTCAGATTTTAGTGAAACTGGATAATCCAGATCAAGCAGTGAAGTACATAGCAAGTGCACTTGCTCAATTATTACACTTGTACATGAATAGTTCGTCATGCCAGAAATTAATTGACCACAGTTTAAACATCCAAAAGTGTATGTAAGTACGTAAAAATCTAGTAGAATAAATTTATACTAGTACTACATTATATTCGAATCTAAATTAATTTTAGAGCACCACCGAACCACAAGAATTGTGTGATAATTACTATTTTAAAAAATTTTTAATTCAACATTTTTTTATAGTTATTCTTCTCCTTGGTATTTATTTCCAATAGAATTGAGACATTTGATACAAATAGCATTAATGAGGGTAGTTAAACCTTGTCAAATTACTGCTGGTAAACTTTATGTTATGTCAATGGAAAATTTCTCTACGGTTGGTTGAGTTTAGTTTTTTTTAAATTTCATTACGAAAAAAAATGTTTACAAATTAATCCTTCTAACGCCCCTGGGAAAAATATGTTTCATCTATAAAAAAGGTTTAAAATCTTTAAAGAAGTTGAAAATTTTTTATTCGAATTTGGCGCGTTAAAGGCTTAAATTGTGAATATGGGGAAAATTATCATACTAATATAGTAATTATTTGTGATAAAATATTAAGGTACTGAGGACATCGATGTCATACTTTACTGTTCTCTTATCAATGAGATAGTTCAAAATTCAGATTTAATAAGGTAATAATTTCTTTTTTCAAAGTTCACTAAATTATTTCTGATAATAATTAAGTATTTACAATAGTTAATGTTTTAGAAACATTAATATATTTGAAAATAGTTCAATATTTAAAATTAATATTTTCACCTTTTGTTTTTTTAAGGATAAATATTGCTCAAAGGTGTCTTTAATGGTTAAGATATTTTGGCCAATCACAATTTTGCAGTTTGTATTGAGTATAAAATATATATCTTGATATTTTCATTACGTAAATTGTTATCAGCATTTATTTCTTCTCACACTTTTCGTCTATAAATAATAATTATTAAAACAAATATTGTGACAATGAATGTAATTTCTTTTTATTTGACGGTTATTGTCTTAAGGCAATGTAGAAAAAGAAATTTTAAGATTCACTAATATGAAAGTATGGGTTTAATTGTTATTAGTGTCGTTATTATTTCGTTAATTGTAAAAATTACTTGAAAAATTATCGTATTTTAATTACTGTTTTCAAATATTCGCGCTATAATTGTCGAGGCGCTACAGTTGTTAATATTAAAAATCAGGCGCGAATTTTGAAAAGTAAAATTGGGAAATTTTAATATTTCATTATAAAATTCAGGCTTTATGTGAAAATTCCCATAACAAAGATACACTGGAAGTGATGGTAAATTTACGTCAAAATTTTTATGTTATTGTACGGCGAAAAATTTTTACTCTTTACGATTTTTTTAATACATTTTAATTAATTATTAATCTATTTCTGTATATTAAAATAAATACCACACGCAATGCTCTTTTCAATGCATAATTAATGCAAAACTGATGAGATGACAGGTGGTTATTAATAATATAGGCTTTGCATCATCGATTAAAGACATTAATATTAAACTTCAAATTACATTAAACGAGTCGGAAGAAAGCCATTCTCTTTGATATAAATTTAAAAGTTAAAAGTCTTGATGAGAAACGGTAGTTCCTTTGTAGAGAAAAGTAGTTCCTTTCGAATTACAGAAAATACAAAATGGTGGAATTTTATGAAATGCCTCATTATCGGCTTAACGAAATTTTACTCTCAATGATTGGACAATGGCCATTTCAGTCTACAGCGAATGCTCTACTGGCACTTTTTATTATGATTGTGTTTACATTTTCTCAACTTTATATACAGGTTGTAAAAATTGTTTTTTTTTTAATGAAAATTTTCTTCTTTTTTTTACTAAAGATAAGAAATCTGTTACCCTCCAATAAAAATAGTGAGAAAAAAATTGTCAAGAATTTAAAAAAATTGTTACTGTTTAATGAAGTAAAAATATTTACACTGTTCTATTCGACAATTTGCTATTGGCCAAATATGGACATGGTTGTTGACATTGGGTCGACACTTATGATTGCTTTTCTGAGTTTAGCAAAAATAAGCAACTGTATCATAAAATCAAAAAATGTAAGTAAAAAATTTTCTCTTTTTTCCTAAAGATGTTGACAACCCAGATAGCTCTTAAGCTTATAAAACAACTTATGATTATTAACAGCATCGCTGTTAATTTAATTCTATCAAATTGCAACAAAATTGATTCTAAAAATGTGGATCAAATAAAAAGATGATCCAAATTTTTATCACCTTTTTGAACAAGTTTAATAACAATTTGATTCTTTAAAAAAACAACTGTGATTTTATCATTAAACCTAAATTAATTAATTTAATACCAAATTTCAACTTTTTATGTTAAGAAATTATCACTTGTGTTTTAGATGAAAAACATTTTACTCAAAATGCAAAGTCATTGGATCTTTTTGAAAGGCACTTCTGAAATTGTAATTCTGGAAAATTATGCAAATAATGGTTACAAACGGGCACTGCTTTATACGAGTAAGTTAATAAGAGTTTTTGAATTAAAACCTAAATAATTCAAAGTAATGCAAACCAAAAATTATTGCCTTAGAATTTAGATTAAATGTTCTTTTTCAGTAATTAACAAAAATTGTTTTATTTTAAAGGACTTATGTATTCTTCTATTGCATTGTTTTCCCTGCCTCCGACAATTCAGTCAATTGCTGAATTCTATTTAGAAGGAAAAAATCAAACCTATCCTCTATTATTTCCAATTCAAAATGTCGTGAATGTGGAAAAATATCATAAATATCTGTTAGTTCATTCTTATTGTAGTAGTGTTTGTTTTATAACGATTTTCTTAGCAGCCGACGTAATGTTCCTAACTTCAGTTTTTCATGGTTGTGGAATGTTTGCACTGTTGGGGTAAGATGACTTTTTTTCCTAATTTCTAAATATTATGGAAAAGAAATGGAGGAAGATATGGTACAAGTCGAAAATTTGGACTTAAACTTATTTCAGATAAGTTTTATTTGTCGCATAAAAATCATTTGCGACGGAAAATTTATATGACATAATAAAAGTCAAGGAAACAAAATATCTCAGTTGCCAAAATTCATTTTAAGATAAATTTCATTTGACTTTAATTCTTAGGTACCAGTTGGAAAATGTGTCCTTGAGAAATAGTGACAATTCGGCTAAAGATGAAGATCTGAACCGTGAACTATTAAAATATATTAAAACACATGCTGAAGTTTTAGAGTTAGTATCATGTATCCATGATGGCTTCTTATTAGCATATAAGTAAATTTTTATATAAAAATATCAACTTTTTATATTTATTTATTTCTTTAAACTGTTTTGTAATTAATATTATATCATTTATTATTATTAATTGATACCAATATTTATATTGTACTTTAACAAATTTACGTTAACTAACGTTTTCTCTTCTTCTCCTGTAAAAGTTTTGCAGAACTTTTGGAATCAACGTATTCGACAACTTTTCTTTTTCAAACAGGAATTAATGTCATTTCAATGAGTATCATACTTTTACAGGTAATTCAAAACATACACTTTATACAATAAACATAATTTATTCATAAATAGTTTTTTTTTAAATACCATTTGATTTGTAAGATATTATTTTTTTTATTGTTAAATCCAACACTAACACTATTATGTCCGTAAAAATCAATTTTTTAAAGAAAAATGACCGTAAAGTCCGTAATTTGATTAGTTGTTTAAAAGAAAAATTTTCTTCAAAAGAAGAGAAAGATTTATTTAACCCACGTAAAGTTGCATTTGTGTTAATGAACGAAATATTTTCTCAGATTTTAGTGAAACTGGATAATCCAGATCAAGCAGTCAAGTACGTAGCCAGTGCACTTGGTCAATTAATACACTTGTACATGAATAGTTCGTCATGTCAGAAATTAATAGATCACAGTTTAAGCATTCAGAAGTCTATGTAAGTATATGAATTTAGAAGAAAACTTTACACAAATATATCATATTTGAGAAAAAAAATTAATTTGACATAGTCCCATTACAATTGTAAATATTAATCTAAAAAACATTTACATCTGTTATAATGGAAATATTAATATTAAAAATTTAAATTTTAGTATTTAGTAAAATTTATGTTTTAAAATTTTTTTAGTTATTCTTCTCCATGGTATTTATTTCCAATAGAATTGAGACATTTAATACAAATAGCATTAATGAGGGTAGTTAAACCTTGTCAAATTACTGCTGGTAAACTTTATGTTATGTCAATGGAAAATTTCTCTACGGTTGGTCGAGTTTAATTTCAGTAAATTTCATTACGAGAAAAATATTTACAAATTAACCCTTTAACGCCACTGGGAAAAATATGTCCCACCTATAAAAAAAGTTTAAAATTTTTTAAGAAGTTTAATAGTTTTAAATTCAAATTTGGGGCGTTTTATTCAGCAAGGAAAAAATCGCTCGACCAGAGTGTATCTAAATAAGGTTTTAATTTGCTCTCGTATAACAAGTTTCAAGCTAATTCGATGAGTTTAAAAAATTTGTTCGCCATATTGGATCTGCCATTTTAAATTTTGAAAACTGCCATCAAATCCGTAATCAGCCTTTCTAAAGATCTCTAAAAAATATATTTGATTTGTAAAAGTTTTCTGCTTCCTTCCTGGGAATGTTAAAGGCTTAAATTGTGAATATGGGAAAAATTATCATACTAATAGAGTAATTATTTGTGATAAAATATTAAGGTACTGAGGACATCGATGTCATACTTTACTGTTCTGTTATCTATGAGATAGTTCAAAATTCAGAAGTAAAAAGGTAAAAAATTCTTTGCACTTTATCAATAATACTAAATTCTCTATATTTAAATATTTATGTTTAAATGAATAAACAAATATTGATAGTCAATGATGATGTTCAATAATTTAAGAAATATTTTCCCTTTTTTTAGGCTAAATGTTTACCAAAGAAAGAGTTCTTAAAATAATTGGGAAATTGGATTTTCAATCACAAATTTGGAGTTTGTATTCGCAGTATAAAATAGATCTTGGATATTTTCATATTATATCGTCAACAGTATTTATTTCTTCGCACTTTTTGCCTATAAATAATAATTATTAGAACAAATATGGTGACCAGGAATATAATTGATGTTCTGCTAAATAAGACGATAATGAAACGGGGATTAACTATATAAACATATAAAATTTACGTCCTAATGCGGATTCTATATTTATTTACTAGTATTATTTTAAGGCCATTGAAAGTAGAACGTTTAAGATTACTTGAACAGAATTTTAAATTTAAATGCTTATAAATATAACAAATATTATAAGTATTATAATTATTAATATCTCCTATACGTCAAAGTTCCCTCACTTTTTAAAATTATATTTTTTTGAAAAAAAAAAATTTTATTGAAAGCGGATAAACAGTTTGTAAATTGTACGATATATCTTGGAGAGTTTAAGAGAAATTATAAATGAATGTAGAAATTCAATTATTATTGGAAGTAATAAAATTCTTCGTAAAAATTTAATTATGTTCATAAATTTAAAAAAAAAATTATTGTCAAAATGTCAATTATCTTTAGAAATAGAAATAATAAAATTTTTTGTAGAAATTCAATTATTTTCCACAATTTTAATTAAATTCATGTCGCAAAAAATTAAATATTATTAAAAAATAATAACATTTTAGTAAAGTTTCGATTTAAGATGTCTTTATTGTAGAAAAGGTCTTTGAATAATAAGGCCTTTCCTACAATACAGACGATAAAATCAAAACTTTACTGCAATGCTGTAAAGAACAAATTTTCCCATTTATAACTTTAATTTATAATTTTAAAAAAATACATTTAATTTTGCTCTATCGCATTATTCACTTGAGGAGTTTCATATGAGATTGAGGGGTCAACTCTCGGATTTTTTTCAAATTTCATTTTTCAATAGAGTTTGTTTGCCTATGTAATTATCCCAAATATTAATTAAAAATATTTAATATTTTGTTAGATATTTGCATTAACAAATTAATGCAATATTTTTTTTAAACTTGAATAACTTTTTTATTTTTGCTCATAGAAAGTAAGCAATATTTATCTTTTTTTCAGCTTGATTAAAGGCCGATAACAGGTTTAAATATTAAAAAACAAATTTATTTTTTAAATAAATTTATTAAAAAAGTTAATTTTTATTTAATTAATTTTTTTTTCAAAACATTTGATTCATTCTAAACAAAAAACATTCAGACAACTTTTTTCTATAAGCAAAAATAAAAAAGTTATTCAAGTTTAAAAAAAATATTGCATTAATTTGTTAATGCAAATATCTAACAAAATATTAAATATTTTTAATTAATATTATATGAAACTCCTCACTTATATTACTCCCAATATTACGAACTAGTAATTAAAATTTCTAAAAAAATATTCTACTTACCATCGTAAAAGAGAGAAATAATTTTCTTCACATCTAAAGTACCTACGATTTGAATACTAATAATAAAACAATAAAAAGAAAATTGCAATACATATGCATATTGTTTCCTCTTCTCTAAAATTTTATTCATAAATTTTTAAATTGACAGGATATTGACAGAAACAGTTTTTTCTCTCTAATAATACAGAATTATCATTTTAAATAAAAAGAAAAGATTTGGCTACTTAGAAAAATTTTATCTACCTGGAATACAAAGTAGCATTTGAGTATTATTAATAAATAATGAGACAATGAAAAGAAGTCTTGAGAAAAAATTTTTTTTCTTTCCCCTGAAAAAAATCAAGAATTGACAGATTGATCTTTTTTTTTCTTAATAATATAGAAGTCATATCCAGGTGTTGCAATAATATCTTTGATATATTTAAAAGTCTTGATGAGAAATAATAGTTCGTTTATAGAGAAAAGTAGTTCCTTTCGAATTACAGAAAATACGAAATGGTAAAACTTTACTTTGCTTGATTGGACAATGGTCATTTCAATCTACAACGATTGCTCTACTGGCATTTTTTATTATGATTGGGTTTACATTTTCCCAACTTTATATACAGATTGTAAAAATTGTTTTTTTAAATGAAAATTTTCTTTTTTGTTAACTAAAGATAAGAAAACTGTTTCCCGTTTTTTGCGAAACAGTGACAAAAAACTTGTTACTGTTTAATGAAGTGAAAATATTTATACACTTTTATTCGACGATTTGTTATTGGCCAAATATGAATATGGTTGTTGATATTGGCACGACACTTATGATTACGTTTCTGAGTTTTGCAAAAGTAATCAACTCGAAGAATGTAAGTACAATTTTTTTATTTATTTCACTAACGATGTTAACATTCCAGATAGCTCGTAAGTTTATACGGCAACTTTAGAATATTAAAATTATTTGATAACATTAAACTTAAATTTTTAAATTTAATATCTTTTAAATTTTTATTTTTACAATAAAATTTATCACATTTGTTTTAGATGACAAATATTTTACTAAGAATGCAAAGTCATTGAATATTTTTGAAAGGCACTTCTGAACTTAAAATAAAATAATTGGGAAAGTCGTTTTTCTATCACAAGTGTGTAGTTTGTATTCAGTATAAAATAGATCTTGGATATTTCCATATTATATCAACAGCATTTTTTTCTACTCACATACTTTTCGTCTATACACTAAGAAAACGATTTATTTGATTCAAACATATTTTGTTTAAATCAAACTTAAAATATCTTTGCTATACAGTCAAACAAATTTAAGTTTAATTCAAACATATTTTTTGGTTCATTTATAGAAATAATAAATTTAATTCAAACATAATTTATAGTTGATTTTAAATTGTTTATTATAAACTTTTGAGTTTGAATCAAACCTAAAATTTTTAAACATAATTATTTAAACAAAAATTATTTTTGAATCAATGCAGTGAATATTTTCTATATATTGGAATTAAGCTTACAAACTAATTTCAATTAAACAAAATCATTTAAAATTATTTTTCTTTTTAAATTAAGTATAATGTTTTCTCAGTGTAAGTAATAATTATTAGAACAGAACAAATATTGGGACAAAGAATTTAAGTGATGTTCTGCTAAATGAGATGATAATGAAACGGTGATTAATTATATAATCATCGAAAATTTACGTTATATTTATTTGCCAGTATTATTTTAAGGCATTGTGAAAGTAGAACGTTTTAGATTTCTTTGAACAACATTTTAAATTGAAATATTGATAAATATTATAAGTATAATATGTTTTACAGATACTTTAAATATTATAATAATAGAAACATTATAAATGTTATAAATATTGTAAGTATTATAAATAGTATAAATAGTATAAATGTCATAAGTATTATAAATATTAATACTTGCACATAAAACCGAAGTCTGAAGCAGTTTTGCATCTTAAAACCAAAATGTCTGAAAAGAAGTCTTATTTTTGAGTTTAAGGTTGGATTGGATTGATTTTAAAATTTAAAATCATACTTTTGTGACTAAAATTCATTTAAAAGAATTTTAATAACTATTTATTAACCTTAAGCACATTTCAGCTGAAAAGATGCAGATGAAATTGTAAATTTATGTAAAATCTTTATATTACTGTACGGCGGAAAATTTTTACTCTTTACGATTTTTTTAATACATATTTTAATTAATTATTAATCTATTTCTGTATATTAACTGACGAGATAACTGATAACTGATGAGATGACAGGTGGTTATTAATAATATAGGCTTTGCATCATCGATTAAAGACATTAATATTAAACTTTAATTTATATTAAACGAAGAATAGAGTCGGAAGAAAGCCATTCTCGTTGATATATATTTAAAAGTTAAAAGTCTTGTTGAGAAATAGTAGTTCCTTTGTAGAGAAAAGTATTTTTTTTCGAATTTCAGAAAAAAATATGAAATGGTGGAATTTATTGAAATGCGTCATTATCGGCTTAGTAAAACTTTACTGTGCTTGATTGGACAATGGCCATTTCAATCGACCGCGAATGCTATATTGCCATATTTTATTATGATTGGGTTTATAGGTACTCAACTGTACTTACAGGTTGTAAACATAATTTTCCTTTTTTTGTGTCGAAAAAAGAAATTTCTTCGAAAAACTGTTGAAAAAAATATTAAAAACTTTATTGAAATAAAAAAAAAAGTGTTAATGAGGTAAAAATATTTATTGTATAGGTTTATTCGACGATTTGTCATTGGCCAAATATGGATTTGGTTATTGATATAGGTTCGACACTTATGGTTGCTGCTCTATGTATAGCAAAAATAACCAACTGTATTATAAAATCGAGGAATGTAAGTAAAAATTTTTCTTTTTTTTGCCAATAATATTAACAACTCAAAAAGATCGTAACCTTACGGCAGGCTCATCATATTAACATCATAAATTTAACATTAAACTTAAATTTAGAAATTTAAAAAAAAATTAAAAATTTTTTTTAATATTAAATTTTTATATTTGTTTTAGATGAAAACAATTTTATTAAGAATGCAAAGTCATTGGATCTTTTTGAAAGGCACTTCTGAAATTGGAATTTTGGAAAATTATGCAAATAATGGTTACAAACGGGCACTACTTTATACTCGTAAGTTTATGTGTTTTAAAAATTGAAAATTTTAATTTTTTTAAACTTAAATTATTTTGTATTTAAAAGAAGGTTTTTTTAATTGGAATTATTTCTAATAATTAACATTTTTTTTATAGAACTTCTGTATTTTACAGTAGTAATGTATATCATAGCGCCACCAATTCAGGCAATTGCTGAATACTGTTTAGAAGGAAGAAATCAAACATATCCTCTATTATTTCCAGTTCAAAATATCGTGAATGTGGAGAAATATCATAAATATTTGTTAATTCATTCTTGCTTTAGTACTTTTTGTTTTTTAACGGTTTTTCTGGCAGCTGACGTAATGTTTTTAACATCCGTTTCTCATGGCTGTGGAATGTTTGCTGTATTAGGGTAGGAAAAAGTTTTTTTATATTAATTTTCATAAATTGTGAAGAAGAAAGGGAGAAGGATACCTTAGAAGTCAGAAATCTGTTCCGAAATCTTGTTCGAGTAATGTTTGTGTCAAATAACTATTGTATTTATATTTTTGTTATATTATTAATATTTGATATTTAGCATACTTAATGTATTTTTACGCTAAATGTTACAAAACATAACCTCAAGTGTTTTTTGCTGCTAAGGTATACACTTCTTTTGAGAGTGCGTCAAATAATTTTAAAAAAATAAATAATTCATAGGTACCAATTAGAAAATGTATCCTCGAGAAATAATAACAATTTTGCTAAAGATGTAGATTTGAACAGTAAACTTTTAAAATACTTAAAAACACATGCTGAAGTTTTAAAGTGAGTATCACTGTTTCCATGGAGGTTTCTTTTTAACAAATTAATTGTAGTTCTTTTTTCTCTTCGTAAATAGGAAAATAATATTTATTGAAGTAAAGTTTAAAATATTTTTGTGCTACTTACGACATTTTTTATTTTAATTAATCTACATTAACTAATATTTTCCTTTTTCCTCATGCAAAAGTTTTGTAGAACTTCTGGAATCGACGTATTCGACAACTTTTCTCTTTCAAACAGGAATTAATGTCATTTCAATGAGTATCATACTTTTACAGGTAATGAAATAAATTATTATGTAATTGAAAATATTTTTAATTTTGTTATGTCAAAATTTAACCTAATGTTTAGCCTGTTGTTATAGAATCGATTCTTTTTGTAAATTTAGGTTAAATTTGATCGAATTCTACGTATCAAAATTATTTTTAATTATTTAAGGTCTTTCTACAATTGAAGTTTAATATTCTCTAATTTCTTTACTTTTACAAAGAGAACTGAAACTTAATTTTTTTTAGATTCTAGTTAAACTGGATAATCCAGAGCAAGCAGTAAGGTACGTGGCAAGTGCACTTGCTCAATTATTACACTTGTACATGAATAGTTCGTCATGCCAGAAATTAATTGACCACAGTTTAAACATCCAGAAATCTATGTAAGTACCTAGCAGAAAACTTTACACGACTAGCACAATTGTTATTTTGAAAAATTTATATTTTGAAATTGTTTTCAGTTACTCTTCTCCGTGGTATTTATTTCCAATAAAAATGAGACATTTGACACAAATAGCATTAATGAGGGTAATTAAACCTTGTCAAATTACTGCTGGTAAACTTTATGTTATGTCTATGGAAAATTTCTCCACGGTTGGTTGAGTTTAATTTTTTTTAAATTTCATACCGAAAAAATATTTACAAATTAAGTTTAAAATCTTTAAAGCTGGTTAATATTTTTTATTCAAATTTGGCGCGTTTTCATTAGCAAAGAGGAAACTGTAAAAACAGCTGCACTATAAAGTATCTAAATTTAGTTTTAAAAAAAGAAAAACAGTTTTTAAGTTTTACTAATTTTTAAAAACATTATTTGATTTTCATATTAAAACTTGTCACTTGGGTGGCTTTTTAAGCTCGTCGATCAAGAATCTAAAGTTACTTTTCCAATATTCATAATTAACTATGAATATTGCAAGAATTATTTTTAAAAATAAAAATTAGATTTGTAATAAGACACAGATAAAACTTTCGATTTTGAAAAAGTCGTCCGCCATTTTGAATTTTGACAAAAAAATCAAAAGATTAGTAATCACTGACGTCGAAAACCCCAAAATAGCAAATTTCAAGCTAATTCGATGAATTTAAAAAAAATAGGTTCGCCATATTGGATCCGCCATTTTGAATTTTAAAAATTGGCATCGGATCCTTAATCAGCGTTTCTAAAGATCTATAAAAGTATTATTTTGTTTTTTTAATGTTTCCTTCTTCCATCCTGGGAGTGTTAAAGGCTTAAACATTGAATAGGGGAAAAATTATCATACTAACATATAGTAATTATTTGTACAAATTATCATACTAATGTAGTAACTATTTGTAATAAAATATGAAGGTTATAAGAACATCGATGTCATACTTCACTGTTCTACTATCTGTGAGATAGTTAAAAATTCAAATTAAAAAAGGTAAAAATTTCTCCGCATTGTTTTCAAGAGTTCACAAAAATTCTTTATCGAATTAAATTAAATATATTTACACTTAGTTAAATAAATAAAAATTTACAGACAACAATCATGTTCGATATTTGAAAAAATATTTTCACCTTTTGTTTTTTTAGGACAAATACTGATCAACGTGTCCTTAATGGTTATTGATGATGATGCCTTTTCCTTGCGATATTTTTTCAACCACAATTGTGCAGTTTGTATTGAGCACAAAATAGATCTTGATATTTCCATATTATATTATTGTCAACAGCATTTATTTCTTCGCACTTTTCGTCTATAAATAATAATTATTAGATAAATTATTATTGCAAGGAATTTAATTGAAACTGTATGGCACTAAAAGGGTCGTTAATTTACTTGCAATTTATGTTAGCTATTAATTGTTAATTATTATTAATTTTTGTTAATTTTAGTAACATGTGTTTCTTTAACGAATGAATGAAAATTGGTTACCATCTCGGCTGTCTTCTTACATAAATTGATAAAAGTTATAAATAAACAATATGACATTTTAAAAATCGCTTTTTTATTTTTTGCAAGCTTATTAGAGTGCAAAAGTTTTCGTAAATTTTCAAAATTAATATAAGACACTTTTAAATTCAGAAGTTTAGTCACTGTTGCCTCACTTTTTTACCAGATTTAAAAGTGTTTTATGTTAATTAATTTTGAAAATATTAAAACTTTTGCACGTAATTGCCCTTTCTTGTTATGTTTTAGACCTACTTATAAAGTATAAGCTCAATTTTACTAATATTAAGATAAAGTGGTCGAAAAATTGTAACACTGCGAAGTTTAATTAACAACATACTTTACCTTCAATAATAATATAATTTAATTGTAGTTGTTAGTTTATTTTTTAATTTTTTAATTTAAAATTAAAAAAAAAAATTTTAACTTATTGTAAGAAAATAATATTATTATTTTTGAAATTCGGTACGGAACTCCGAGTAACAAAAAAGGGTAAATTTTAACAGTATAGTTCGAAAGAAGATTTCATTTTTATGTGTAACAAAACGCAAAGTATGATTTGAATATTTTAAAGAAATAATGCAGCGGTAAAACTAAATCTTTTCACAATTCTCGCAACTTATTTCACTCTTTGCAAGATTAATGTCTTGTACACTGACGGATAGACGTAGGAGGAGTATATTCGTTTTAAATAATACAGGAATCACATCATCGACATTTGAATTATTAATATTAAATATATACATTTGTGTGAGGTGAGATTGAATCCGTAGAATTCATTTTAAACTTTTTTCGTTTTAAAACTTTTCGAGGGAGATTGTAATATAGTTATTTGTATATTATATACCATTATATTAACAATGTCAGATTTTTTTCAAATTCATTACTATCGTTTGAATAAAATTCTCCTCTCTATCATTGGACAATGGCCATTTCAATCAGCAATGGAGTCTCGCATTATATTTTTCATTATGATAGTAACCACTTTATCTGAAGTTTATATGCAGGTCATTTTACAAAATATTCACTAAAAAAAATTAGACTTATTTTTTACTATTTTTGTCAATTTACACCTTGAAATTACACTTTTTTTTGCAATACGTAAAAGAAAACGTAACATTTTTTGTTTATTAAATCTTTTGACAAATATTTGCCAGATTCTTTCTATAATAGGTTATTGGCCAGATTTGGAAATAATTGCTGAAATTGTATCGCCTCTTATTATTGGAATAATTTGTTCAATAAAATTGGGTAATTGTATTATTAATAGGAAAAAGGTGAGAGAAAATTTTTGGAAACAACTTGTTTTTTTTGGTTTATAATTTGACTTTTGTTCCTTTCATGTTTGACTTTTATTGTGTGAAAATTTTAGTTTTTTGTGTTGGTTTGTTTAATTAGAATTTAAATAAAAAAACATGCTTAAAATGGGTTTTGTTGTTTTAGATGAAAGAGCTTTTAGTAAAAATGGAGATTTATTGGACGGCTTATTTGAACGATCCTTTAGATATTGATGTTTTAAAGAATTATTCGAGTTATAGTAAAAAAATGACATTACTTTATACAAGTATGTTATATATTTATATGAAATAAATATGAATCAATAAATATATTTCGTGGAATTTAATTGTTCTCTTTTAGAAATCTGTATTGTAGCCATATCGTTGTTTATGCTCGGTCCAACACTTCAGTCAATTGCAGAAATTGTTTTGCCAGGAAAAAATCAAACCTATCCCATGCCATATCCAATTCATAATATAATGAATCTTGAGAAATATCATAAAATTGAATTAGTTCATTCCTACTTTAGTACATTTTTTTTTGTCTCAGTTGTGGTGGCAATAGACACAATGTTTATAACATATATGAGTCACTGCTGTGGAATGTTTGCAGTATTAAGGTGACAAATATTACATTAATTTCTCTAATTATGGTATAAATAATTATTATTTTGTTACTTTCTTTTGTTATTTTATTTATATTTTATAGTTATTTTATAGTTATTTTATAGTTATTTGCTATTTATTTAGTATCTTTCTAAGTAACATTTAAACTGTAAAATATCCAATAGGAGTCAATTGAGTAGAATAATACCGAAGAACATTGAAGAACCTCAAGAGTGGTTGAAGGATTTAGACAATGAAGTGTTTAATAAGATTGTTAAATGTATTGAGCATCATTCGGACATTTTGGAGTTAGTATTTTACCTACTTGTGGTTATTAAACCATTGTGTCTTCAACTATTAATATTTGTTAACATATTAACCTATTAACCTATTAAACTATCAATTTATTAATATTCAATATTAATTTTTTCACTTTGACTCTTGATTTGATTTTAATTTTGACTTTCAATTTTGTTTCGATTTTCACTGTAATAGATGTTAAAATTAAAGTCAAAGTGTGAGTGAAAATGAAAGTCATTCTCAACGTTAAATTCAAAGTCTTCAAAGTTTTAAACATGAAAGTAGAAATCGAATCGAAGGTCAAATTTCGGAATTTTCCCTTTATAAGCGATTTTAAATACATTATATTTTTATTTAATTATCCTTTTTTAAACACTCGATTTATTGAAATAAAATGAATTTTATTTACACGTTAGATTTGCAGACCTTGTGGAATCTGCTTATTCGACGAGTTTTCTCTTTCAAATTGGAATTAATATTCTCGTGATGAGTATCACTGGAGTACAGGTAATAAACTAATTTTTTATACAACAAAATTTTTAATTTAATGTTCGAACTGAATTTAAAAGTTGATTTTAAAAATTATAAATAATTTAAAATCAACCATAAGCAACAAATTTTGTTTCAAACACTTTTGCCCCAAAATGCATATTTTGAGAAATATTTAAGAGGTTTCATAGTTTAGCCACACCTTGTTTAATACTCCAAATAATCGTGTCTCTCAAATTAATTATTTTTGTAATCAATAAAATTAAAAAAAAATAATAAAAATAATAAAATTTTTCTTGTTCAGATTGTCATCAATTTGGAAAATCCTGAACAAGTACTTAGATGGCTCTCAAGTGTAAATGTTCAAGTATTACATTTGTATATGAATAGTTTGCCATGCCAAAAATTAATTGATCACAGTCTTAGCATTCAGAATGCAGTGTAAGTAATTGATTTTTATTTTAAGATTTCTTTATAAAAATGTACTATTATTTACTAATTATAATATTGCTAATTAATATACTAAACTACTAATTTCATTACTATTATTTACTAATTATAATATTGATAATTAATACAGTTAATTAATTTAGTTACAATTAAATTAATTTTATTAGTTTACTTAATTTTAATTTAATTCATCTTATTAATTTTACTAATTACTAATTTGTCTCTCTATGCAGATACTTCATTCCATGGTATTCGTTTCCACTAAAAGCAAGGCCACTGATAAAAATAATTTTGATGAGAGTAATAAATCCTTGTCAAATAACGGCTGGAAAATTGTACGTCATGTCTATGGAAAGTTTCAGTTTGGTAGGTTTTATTTAATTATTGTATATTATATAATTAATAGAAAAAATGATTTGTTTTAAATTGTTTTGGAAAAATAATAAAAATGACATATTATTTTTAAGATACTCAAAACATCAATGTCCTACTTCACACTCCTATTATCCGTAAGATAAATTATTGCATTAGGCAAACATTTAGAATTCCAAAAAAGTAGAAATTATTATTATCAATAGTTTTATTACAAACTTGTAAGTACTATTAAAAAAAGGTATTAAAAAAAGTGTCAACATTTATATCTTGATAAACATGTTATCAGGTATTTTTTGCAATAACTGAATTAATTTTTGTATATATAGAAGTGTTCGAATAAAAATACAAATACACTTTTTAATTGTTTGAAAATTTATTTACAAAAAATATTTTTAAATACGTTATTTGAAAAAAATACTTCCCCCCATCCCCTCTCTACTCCTAAACGTCAAAGTTACTCTATTTTTTAAAATTAGTTAGTTTTTTGAAAAAAAAAATTTATTGAAAAAGGATAAAATGTTTGTAAATTGTAAGATATATCTTGGAGAATTTTAAAGAAATTATAAATGATTGCAGAAATACAATCATTATTAAAAGGAATAAAATTCTTCGCAAAAATTTAATTATGTTCAAAAATTAAAAAAAAAATTATTTTCAAAATTTTAATAAAATTCATGTCAAAATTTCAATTATTTTTAAAACTTTATCCTCGAATTCATTAATTTCCAGTATTTACTATTTTAATAAAATTTCCCGAAAGAAAATCAATAATTAAAAAAAAAATTTAATAAAATTCTACGCAAAATTTATTTATTTTCATAAAATAATAAAAATGTCACCAAAAAGGTTTCAAATTTAAATCTTTGAAAATTTGAATTTTTAATACTTTTAACAATAATATTGTGCAATTAATTTTTCCAGAAAGTTTAATTGCGAATTTTTTTTGAAATTTTTTTTTCGAATATATAATTAATTGAAGAATTTACGAATATTTTAAATTTTGTAAAATTGAATTGAAAATAAATGCATTGGAAAATAGTCAAGGAACTTTTTCTAAAATTATTAAAAATAATGGAATTATAGAAAAATTTTAGTTCAAAATAAAACAAAACAAAAATTTATTTTGAAAAAGTTACAAATTAATGCAGAAATTTAATTACTTTGAAGAGTAATAATATTCTTCGCAAAAAATTAAATATTAATAAAAAATAATAACTTTTTAGTAAACATTCGATTAAAAAAATACATTTAATTTTGCTCTATCGCATTGTTTACTTCTATTGATGCAAATATTACAAAATATTAATTAAAATTTCTAAAAAAATATTCTACTTACCATCGTAAAAGAGAGAAATAATTTTTATCACATCTAAGGTACCTATACGATTTGAATACTATAAGGATAAAACAATAAAAAGAAAATTGCAATACATATGCATATTTTTTCCTCTTCTCTAAAATTTTATTTATAAATTTTTAAATTGACAGGATATTGACAGAAACAGTTTTTTCTCTCTAATAATACAAAATTATAATTTTAAATAAAAAAAAAAGATTTGGCTACTTAGAAAAATTTTATCTACCTGGAATACAAAGTAGTATTTGAGCATTATTAATAAATAATGAGACAATGAAAAGAAGTCTTGAGAAAAATTTTTTTTTCTCTCCCGTGAAAAAAATCAAGAATTGACAAATTGATCTTTTTTTCTTTCTTAATAATATAGAAGTCATATCCAGGTGTTGGAATAATATCTTTGATATATTTAAAAGTCTTGATGAGAAATAATAGTTCCTTTATAGAGAAAAGCAGTTCCGTTCGAATTACAGAAAATACGAAATAATGGAATTTTGTGAAATGCGTCATTATCGGCTTAGTAAAACTTTACTTTGCTTGATTGGACAATGGCCATTTCAATCTACAACGAATGCTCTACTGGCATTTTTTATTATGATTGGGTTAACATTTTCCCAACTTTATATACAGGTTGTAAAAATTGTTTTTTTAAATGAAAATTTTCTTTTTTGTTAACTAAAGATAAGAAAACTGTTTCCCCTTTTTTGGGGAACAGTGACAAAAATAATTGTTACTGTTTAATAAAGTGAAAATATTTATTCAGTTTTATTCAACGATTTGTTATTGGCCAAATATGAATATGGTTGTTGATATTGGCACAACACTTATGATTGCTTTTCTTAGTTTTGCAAAAGTAATCAACTGTATTGTAAAATCGAAGAATGTAAGTTAAAATTTTTTTTTTTTTAACCAACAATGTTTATATTCCAGATAGCTCGTAAGCTTATATGACAACTTTAGAATAATAAAATTATTTTATAACATTAAACTTAAATTTTTTAATTTAATATCTTTTAACTTTTTATTTTTACAATTATCACATTTGTTTTAGATGAAGAAAATTTTACTAAGAATGCAAAGTCATTGGACTTTTTTGAAAGGCACTTCTGAAATTGGAATTCTGGAAAATTATGCTAACAGTGGTTACAATCTGTCACTGATTTATACGAGTACGTTAATATAAGTTTTTCAATTAAAACTTAAATGATTCAATTAAAAAATTATTGCTAAAGAATGTAAATTAAAAAATTTTCTTTATGAGTAATTTCAAAAATTGTTTTCTTTTAAAGGACTTATGTACTCTATGATTACATTATTTACCCTGCCACCAACAATTCAGTCAATTGTTGAATTTTATTTAAAAGGAAACAATCAAACCTATCCTCTAGTATTTCCAGTTCAAAATGTCGTGAATGTGGAGAAATATCATAAATATCTGTTAGTTCATTCTTATTTTAGTAGTGCTTCTTTTATAACGATTTTCGTAGCAGCCGACGTAATGTTTTTGACTTTCGTTTATCATGGTTGTGGAATGTTTGCAGTACTGGGGTAAGATGACATTTTTTTCCTAATTTCTAAATGTTATGGAAAAGAAATGGAGAAAGATACGGTAGAAGTCGAAAATTTGGACTTTAACTTATTTCAGATAAGTTTTATTTGTCGCATAAAAATCATTTGCGACGGAAAATGTATTTGACATAATAAAAGTCAGGAAACATATATCTCATTTGACACAATTCATTTTCAGATAAATTTTATTTCACATTAATTCATAGGTACCAGTTGGAAAATGTGTCCTTAAGAAATAGTGACAATTCGGCTAAAGATGAAGATCTGAACCGTGAACTATTAAAATACATTAAAACACATGCTGAAGTTTTGGAGTTAGTATCATGTTTCCATGAAGGCTTCTTATTAGCTAATATATTAATTTTTTTATTTATTCCTTTTTTTGATTCAATTATTTTTTAATAAATGTTATAGCATTTATTATTTTAATTCATTCATACTTATATTTATTTTCTTCTTTAAAGAATTTACATTAACTGAGGTTTTCTTTTTTTCTCCTGTAAAAGTTTTGCAGAACTTTTGGAATCAACGTATTCGACAACTTTTCTTTTTCAAACAGGAATTAATGTTATTTCAATGAGTATCATACTTTTACAGGTAAATTTTTTTGAAAATGTTTCATTCAGTTTTAAAAAAATATTATTTAAAGTTTTTATTTTGTATTATATATTCTTATTAAATAATTTACGAATAATTGAAATTTGTAAAATTGAGTATAGTAAGCAAATGGATTTAAGGTCTTTTTACAATTTCATTCTTTTTTTCTCCACAATTCGAAAACTTTCTACACCTGTAGAGAAAAATTTTATTTACAACAAATATGATAAATACAAAAATTTATATTTTCCTCAGCGCCAACTTGATTATTTGAACCACGTTTTTTTCGTGTTAATGAACTAAATATTTTCTCAGATTTTAGGGAAACTGGAAAGTCCAGATCAAGCAATGAGGTACATAGCCAGTGCGATTGGTCAATTATTACACTTGTATATGAGCGATTCCATGTCAAGTGATCAAGGTGGAGAAAAATTTTTCTCCAATCGTAGCAAAACTTGGGGCTTTTGTAGTACTCATAGATAGTAATTTTTCGTGAAAATATTTTTTTACCCAGTCCATTATTTTCCGAGGGGGAGGGGGTTAAATTTTTGTGTTTTTTAGTGCAATGCTTATTTCAATAATTTTTTACTCTTAAACAAATAAACATACAAATTTGACAAAGTACATTTTGGAAAGGTTTTTTCATGCTCTTTCGATTGGAAATAAGCATTTTGAAAAAAAAAATTTTTTGACCCAAAAAAATCAAAATTAAAAATAAATTTCAATTTTTGGGGGAGAAAGGTACGATTTTTTTTTTTTTTTTTTTTTTTTTTTTTTTTGAAACGAAAGCTGAGGTTTTTTCCTAAAAGGACATATAAATGATAAAGTGGGACTAGAATGTTTAAATATTGAAAAAAAGAATTTTCTCCAAAACGGAGCTAAAAACCGGGTTTTGAGCGCTCCGGCGAGTAGAAAACTCTTTTTTTCAATGTTTAAACATTCTAGTCCCACTTTACCATTTATATGTCCTTTTAGGAAAAAACCTCAGCTTTCGTTTAAAAAAAAAAAAAAAAAAAAAAATCGTACCTTTCTCCCCCAAAAATTGAAATTTATTTTTAATTTTGATTTTTTTGGGTCAAAAAAATTTTTTTTTTCAAAATGCTTATTTCCAATCGAAAGAGCATGAAAAAACCTTTCCAAAATGTACTTTGTCAAATTTGTATGTTTATTTGTTTAAGAGTAAAAAATTATTGAAATAAACATTACACCAAAAGACCCCTTGATCACTTGACGTGGAATCGCTCATATGAATAGTTCGTCATGCCAGAAATTAATGGATCATAGTTTAAGCATTCAGATGTCTATGTAAGTGCATTAATTTAGAAAAAATTTTACACAAGTAAATAATATTTGAATAAAAATTAATTTGATACAGTTTCATACGAATTGGAAATATTAATATTGAAAATTTAAATGTTCGTATTTGTTAAAATTTATGTTTTAAAAAATTGTTTTTAGTTACTCTTCATCGTGGTATTTATTTCCAATAAAAATGAGACATTTGACACAAATAGCATTGATGAGGGTAATTAAACCTTGTCAAATTACTGCTGGTAAACTTTATGTTATGTCAATGGAAAATTTCTCTACGGTTGGTTGAGTTTAATTTCTTTAAATTTCATTACGAGAAAAATATTTACAAATTAACCCTTTAACGCCACTGGGAAAAATATGTCCCACCTATAAAAAAAGTTAAAAATTTTTGAAGAAGTTTAATAGTTTAAAATTTAAATTTGGTGCGTTTTATTCAGCAAGGAAAAAATCGCTCGACCAGAATGTATCTAAATAAGGTTTTAACTTGCTCTCGTATAACAAGTTTCAAGCTAATTCGATGAGTTTAAAAAATTTGTTCGCCATATTGGATCCGCCATTTTGAATTTTGAAAACTGGCATCAAATCCGTAATTAGCGTTTCTAAAGATCTCTAAAATATATGTTTGCTTTTTTAAAGTTTTCTTCTTCCTTCCTGGGAATGTTAAAGGCTTAAATTGTGAATATGGGAAAAATTATCATACTAATATAGTAATTATTTGTGATAAAATATTAAGGTTCTGAGGACATCGATGTCATACTTTACTGTTCTGTTATCTATGAGATAGTTCAACATTCAGATTTAAAAAGGTAAAAAGTTCTTTGCACTTTATCAAAGACTACTAAATTCTCTATATTTAAATATTTATGTTTAAATGAATAAACAAAAATTGATAGTCAATGATGATGTTCAATAATTTAAGAAATATATTCCTTTTTTTAGGCTAAATGTTTACCAAAGAAAGAGTTCTTAAAATAATTGGGAAATTGGATTTTCAATCACAAATTTGTAGTTTGTATTCGTAGTATAAAACAGATCTTGGATATTTTCATATTATATCATCAACAGTATTTATTTCTTCGCACTTTTTGCCTATAAATAATAATTATTAGAACAAATATGGTGACAAGGAATTTAATTGATGTTCTGCTAAATAGGACGACAAAGAAAATGAAATTTTAAATTGAAATATTTAAAAATATTACAAAGATTATAAATATTATAAGTATTAAAAAAATTAATACTTACACATCACGAAGTCTAAAACAGTTTTGCATCTTAAAACCAAAATGTCTTTTAAAAAGCCTTATTTTCGGGTTTAAAATTGAATTGGGTTGATTTTCAAATTCAAAATCATATTTTTGAAACTAAAATTCATTTAAAAGAGTTTTAATAACTATCTATTACCTTTTAGCAAATTTCAGCTGAAAGGATGCAGATGAAATGGTGAATTTATGTAAAATCTTTTTTTATTTATTTATTGTATGTTATATAATTAAAAGAAAAAACAAACTTTAATTTAAAATTCTTCTGGAAAAATAATAAAAATGACAAATTATTTTTAAGATACTCAAAACATCAATGTCCTACTTCACACTCCTATTTAATTTTGCTCTATCGCATTGTTTACTTCTATTGATGCAAATATTACAAAATAATAATTAAAATTTTTTTAAAAATATTCTACTTACCATTGTAAAAGCGAGAAATAATTTTTTTCACATCTAAAGTACCTACGATTTGAATACTAAGGATAAAACAATAAAATGAAAATTGCAATACATATGTACATTTTTTTCCCTTCTCTAAAATTTTATTTATAAATTTTTAAATTGACAGGATATTGACAGACACATTTTTTTCACTCTAATAATACAGAATTATCATTTTAAAGCAAAAAAATAAAGATTTGGTTATTTAGAAAAATTGTATGTACCTGGAATACAAAGTAGCATTTGAGTATTATTAATAAATAACGAGACAGTGAAAAGAAGTCTTGAGAACAAATTTTTTTTTCTCTCCCGTGAAAAAAATTAACAATTGACGGATTGATCTTTTTTTCTTTCTTAATAATATAGAAGTCATATCCAGGTGTTGCAATATTAATGTTGAGTATATACGTAAGGTGAGGGTCTATAGAGAATACGCGTTAAAATGATAAAAACTTGAGGGAGATAATATTTTTTTTTATTTTAAATACTTGCAATGGTAGAACTTTCAGAAATTTCCTACTATCGACTGAATAGAATTCTTTTATCTATCATAGGACAATGGCCATTTCAATCAGTCAAGAGGGCTCGTATTACATTTTTCGTTATGATGACATTTTTATTGTCTCAACTCTATTTACAGGTCCTTTCAATTTATTCAGATTAAAAAAATTTGTTATTATATTTTTTTAATTTTTACATTCTTTACACACATGAGAAGCTGTTATTTTTTAATAGTAAAATAATATATTCCTTTTTTTAACAGTTTTTTCTGTTTTTTAACCAACAAGAGTTAGAAAATCGGTTTAAACAATTTTTCTTTTTTTGGTTTACTAATTTTGTGCAGATTACTTCTATGATAAATTATTGGCCAGACATGGATATGGTTGTGGAAAGTATTTTGCCTCTTATCATAGCCACAGTTTGTGCAGCGAAAATAAGTAATTGTATATTAAACAAGAAAAAGGTGGGCATTGTTTTTTTCTTTTTGTAAAAACAGTTTTTATTATTTTTTTGTTTGTTTTGTTTTTGATTGTTTTTCATTTGTCATTTATGATTTTTATCTGTGACATGCTTCCAAGAAAGGTACCTAAGAAGCAAACGAATTTTAAGGTCTTGTTTGACTTATTTTTATACCGCAATGAAAACTTTTTGGTTCTATTACAATAAAAAATTAGTTTTTATAAATTAATGAATTATTTCGATGTAATAATGACTTGAGATTGAGTGGCGTACATTCAGAGGTAATACAGATTTTTATTCGGAAAATTACATTTTTGCTTCCAAGGTGCATTTCTTCAGATCGCGTCTCATTTAGTATAGAAAAGTTTTGTCCTTATATAGGTAATGTTTGATAGTCCCTCCATGTTCTTGTATTTAGATGAAAGAACTTTTAATAAGAATGCAAAATCATTGGACGTCGTTGTACGGATTATCGGACGTTCAAATTTTAAAAGATTTTGCATCAGATAGTCAGCATATGACCATAATTTATTTAAGTTCGTAAAAAATTTTTTTCTTTTCAATAAAAAGTAGTGGGACATTTAGATAAAATAGTGAATATAAAACTTAGAAATTTGATTTTTTCACTAGGAATCATGTATGGTGCTTTGTTTATTTTCGTTCTTATTCCAACGCTCCAGTCGATTGGTGAGAATATCATTCCTGGACAAAATGTAACCTATCCTTTGCTATTTCCAGTCGAGAATATTATAAATGTAAAAAAGTATCATATATATTTGTTGGTTCATTCTTACATTAGTACATTTTATTTTATAACAATATTGCTATCGGTAGACACAATGTTTATAACCTACGTGTCACATTGCTGTGGAATGTTTGAAATCATAGGGTAACAAAAATTTTATTTTATTTTCTTATAATTTTCATACTAATAATAATTATATTGACATGTCTGCCCGCATTATTTTTCTACGTATCATTTAATTTTCAAAGTATCTAACAGGCATCGACTGAAAAATATAACAGGAAAAGGTATTCAAAATCCTGCCGAGTGGTGTGATACTTCAGACGATGAAGTTCATAGGGAAATCATAAAATGCATTCAAAGTCATATCGACATTTTACAGTTGGTATTTTCGAAAATTATATTTAAGATTAAATTTTGTTATTAAATAGTATACGAAATCTTGCAGCAAGTTTGCTATAAAATTATACGTACTATCAGAAAAGTTTTTAATTGATTGACGATTTTTTCTTCTCTTCAAGTTTTGCAGATCAACTTCAATCTGCATTTTCAAAAAGTTTTCTTTTTCAAATGGGATTCAATATGATTGTAATAAGTGTCACAGGTATACAGGTAATTAAGAACTTTATTCTCGACGATCAAAAAAGATTTATTCTTAAAGACTTAATGTTACTTCTTGTTTCTATTTTTTTGCGGAGAAATATTTAATGAATTAGTTTTTTGATTTGGGAGGCTAGTCGACACATAATCATTATATAAATTTGAAATTTTTCGCTTTCAGATTGTATTCAATATGGATAATCCGGATCAAGCAATGAGATGGCTTCCTTGTGGGCTCGGTCAAATATTACATTTATACATGCAAAGTCTCCCGAGTCAAAAATTAATTGATCACAGTCTTAATATGCAGAATGCTGTGTGAGTATCGAATATTAATAATAATTCCCCAATTATTCTAATTTCTCTACTTTAAGATATGGTTCACCGGCTGCTACTCTTGGAAAAAATTGATTTTCGATCATTTTCTTAAAATTAAAAAAAAATATTTCTTCCTGCAAAAATTGTGAAAAAATTTGGATAACCCTTTTGCGATGCTAAATTCTCAGTTGTTCAAGTTTAAATTTTCACTTTTACATGTAATTGTGTTAAAAATAAAAAATGTCAAACGCAATATCTCGTTTTTTGACATAGCAAATGTTTTTGAAATTTTTACCACATTTAAGATTTAAGGGCTACCCGAAGAAACATTTTCTCAAAATTTTAAGAAAATTCTTACAAGAGTAAAAATTATATATGAATTCTGAATGATTAGAAATTTTATTCTTTCTTTTTTATATATAGTTACTTTAGTCCATGGTATTCATTTCCATTAAAATCAAGACCTCTGATAAAAATAATTCTTATGAGAGTACTTATTCCTTGTCAAATAACAGCTGGAAAAATGTATGTCATTTCTTTGGAAAGTTTCGGTGTGGTACGTTTAAATATTCTTTTTACATATTAAATTTGAAATAATTTTTTCTTTCAATAATTTGAAATTGATACAGGGCTCGAACTAGTGAAAGTATTTAAAAATACGAACATTACGGATAAAAAATGAAAAATTACGAATAATTTTATTATTTCTAAAGATAATTGAAATTTTCACGAGAAATTTTAAAATTTTTTGAACTTAATTGATTTTCTTCGAAGAATTCTATTACTTTTCAAAATAATTCAATTTTTGATATCATTTTCAATTTTTCTAAAGTTTTCCAAATTATAACTTACAATTAACGGATTTTTTTATCCTTTTGGCATCAAATTACGGGCTTTAGGGTACTTTTTTAAAAAAAATGACATTTACAGTCTTGAAGTAACCCAGTAGGCACAAAAACATAAAACGTTCTTTAAACGTCTGTAGAACGTATAATGTCTGCCAATTTACGTTCTACAGACGTTCAAAGAACGTTTTTGTCTTTGTGCCCGCTGGGAAATTTACGGACCTAGTTCAAGCCCTGATTGATGGAGAAAAATAATAAAAATTCATATTATTTTTTAAGGTACTCAAAACATCAATGTCTTACTTTACTCTCTTCTTGTCTGTAAGATAATTATGCAAACATTTTGGAAGATATTAAAATTTTATCAACTATTTGAACTTGGTATTATTATTTAGTATCATCATCATCATAATATTAAATTTATTATTATTACTATTATATTGAAATTGTTATGAATATTTAAAAGTTTTGAGAAACAATTAATATTATTTAATTATTAATTATATTACTATGAATAATTTACGATTAATTATTAATTATAATTAGATCTTTTTTATTGTGTCTGGTCCTGTTTCACATATAGAATAAATATTTTTTATACTTACGTGAAAATCATGTCTTTCTAGCTTTTGCTGCACAAATAATTATTTTCTTTTTTTATTAAACCATCAAAATTGTAGAAAATTTATTTTATTAACTACCCTTCACCTCGAGTATGATTGACACAAATTTGACTTAAAAAATAATTATTCTTTCAATAGCAAAACATAATTATACTGTTACGCGATCCCTAATAATATGCAACAAAAATGAGACTCTTAGGTGGCGCCACGTTCTATGGCGTTTAACATAGTCTCATTTTGAGATGCAACAAAAATGAGACTGGGTTTTTTGTGTGCAGAAGCGTTGAAAGAATGAAACCTATTTGTTTAATTTTAAAAAATTTCATTTTTAATGTTAATCAGCAAAATTGCGGCCAATTGAATGAAAACTCTCTTCAAATTTTTTTTATAAAATAAATATGGAAGCAGATAAATACAAAAACAAATTTTTGTATTAAATATAGAATGAAATAATTTTCATATTTGATTCAAATAATTATTTATTAGCTTGAAATATTACATTTATTTGATTTGAATAATTGATATTATTTATTAGTTTAAAATATTCCATTTATTTGAATTGAATAATTTGTATTTGATTCAAATAAATAGTTATTTGATGCAATAAAATCAAATATTTAGGTCAAATAAATATGTATTTAGTTCAAATACACATTTATTGGATTATAACCAAATAAATGATTTATTTGGATCAAATAATTTTTATTTGATTCAAATAAATTTTTTTCAAGTGTACGTAAGTTACATATCTAACATCAGATACGTAAGAGCAGACGCTAGTCGTTTAAGTTACGTAACTCACGTAACTGATTCACTAATGATCATACTTTGATTTATAATTCCCACCTAATAATAACATTACCGAGAAAATAAGTTACTTTTCCTCCCGGCTAATGACGTCAGCGGTAGGGAAAGATACACTTTTCTCCCGCTTGACATGTAGGAAATGGTGTACTTTCGGTGCGTGTGTTAGAAAAAAATATTTAATTTAACATTTTTAAAAATATTTTAAATTATTAAAAAAAATACACTTAACTTGAGTCAATTGTTGAATTCTATTTAAAAGGAAAAAATCAAACCTATCGTCTAGTATTTCCAGTTCAAAATGTCGTGAATGTGGAGAAATATCATAAATATCTGTTAGTTCATTCTTAGCAGCCGACGTAATTTTTTTGACTTTCGTTTTTCATGGTTGTGAAATGTTTGCATTTTTGGGGAAAGATAAAATTTTTTTCTTACTTTAATTTAGTTCAATTTTATTTTTTTAATGTTATGGAGAGGAAATGGAGAAAGATTCGTTAGAAGTAAAAAATTCTGTCTTAAAATTTAATTCAGATCAGTTTTATTGGTCATAAATATATCATTTGACGGTAAATTTATTTGACATTATAAAATCCAAGAAACAAAATATCTCATTTGACAAAATTCATTTTAAGATACATTTCATTTGACATTAATTCATAGGTACCAGTTGGAAAATGTGCCCTTGAGAAATAGTGACAATTCGGCTAAAGATGAAGATCTGAACCGTGAACTATTAAAATATATTAAAACACATGCTGAAGTTTTAGAGTTAGTATCATGTTTCCATGAAGGCTTCTTATTAGCTAATATATTAATTTTTTTATTTATTCCTTTTTTTGTTTCAATAATTTTTTAATAAATGGTATAGGTAGCATTTATTATTTTAATTAATACTTATATTTATTTTCTTCTTTAAAAATCGCATGGACCAGAAAGTATCTAAATTTAGTTTAAACAAAATTTTTGCCAGTTTTTTAGTTTTACGAATTTTTAAAAACATTATTTGATTTTCATATTGAATCTTGCTACTTGGGGGGGGGGGGCTTTTTAAGGTCGTTGATCGATAATCTAAAGTTACTTTTTCAATATTCATAATTAATAATGAATATTGCAATAATTATTTTCAAAAATGAAAATCAAACTCGAAATCAGACCTAGAAAAAACTTTCGATTTTAAAAAAGTCGTCCGCAAGTTTGAATTTTAAAAAAGTAGCAAAGGATTGGTTATCACTGACGTCAAAACCCTCGAATGTCAAGTTTCAAGCTAATTCGATTAATTTAAAAAAAATTTGTTTGCCATATTGGATTCGCCATTTTGAATTTTGAAAACTAGCATCAAATCCGTAATCAGCGTTCCTAAGGATCGCTATAAAAAAATATGTTCAATTTTTAAAACTTTTCTTCATCCTTCCTGGGACTGTTAAAGGCTTAAATTGTGAATATGGGAAAAATTATCCTGCTAATTGTAATTATTATATAAAGACTACTAAATTCTCTATATTTAAATATTTATGTTTAAATAAATAAACAAAAAATTATAGTCAATGATGATGTTCAATAATTTAAGAAATATTTACCTTTTTTTAGGCTGAATGTTTACCAAAGAAAGGGTAATTGGGAAATTTGTTTTTTAATCACAATTGTGTAGTTTGTATTCAGTATAAAATAGATCTTGGATATTTCTATATTATATTGTCAACAACATTTATTTCTTCTCACAAACTTATGGTCTATAAATAATAATTATTAGAACAGAACAAATATTAGGACAAGGAATTTAATTGTTGTTCTGCTAAATGAGACGATAACAAAAACAAAATTTTAAATGGAAATACTTATCAATATTACAAATATTACAAATTTTTTAAGTATTATAAATATTAATACTTATACATAAAAACGATGTCTGAAGCAGTTTTGTATCGTAAAACCAAAATGTCCGTAAAAAGCCTTATTTTTGGGATTAAGATTAAATTGGGTTTATTTTAAAATTTAAACTCATATTTTTGACACTCAAATTCATTAAAATGAGTTTTAATAACTATTTAATAACTTTTAGCACATTTCAGCTGAAAAGATGCAGTTGAAATGGTAAATTTATGTAAAATATTTTTTGATTTATTTATTGTATATTATATAGTTAAAAGAAAAAACGAAATTTTTTTAAAATTCTTCTGGAAAAATAATAAAAATGACATATTATTTTTAAGATACTCAAAACATCAATGTCCTACTTCACACTTCTATTTAATTTTGCTATATCGCATTATTTACTTCTATTACTGCAAATATTACAAAATAGTAATTAAAATTTCTAAAAAATATTCTACTTACCATCGTAAAGGAGAGAAATAATTTTTATCACATCTAAGGTACCTATACGAATTGAATACTAAGGATAAAACAATAAAAAGAAAATTGCAATACATATGCACATTTTTTCCCCTACTCTAAAATTTTATTCATAAATTTTTAAATTGACGAGATATTGTCAGACACATTTTTTCACTCTAATAATACAGAATTAACATTTTAAAGTAAAAAAAAAAGAAATTGCCTATTTAGAAAAACTTGATCTTCCTGGAATACAAGGGAGTATTTAAGTATTATTAATAAATAACGAGATAATGAATAGAAGTCTTGAGAAAAAAAATTTTTTTCAAATCAAGAATTGACAGATTGGTCATTTTTTCTTTCTTAATAATATAGACGTCATATCCTGGTGTTGCAATATTAATGTTGAGTATATGCGTAGGGTAAGGGTCTATAGAGAATACGCGTTAAAATGATAAAAACTTGGGGAAGATACTAGTTTTTTTTTATTTTAACTATTTGCAATGGTAGAACTTTCAGAAATTTCCTACTATCGACTGAATAGAATTCTTTTATCTATCATTGGACAATGGCCATTTCAATCAGTCAAGAGGGCTCGTATTACATTTTTCATTATGATGACATTTTTATTGTCTCAACTGTATTTACAGGTCCTTTCAATTTATTCAGATTAAAAAAATTTGTTATTATGTTTTTTTAATTTTTACATTCTTTACACACATGAGAAGGTGTTATTTTTAATAAGTAAAATAATATATTCCTTTTGTTAACAGTTTTTTTCGTTTTTTAACCAACAATAGTTAAAAAAATCGTTTTGAACAATTTTTCCTTTTTTGTTTACTAATTTTGTGCAGATTACTTCTATGATAAATTATTGGCCAGACATGGATATGGTTGTGGAAAGTGTTTTGCCTCTTATAATAGCCACAGTTTGTGCAGCGAAAATGAGTAATTGTATATTAAACAAGAAAAAGGTGGGCATTGTTTTTTCTTTATTGTAAAAACAGTTTCTATTATTTTTTGTTTGTTTTGTTTTTTATCGTTTTTCATTTGTCATTTTTGATTTTTATCTGTGACATGCTCCCAAGAAAGGTACCTAAGAAGCAAACGAATTGTAAGTTCATGTTTGATTTATTTTTATACCGTAATGAAAACTTTTTGGTTCTATTACAACAGAAAATTAATTTCTAGAAATTATTTTGGATGTACACTGTAAAAACACTGCAAAAACAAGCATCTTAAAATACATTATAATTACTTATAAAACGATTAAAACATCCTATATTTTTGCATTTTCTATCTTAGAAACTAATGCATTTTAAGATGCTTTGGATAACTTTTTGGAAACAACTTACAAGTGACTACCAAAGTATCTTAAAATAAGATGCCTTCTTTTTACAGTGTAATGATGACATGAGATTAAGTGGAGTACATTCAGAGGTAATACAGATTTTTATTCGGAAAATTACATTTTTGCTTCCAAGGTGCATTTCTTCAGATCGCGTCTCATTTAGTATAGAAAAGTTTTGTCCTTATATAGGTAATGTTTGATAGTCCCTCCATGTTCTTGTATTTAGATGAAAGAACTTTTAATAAGAATGCAAAATCATTGGACGTCGTTGTACGGATTATCGGATGTTCAAATTTTAAGAGATTTTGCATCAGATAGTCAGAATATGACCAAAATTTATTTAAGTTCGTAAAAATTTTTTTTCTTTTTAAAAAAAAGTAGTGAGACAATTAGATAAAATAGTAAATATAAAATTTATAAAATTTATAATAAATATAAAAATTTTTTTAACTAGGAATCATGTATGGTGCTTTGTTTATTTTCGTTCTTGTTCCAACGCTTCAGTCGATTGGAGAGAATGTCATTCCTGGACAAAATGTAACCTATCCTTTGCTATTTCCAGTCGACAATATTATAAATGTGAAAAAGTATCATATATATTTGTTGATTCATTCTTACATTAGTACATTTTATTTTATAACAATAATGGTGTCGGTGGACACAATGTTTATAACCTACGTGTCACATTGCTGTGGAATGTTTGATATCATAGGGTAACAAAAATTTTATTTCATTTTCTTATAATTTTCATACTAGTAATAATTATGTGGACATGTCTGCTCTCATTATTTTTCTATGTATCGTTTAATTTTCAAAGTCTCTAACAGGCATCGACTGAAAAATATAACAGGAAAAGGTATTCAAAATCCTGCCGAGTGGTGTGATAATTCAGACGATGACGTTCATAGTGAAATCATAAAATGTATTCAAAGTCATATTGACATTTTACAGTTGGTATTTTCGAAAATTATATTTGAGATTAAATTTTGTTATTAAATAGTTTACGAAATCTTGCAGCAAGTTTGCTATAAAATTATACGTACTATCTGAAAAGTTTTAAATTTATTGACGATTTTTTCTTCTCTTCAAGTTTTGCAGATCAACTTCAATCTGCATTTTCGAAAAGTTTTCTTTTTCAAATGGGATTCAATATGATTGTAATAAGTGTCACGGGTATACAGGTAATAAAGAACTTTATTCTCGACGATGAAAAAAGATTTATTCTTAAAGACTTGATGTTACTTTTCGGTTCTATTTTTATGCGGAGAAATATTTAATAAATTAGTTTTTTGATTTGGGAGACTAGTCGACACATAATCATTATATAAATTTTGAATTTTTTCGCTCTCAGATTGTATACAATATGGATAATCCGGATCAAGCAATGAGATGGCTTCCTTGTGGGCTTGGTCAAATATTACATTTATACATGCAAAGTTTTCCGAGTCAAAAATTAATTGATCACAGTCTTAATATGCAGAATGCTGTGTGAGTATCGAACATTAATAATAGTTCCCCAATTATTCTCATTTCTCTACTTTAAGATATCGTTCTGCGGCTGCTACTCTTGGAAAAAATTGATTTTCGATCATTTTTTTGAAATTTTTGAAAAAAATAGTTCTTCCTGTTAAAATTGTGAAAAAATTTAGATAACCCTTTTGCGATGCTACATTTTCAGTTGTTCAAGTTAAAATTTTCACTTTTACATGCAACTGTGTTAAAAATAAAAAATGTCAAACGCAATATCTCGTTTTTTGTCATAGCAAATGTTTTTGAAATTTTTACCACATTTAAGATTTAAGGGCTACCCGAAGAAACATTTTCTCAAAATTTTAAGAAAATTCTTACAAGAGAAAAAATTATATATGAATTCTGAATGATTAGAAATTTTATTCTTTCTTTTTTATATATAGTTACTTTAGTCCATGGTATTCATTTCCATTAAAATCAAGACCTCTGATAAAAATAATTCTTATGAGAGTACTTATTCCTTGTCAAATAACAGCTGGAAAAATGTATGTTATTTCTTTGGAAAGTTTCGGTGTGGTACGTTTAAATATTCTTTTTACATATTAAATTTGAAATAATTTTAAATTGATGCAGGGCTCGAACCAGTGAAAGTATTTAAAAATACAGACCAAAAATTAAAAATTAAGGACCACTTTTACTGACAAAAATATAACCAGTCCAAGTCAAATAAGAGAAAAAATTTTATATTTTATTTTTCATAATATGTACTTAAAGTTTATAATAATAAATTAAAGTTTTATAATAGATAAAAATGTCAAATTGATAAAATGATTGGTTTTTTTTAATTATTACTTAAAATTTCAAATTAAATTCAATTTTAAATCAATTTTTATTACAGAAACTAGTTCGAGCCCTGATTGATGGAGAAAAAAAAATTGAAATTTATATTATTTTTGAAGGTACTCAAGACATCAATGTCTTACTTTACTCTTTTCTTGTCTGTAAGATAATAATGCAAACATTTTGGAAGAAAGTAAAATTTTATCAACTGTTTGAACTTGGCATTATTATTTACTATTATCATCATTATCATATTGAATTTATTATTATTATTATTACATTATTTTTATGATTTTGAAATTGTTATTATTATTATTTAAAATGTTAGAGAAACAATTAAAATTATTTAATTATGAAAAATAATTTACAATTAATTCTGAATTATAATCAGATCTTTTTTTATTGTGTCTGGTCCTGTTTCACAAATAGAATAAATATTTTTTATACTTACGTGAAAATCATGTCTTTCTAGCTTTTGCTGCACAAATAATTATTTTCTTTTTTTATTAAACCATCAAAATTGTAGAAAATTTATTTTATTAACTATCCTTCACTTCGAGTATGATTGACCCAAATTTGACTTAAAAACATTTTTTTCTTTGAAGTGCAAAATGTAATAATTATACTGTTACGCGCTCCCTAATAGGATACCTAAGAATTAAAAAATTTGAGGTTATGTTTTTAATTTTAAGAGTAAAAGTAAACAAAGAGAATCAATTACGATGAAACATTATTAATGTTCAATTGTTTGTTACATCCGAAATATTCCATGGAAACTAGTTTTAAATCAAAATAATTAATGAAAAACTTTTAATCGAGTGAAGTTGAACCCAAACAAAACCTATAATTTGTCTACTTCTTAGGTACAATTTTCTGTGGGATCGTGACACACATATTTATTAAAAAAAATAAAGAGCATTAAAAAATACAAATTTTTACAAGAATTGAAAGGAGAAACACTTGATTTTCAACTTTTGTTTACAGCATGAGTGTAAAACACATTTATTTATTTTTCTTCTTCTCTCTCATCGCTTAAAGTATAAAATTTGAATATATGCATATAAATATATATTTATATTTAGATGTAAATATATATTTATGTTCATATATCTATACTTTTTATTATTTATACATATCTATGCATACATCGAAGAAAAATCTTACAAATAAAATAATATACTGATGAATTGTTAAAAAATATTTCACTCGTACACTCCCAACGAGATCGATAAAACGCGATTTGTCTTACGATCACGATTTTCGAAAATCGAAGATAATTATTATATTACATTGAGATTGCATCCAAATCAATGTTAAAACATTGAGCAACTAAAGAGTAATACATTACTAAAGAGAAAATACAGTGTTTCTAGAAAAACAGAATCCAATTAATTTATTTTTCTATAAATAATCGTAAAAAGGAATTTTTTTGTATTTAGTTATTTTTTTTTGGTATTTATTTATTTTATGTTCATCTACTTTTATTTATACTTAGTAATTGATATTAAATGTAACGTTGTTTAGAAAAAATATTTAATTTAATATTTTTAAAATATTCTAAATTGTTTTTTTAAAAAAATACTAAATTGTTTCTAAAAAACTAATTCTAAATTGTTTCTTAAAAAATAATTACAAAATTCGTTTCTAAAAATAATTCAAAATCTCATTGTATTTTTTTTCTATTAATTATTAAATATATTAAAAATTAATGAATCCTGTGGTTCTAGAATTTCTCATCGATTCAAAACAAAATATACTTATTAATCGAGAAAAATCATTAAAAATCTTAAACGATTGACTAAATATGTAAATTATTTGCATTTCAGCGATCTCAAAAACTTTGGTGCTTTAACGCGTCACACACCAAAAAAAATACACCACTCACGCAGCATATTATAATAATCTATAATTATATACATTGAGTGCAAATGTCTGATAATTTTTATATGGTGAATTTTTAATATTATTACTTCTTTTTATAACAGTCGGTGTGTTACGGGACAAAACAAATATTCCGTAATTAATTTATTAGTACTTTTTTTTCATTTAAGAGTAATTTAAATTCGTAAATAATTTCTCACATCAATATCACACTATTTCCCAACCAAAAGAAAGAAAGAAAGAAAGAAAGCAAGTGTTGAATTCTTTTAGAATACATTCTATACATTTATTTTAAATTTTTTAGAGATTACTTCATTAGAATATAAATGATCATTTTTTGAATTTTAAGTATCCTCGAAATTGTTCTGTATTTTTTTTCACCAAGTTTTTGACAATTAAAATTTCGGTATTATTTTTTTTTGTTTGATAAATGAATAGAAAAAAAGAAAATAATAGCAGTGGGAATCGTAGATTTTCATGCAAACTTTGAATGATCGGATTTGCTGACAAATAAAAGGTAATAATCAACGTAATAAAAATACAATAGCCAAATTAAAAAAAATATGAAAATTTACATTTATTTTCGAATTGACAATAATTGGATTTTACTCGTATTTACAAAAATTGAATTATTTACAAGGTTCGCTAATCACAGAATAATTATTTCCATAATTAAGAGTATGTCCAAGTACCGTCACCAGAATTAGATTCAAAAGTGTAATTTTGAACCCTCTGCTGATGCTGATTCGTTAAAAACATGTAAATTTTAAGCACTACTGTTAGACAGTGCCTTAAGAACTTTTACCTCTTTCAAAAGTCAATTTTTTTTCCTTATCCATTTCTAATTTTTGGAAATGAAAATTAAATAATTGGCTACTGTATTTTTACTTCATTCAGTATTTTATTAAATCATGGATTTACACAATGATTTTAAATCAAAAATACACCTCTAATTTCCATGAAAAAGAAAACAAAATATTTTACCGACCAAAGGGGGTATTTTGTAAAACGATACAAATACTACGGAACATTTTAAAAATGTTTAATTAAACTTTCAGCAAATCAAATAGAAAGAAACAGTTCATAGGACAAAAAAACCAAATCATTTCTTTTACATGCAGAAAAAAAGTTCACTTCCCTTAGTTTTTTCTTTTGTAAATCCATGTTGAATAAGGCTGGCACTTAAAAATTACAAAAAGCCACACACTAGCTCTGTTAAAATAATTTTTTTAGTCCTAACTTTAACCTTTCCTGAGCTGGATTCACTTTGATTTTCAATTGTTGTATTAGATCGTAAATTTTAAGAGAAGGTCCAACTTTAAAACCGGTTAAATCAATAATTTGGTCCTTCGTCAAATTTAAAAGTGTCTTCCCATCTACTTTGCGTTTACTAAAGTTGTCACAATATGTTGCACAGTCATTGACACGAAGGAATTGAGCCACGTCGATTATATTCCATTCGGATGGTACTAATCCCTTGGCGTCGGAAGACTTTTGTAGACAATCCGCTAGCCTTGGAATGTATTTCTCGCTCACTGACGAAGTCTGCAATAGAGAAATTTTCATCAAAAATCGTTTTCTGATAGTTAATAACAGTTATCACACAACGAACTGTCATAAAGGTGAATTTCCAATTCGGTTTCTGATCAGGGTTGCCACAAATATTTAATTTTATTTTTCCCTGACTTTTCCCTGATTTCCAGACAAAATTTTCACTTCTTCCCTGACCCTAAAGAATATTCTGATTCACTCTAAAAATTATTAGATAATCATGAAAAAATGTTCTATTACATTTATTTACAAATTTCATTAACTGTAAAATTATTCAAAAACATCAATAACTTCTTTTTTAAATAAATATTTAATCATTATTATTTTTCTATAGGAATAAAAATTCTTCAAAACATTCAAATTCAAACCTTTTTAAATTGAACAACTTATAAGAATATTATTGCAAAACATGAAGAAGGCGATTACTCCGAGTTTTCGACTCGTAGTAATCGTCTTCTTCATGTTATGCAATAATTTAAATTACCATAACATTTTTCAGAATAGGTTAATTATTTACAAAAATCCTAAAAAAAATTCTTCGCAAGAATTAAATTATTTTTACAAGCAGTAAAATTTCTCAAAGAATTAAATTATTAAAAAAAAATGTAATAAAATTCGTAGCAATAATTCAATTACTTTCATAAATAATAACAAGTCGATTATTCGTTAATTCATTTTTAAATCAATTTTTATTAGAAAATTCAAGCAAAATTCAATTATTTAAATTAAAAAATAAATAATTTATTGAATAATGGAATGTTCTTTGTTAAAATTTAATTCTCATAAAGAATTTTATCAATTTGAATATATGAATTTAATTTGACAAATTTTTAATAAAAATTTTAAGAATAATTACATTTTTCGAGGAATTTAATTAAAATTCTGCGATGAGATTTATTACTTATAAAAATAATTTAAATTTTCTTAAAATTTCCATAAAATAATTGAAGTTTGGAGAAGAATTTTATTATTTATAAAGGTACTTGAAATTTTAACAAGAATTTTTTTTCTGCGAAGAATTTTATTACATTTTAAAAATAATTTAATTCTTCTAACGATTTTTATTCAGATTTATAAAAATAACTGTATTTATGTGAAGAATTTTATTATTTATATAAAAAATTGAATTCATCCAAAGAATTTTATTCCAGTTTATAAAAATAATTGAATTTCGGTGAAGAATTTTTTAAATAATTTATATTTTTCGTAAAATTTTATGAAATTTTGTATTTTAAAAAATTGAATTCCTGTGAAAATTTTATTACTTATGAAAACAATGGAATTATTTTGAATTAATTCATTAAAATTCAATTCCTACAAAATTTTGCCAAGAATTTTAAAGAAATTTTTAAATATAATTGAATTTAGATAAAGATTTTTTTTTATTTATTAATATAATTGAAATTTTGAAAATATTTTTGTTTAAAATAATTGAATTTTTACAAAGAATTTTATTAATTTTGAAAATAATTTAATTCTTCTAATGAATTTTAATCAAGTTTATAAAATGGAATTGAATTTCGGTGAAGAATTTTATTATTTATAAAAATATTTTTGTATAATTGATATTTTTCGAAAAATTTTATTAAATTTTGTATTTTAAATAATTTAATTCCTGTAAAAACTTTTATTACTACTTATAAAAATAATTAAATTATTTTGAAGAAATTTATTAAAAATTAAATAATTGAATTCTTGTGGAATTTTGTCAAACATTTTTTTTTTAACTTTTAAAAATAATTGAAATTTTAACGAAAATTGTTTTTAAATTTTTGAACATAATTGAAATTCTGTGAAGAATTTTTGTAACTTTTGAAAATAATTGAATTTCTGTAATCATTGGTAACTTTTCTAAAATCTAATTATTTTAGTATTATTAACTAAAATTCTTTTATCAATCTAGTAATTATGAAAATTGTAAAAATTATTCATAAAATAATTTTTAAGTCATAATTTATGATAGTTATAATTTATTTTATTTAATTATTATTTACTATTATTATTTATTTATTATTAATTATTAATTTTATGATTGTTTTTGAAAATTTAAGTTATTTAAAAAGAAATTATTGTCAGAAATAGAAAAAATTGAAGGTTTTGTATTAAAATTTGTGGTAATTTTATAGTTTACGAGGCAAAAAAAATCAGTTTTCTCATGAATTTTAAAAATTCAATTTTTTTCCAGTACTTTTAGTAAAAATTCCTGATTTCTCTGACCTGTGGCAACCCTGCTGATGTTTGATAATATGAATAATTACAGTAGGTATAAACCAGTCATGTTTTAGAGATTGTCAGCATTGACAATATTGATTTACGGACGAATTTTTGATGTAATCTTCAACTAATTTATTGAAATTGGATTTGATAACCAGAATAGAGGTTGCATTTATTATTTCAATATGGATGAATGAATAGAAAATTTTATACTTACATTTACACACAAAGTTGCATTTCGATCCCTTGAAGGTGGGACGATTTGTAGATTACTCTGGGTCTCACTTAAGGCTCGACCTTGACAACTCGAAGGACTGGGAAGAGTTTGATCTGGACCAGCTGGCTCCTCAGCCGGTTCAGGCTCTCTACTCGCCTGCTCAGGTAGACTCTCCAATTCGTGATCTCTTTCTATTTTAATACCCTGAGCTGGTTCTAATTCTAATTCCTGTTTTCTCTCTCGATCTCGTTCGCGCGTTGGATTAATACGTTCACTGTGTCTTGGAAGGAATTGCCTTCCGCAATGCAACTTTCCACTTCGCTTCATTTTTCGCTTAGATTTACGTTTAAGGCCTCTTGGTGATTTCACTAATAAAAGGAGCAACAGATAGTTTTAAATTTTGCACCCAATTTGACTAAAAAGTGACTGGGAGGGTTGAGAAATGTTTCAAATACTTACCGGTAGGACTAGTGGTTTTATTGATAACCCGTGGCCCTTCTAATTTATGATCGACAAGATCACACCATCCAACGGGATAAATATCAGGACTTTGGCAATCCAGCCATTGATCGTATTCATCCTCCCATCCATCAAAGTGCACCCTCAGTAGCCTCCCGATGACTCTAGTAATTGTAGCTACACAAACTAATCTAGGATCCATTAAATCAGCAGCCTCGAGTCTCATGCCCTCGATAAACCCATGTTGCGGTACATCCTAAAATTGATTTTCAAATTTAAATACTCGAATTTAAATACAATACCCAATAAATATTTACAAATACTCACGTGATTAAATAGATGCATCGGTGCAGGTACAGTATTAGTTTCAGTCAAATACGAATCCCAAGCAAAAGTCGTAGGATCATAACTCTTGGGCGGAGTGAGTGGCAAACCATGTTGTGCACAAAATCCAATTGGAAATATGCACGGCGATGATGAATGATAGCAGAACCAATCGGCACCACTTGCATCCTCATCGTAACTATCAATGCGAATCATGATGAAATCCTTTCTCAATACTCGCATTACAGTTGCAGCGCAAATTGCCGATAGATTAAGCGGATCAATAGCTTCAAGTTTCATTCCTTCTTGAAATTTATATCCAGGTATCATATGATTCTTTGGCACAAAGAATATATCCTCTGTGGCGTCATCCTCGGAATTCTGCTTCTTTGACATTCGATCCAAATAGTCCGAGTAGGCGTCCAATGTTTGACCAATTTTTCTCGACCATCCAACAGGATGTATCAAAGGCGAATCCTCATGACACCAAAATCCATCGTCCTCGGGTGGTGAATCGTAATATCGCACGTGCAATCGTTTACCAACTATTTTCTGTATTGTAGCGACTTTCACTTGTGATATTCGATTCTTATCTACGACTTCCAACTGGAGTCCGCAACGAAAACGCGATTTCATACTGTCATTCACTTTATTATAGAAATCAGTGGGTAGAGTTCGTGCTCCCGTTAGTCTTCTCTTGAGAAAGTCCTTCCAGTCCTTGTACTTATTGGCTATTGCTAAAAAAACAGGGTTTATGTAAAAATTTATATTCTCCAATATCTAAAGATGATGCAGAATTTGATTTTAAGTAAATCTACTCACTGTTTGGAGGAATTAGAGGTTTGCCGATTGTGGCACACCAACCGACTGGGTGAATATCATTCGAGCAGAGTGAGACCCAAAAATCCTTTTCAGCATTATGACCGAAACCTTCGTATCTCAAGAGTGCTCTGTATCCGGAAATACGAAGAACCGTTGCAACCCAGAAGGAATCGGGAAATGCTTCACAAACCTCATCACAATCTGTATTCTCAACTTCTACCTTCATTCCCACTGTTATGTCGTCCCATATTTCTGATATTGGCGCCTAAAAAGTAATTCCTTGTGTTATTTTTAAAGGAATTTTCTAATCCTTAAGTCTGTATTTAATCTAATTTTAAAATTATTTTATATTATTTTCTTTTCGTGTCGAAATGGAAAAATGAATTCTAGTCAAGTAGGGCTGAAATCTTTAGTTAAAGTAGAGAAACATACGTGTTTAAAGCAAGAAACAGGGGCGGCACAAAATCCGTGTTCTATTAATTGTGGCGTCCAATCGTAAGAGCCTTCCATTTCGGCAGTTCTTTTTCTCCGGACAGGCAAATCTTCTGGCATCACTGGTTCGGATTTTATAACATCTTTATCCTTTTTCTCCGGTTCTCTTCTTTCTACTTCCACTGGATTAGATATCACCTGGAAATAACAGAAATAAAAGGTTTAATCTTAATATCTTTAATCTATTACAGAAAGTAAATGCACGCTTTGCACTCTTCTACTAAAAGCTACTATTTGCTACTTTTTTGATACTAAAAGCTACTTTTCTGAACAAATAGTCAAATTTAGATTTTTAGTTTTCACATTTCCATTTAAAAACAGTGTTAAAAACTAAAATCGTTAATGAAAAACGACCGCCAATAAGAAAATAGGAAATAATTTTACCGACATTTACTCTATCAATAGTGACTCATTATAAATTGTGTTTAACCTTTAAATTCCCCGTTTTTCGCCCTTTTATTTTCTCATCAAATTTTTATTTATTTCATTTCGAACATAAATCTGCAATTTGGAAAACAATTCGATTATAAACAAAATTTTTTTTTAATTTTTCAAAAAAAATCTTGTCTGTTCATAATTATAATTGAAAATTTGATTAATTCAATTTCATTAAAATTTATTGAAACAAATTGAATTTCTGCAAAGAATTTTACCATTTACAAAAGTAATTGAAATCCTTCAAAAGAATGTTATTACATAATTATAAAAATAATTAAATGTTTGCGTAGAATTTTATTAAAATTTTTGAAAATAATTCAATTGTAGAGAAGAATTTAATTATTTATAAAGACAATTGAAATTTCGGAGAATTTCAAAAAAAAATGTTAAACATAATTGAATTTCTGCGGAGAATTTTATTACTTTTGAAAATAATTGAATTGTTTATTTTTTAATTTTATGGAAATTTATGAAAATAATTGAATTCTTGTGAGGAATATTTTTCAAAAATAATATTCAAAAGAATTCAGTAAATTGGAAAATTTTTGCTATTTATGACAATAATTGAAATAATTGAATTTCTTAGACAAAATTTAATCAAATTTTTAAAAATAATTGCATTTTTTTACGAATTTGATTAAAATTATATTAAACATAATTCCATTTCTGCAATGAGTTTTATTATTTATAAAAGTAATTGAATTATTGTGAGGATTTTATAAAAAAAAAGTTTCAAATAATTGATTTAAAAAAAACATTTAGATAAATTCTATTTTTAATAATTCAACTCCTATGAAATTTTCATTCTTTTAGAAAATAATTAAATCCTTTTTGGAAATTTTATAAAAATAGTGAACATACAAATTATTGAATTGAGAAAAATTTTTGAAAATAATTGAATTGTTTTTTTTTTAATTTTATGGAATTTATAAAAATAATTGAATTCTTGTGAGGAATATTTTTCAAAAATAATATTCAAAATAATTCAGTAAATCGGAAAAACGTTGCTATTTATGAAAATAATTGAAATAATTGAATTTCTTAGACAACATTTAATCAAATTTTAAAAAAATAATTGTATTTTTCGACGAATTTAATTAAAATTGTATTAAACATAATTGCATTTCTGCAAAGAGTTTTATTATTTATAAAAGTAATTGAATTATTGTGAGGATTTTATATAAAAAGTTTCAAAAAATTGATTTTTTTAAATTTAGATAAACTCTATTTTTAATAATTATTCAATTCCTATGAAATTTTCATTCTCTTAGAAAATAATTGAATACTTTTTGGAAATTTTATTAAAATAGTAGACATACAAATTATTCGATTAAGAAAAAATTTTGAAAATAATTGAATTATTGTAGTGAATATAAATGAATTTTTGTTATTTATCGAAATATTGAACTTTTACAATGAATTTTAATAAAATTCCTAAAAGTAATTTAATTTTGTCCAAGTTTTACTATTTAAGAAAATAATTGAATGTATTGCGAATCAATTTTTAAAAATAAAATTATAATTATACGGTGCTTAACTTCCCTTGATTATTTAGAAATTTTTTTTAAAAATTCTTTAAAAGAAGTAAATTATTTTTAATAGAATGTAAAGAAATTTCAATTACATAGAAAATTTTCAATTATTTGTTAATAAAAATTCAATTATCTTGAAATAACAGAATTAAAAAATCTTATTTTTCAAAATTTTCAAAAAAAAACTGCGAGAATTCAATTTTTTAAGATCCTGAAGTTCTGAACGTTCAAATGAACGAAATTTATTTATTTATTCTTAAAATTAAATTTATATTGCAATTATTTTGCTTTACTATCGAAAAAAATTAATTACTGAGTTAGTAAAAGCAAAATTTTAATTTTTAAATTTTTCTATGATTAGTAATTTTTTAAAATATCTTTAATAAAAAATATTTCGTTCATTTGAACGTTCAAAACTTTGGGATCATAATTTTTCAAAAAAATTTGAAGTGTATTTTTTAAAATTAACTAATAAATATATAAATTATTAATCTTCGCACTAAGAAACGTGAATACATTAGAACATGACTCCTTATAAAATTTAATTATTTATCAATTATTAAATTAAAATACTTTGAAAATTCGATTTTTTAAAAAGTTTGTAATGAAATTCTTTAATCTTTTTTTTTGTCATCGAGGCTACTATTTCCTATTTTTTTTATCAATGCTACTTTTTTCGCCTTTTTTAAAACTTATAATGGAGTGCGAAGCCTGTGAATGTGAAAATAACTCACTACTTCTTCTTCTGATTTAGTTGCTTCAGGCGATGGTGGAGTGACGATTATTTGACTTTCAATAAGATGCGACGGACTGTATGTAGAATCTGCAGCGGGGGCTGTGTGCTCTGAAGATCGTGCACAAGCTCGACTACAAAATCGACGTTCCTTAGTGTAAAAGGCATGTTTTACTCCAATGGCACCACATTTCTCGCATACGGCTAAAAGAAACAAGAGTGTTAAAAATTTCGTATAAATTTATAAATTTGCTGTTAATAGTTGGTTTGTTGATTCAAAAAGAGAAATATCTTACCAATTCCGTCCTTGCGAATTGGTATAAAGTTGAGATCAGTATGAGGCTGATAGGCTATTGGTGTCTTAAGAACAAGACCAGGATGCTTTATCGGCTTGATCTTACGATTCCGATTGTCCTGCGTCTGTGTCGCTGCATTATTTACAACCTGTTCACGATCCTCCTCTGTCATGTAATCCTCCAAAGTCATATACTCAGTCATTTCATTGCTTTCCGTTTGTGGATCATATTCCTGAAATAGAGGGTAACACTTAGGAGAGAGTTAGTTATTAATAAAATGTTTATTGGAATGAGTCTTAGTTAACTAATTTTAATGATGCACAATGAGTTGTGAAATCATTATTTGATAATTATTGTTATGTAACTTACGTGATGCATTTCCTGAACGTCGACAGCTTCCATTGCCTCATCAGGTTCAGAACACTCGCCATGATATTGTTGCGGTAAATAACGAACCATCGTCGTTGGTTGCATCTGATGATGATGATGATGATTTCTAAGATCTTCGAACGAATGGGAACCGTGTTGAAAGAAAGGACTTTCTGCATGACGAGGATCCAACATCAATTCGTGTGTCGGTTCCCCATGTACCATCATGTCTCCCATCCACACCATCCCTAATTCTGGTATGCCAGGGATGGTGGCTGCATAAACTGTCAATAAAAATTTCTTTCATTAAATCTATCAATAAAATTCACTTAATTATTTAATCCGAATCTTAAAACCAGAAATTCGATTTATTTTTACAAATGTTTACAAAATCTGAACATCAATAAAAATAGGTATTTTTGGAACCATAGAATTGTTAAAGTTGACAAAACTTGAAAAAGTATTCTTTAAATAGTTTTTAATACACCTGGTTTAGTACAGTAAACATCTGTATTTATTAAATAAGATTTCATTAGCAGAAAATTGTTGTCATTATAAGTGAATTTCGTTAAATGTCAGACCATGTCAGAAATCGATTTTCGTTAAATTGGTGAAATTCGTAATAAATTAGAATTCAATAATCAAGTGAAATAAAATTAAAAATTCAAGAGTAATCGACATTGCCATGATTGAGTTATGCACATGAAACCGACGCCAGGCTTCTAAGGTACTGAGTTTATTTAACCTTTTTTTATCCCTTCTTTTTCATTTAACTACTAATGCCTATAAATAGACAACTATTTATCGAATATACAATTGTTTTTTTCGAAATATGAAAGCATTGATAAATATAGAAAGAAACTTTGAATGATGAATGACGAAAAGGAAATAAAAATAATGCATGTACGAACCATTGGGAGCCTGCATATCCATGACAAAGAGTTCCCCTATAAGTTTACTAAATGCGTTCAGCAGGTATTACCGTAAACTATATTTTTCACGACTCGGATGTTCCATCTCGATTAACAAAATGAGCATTATTAGTAAAAATATACACAATTCTTGTACTTGCTCGCATACATTTCCACAAAAAAATCACGTAAAAAACATAATTTTTCTCGACATCACCTAACAATAGGGCAAAACATCGGCGGCAGGATGTTCTTTTTCGCTTTACCCCCACCCCGCATATAATTATTTGTTAGTCTGCTTAAACCAAGAATGTGTATTTCTACTTAGAAGTGAAAGCAATTTAGACACTGTACTGAAAACTAGTGTGGTGGGGGTATTGAATTACTGACGCTCGATTTGAAAGGAGGTTTATTTCTATAAATGGCCAACAGACTGAGCGCTACAGTCGTGAATTTACCTACTTTTCATGTTACATTTTTTTATTTTTCATTACTTTTTGACTTAAATTTAAAATAGGAGAATTTTTTTTGTATTATATTGTATTCTATGTACCATTATTTATTATCTATTATCAACTAAATAATAATCTTCGTATTTTATTCTTTCATTAATTCTGTCTGCTAATTTTTGTGTATGCTTTCGATTTTTTTTTCTACAAAAAATATTTAATTTATATTTATATTTTGATTACATTATATTATTTATTATACTTTTATTATTTTTTAAATTATACTTATATTAAAAATTTGACAAATAGAAAATGTACAGGTATTTTTTTTTATAATTTAAGAATAAAATGTGACCTGATCCTGAAGAAAGGGACCTTAGAAGCAAACAATCATAGGTTATGTTTGCTATTTTTAAAACAAAATTACAAAAAAATGACCAAGTGTCAATGAAAATCATTAATGTTTAAGTTTTCATTAGTACTGAAATATTTAAAAAACACTGATTTTAATTTGAAAAAAGTGAAAAGAAACTTTTAATTAACAAAAAAGTAACACTAGCATAACCTTAAAGTGATTTGCTTCTAAGGTCCCTTTTTTCAGATCGTGTCACAAATATTTAAAATTAGAAGATTAAAAAAAAATTATAATTAAAAAATACATTTTCTTCATTATATGTTTTTTTCTCTAACAAATTTCTTTTGACTGATCTAAGAATAAAAATTTTTCTTCTATTTCTTTAGAAAAATACTACAGAAAATTGGTAATTGTTAAACCATTTTATTATACATAATTTTTATTTCACATGAACAATATTGTTTAATTTTTAAAAATAAAGCAAAAAAATGTTTTACAAGTGTCAAGTTGCAAATGAAATTAAAGCTTTTTACATTTTTAGAAAATAATTAATTATTTTTTATAAAAATAATTTAATTTCGTTAAAAAACATTATTATTTATAAAAATAATGGAATTATTGCTAACAAAATTTTAGAAAAAAAAATGGTAAATAATTAAATTCTTGGGAAATTTTTATTATTTACGAAAATAATTAAATGTTTGCGTACAATTTTATTGATATTTTTTGAAAATAATGAACAACATAAAAATAAAGTTTTAAAAAAATATTAATGAAAACCAATTATTCGTATTTTTTCCGTTTAAAAATAATTATTACGATTAAAAATTATTTTCGTCTCTCATCGTAAACAAAAAAACAACTACGTTCTGTCGTTAGTTATTCGCTCAGAAGTAGTATATTTTTACTATTATATTGATAAAGAAGTTAAAAAACAACTGAAATAACTATACATGTGTGTTTATTTTTAAATAAAAATTGTATTCCGAATTATTTTAAATTAAAATAGAACCGTAAGATATAAGTTGTTTTTTAAATTAAAAATATATATTTAAGACCATGTGTGCAACAGTTCCTATTTTTAATTTTTTTACCACTGTTTTGTGTAATTTTTAAAATATTAGTTGTTAAAAAAAATTATTTCTAATACCATACAATTTTATATGATATTCTTGAAATGAATAATATGATGATGATATTTTTTTATAAAATATCTAATTATTAATCATTTTAAAATAAAAATATGGACACTAAAGGTAGGGAGATGAAAGGGGAGGGGGTAAAAATTTATTTTAAAAAAGGGTCCACATGGTATATGGACCCCTATTCTTATTATATTATCATTATTGTTATTAAGATTGTTATGATTATAATTGTTATTTAAGCAAATTTGTAACAATAATGTGCAGGTACGTATATATAATTATTTAAATTCGTTATATAATTTTATAACTATTTAAAGTTTAACTTATGTATATCTAATAATAATAATAATGTTATGTATCACTTTGAGTATTTCATAAATAATCAGTAAGGGAAAAATTAAAAATTTAAAAATTAGACAACAATATCCTTATTATTGAAAATTATAATATTTATAATATTTAAATGAATGTAAAGTCGTAAGAATACGTAAGTCACGTATGTTTGGTGACTTGTCCAGATTGAACATGTTTTTTTTTTTATTCCTTCACTTAACCCAACCCTGAAGTGTTGATTTCTCATCGTTGATTGGTGGTTATTATAAGAAATTCGTGTTATTTCATTGGCTACCTTGAAATGAACCATCATTCCCATTGGCTGAAAATTTCTAATAAAATCTTTAGCAATGAAATCCCTTTTGGGAAGAGCATATGCTCTCCCTTGGTGGTGGTAAAAATTTTTTCGAGCCCGTTTAATATCGCGGTGAAGAAAATTTTTGTGAAACATTCATATTTAAGATTCTTATTAAACGTTCGATTGTCAAATAATGTTTTTAAAAGTGGCTGGTCCTCAATGAAAACTTGAAAATTGACATCGTTTAGCGAGCATTTCGAATGTTTCTATCTAGTCATTTTTGTCTAATATTTTCGAGAGATTTTTCTATATTCAATTTGTGCAAAAAAAAGAATCAGTCAACCCAATATTTAATTTGACTGATTTTTGTGATCCAGTCACCGAAAACTTCCATCATTCCGTCAATCACCGAGTTCCTGCCCGCAGGGTGGCAATTATTTGATAAGGTAAGTGAATTGTTGTAAATAATTTTTTTTTACTCAACTTTATATGGTTGGTCATTATTGATATGTGTGATATTATATTTATAACCTTTTTTTTTTGTACATGCGGTTAAAGTATATATGTAAATCGTTGAATTATCATGTGGATTCAATTTTAATTTGCAACAATCATTGCATTAATTTAATGATTTTTCAATCATTTGAAAACGTTTTTTTTTGTTCTCAAGGCTATTTTTTTGTAGAAAAACTGGATAATATACGTATATTCAGAAGTTATTTTCAAAACGAAATCATTCTTAAATACTCTCTCTCTCTCTCTAATGTAGACGAAAAGAAACAGAATATAAAAAGGTGATAAGCGTTAACTATTGTGATAGTCTGACTCTAATGATTCTAAACATTTACTATTATTATTTATTTTGTTTATTATAATTACAATATACTCTGTTGAAATTAATTTAATAGAATTGAAATATTTACAGTCTCGTTGATTTAAAAATTTTCTTTCACTAATCAACTGTTTCTTTACAATCGTTTAACCTTAATTAGTTACTTGATTTCAAATTTAAAGAATATTCTACTTTCTTTAAATTAATTTTTTTTCTGTCGAAACAATTAAGGGGTTCTCAATTCTCAGAAACATGTTCATTAGAATTTCAAAATTCAAAATGGCGGACTGGAAATATTTAAAAAAGGAAAATTTTCGTTTGTTATTAAAGAAAATTTAACTTTATTATAATATTTTTTACAACCAAATTGCACTTTGATAAGTTTGATAATGTTCTCATTAGTTGTTGAATTCGAAATTTGAAACATTAAAGAAAACAATGTGAGATTAAAACAATAATGGGTCAAACTGTAATGTTTCTATTATAATGAAGTTTAATGATAAATTTGAAAATTATTATCAATTAAATATTGCATCATATTTTGTTAGTTGAGTTTTATTAAAAATGCATGACTCATCAAGAATATTACTTCCTTAAATACATATATATATTTAAATATGTGGTTAATTAAAATTTTTCTAGATAAAATATTAATAATATTCAATCTGAAATAATGTTTAATTCACCGCATAATCTTGAACTATAAGTGCTGGAAATTTAATTAAAAAAAAAATTGGGATAAAAATTGTTAGTATGTGTTTTAATTAAAAATTGATCGCACAGCCACTTAAGAAATCTGGAACACTCTCATGATTATCTTAATCATTTCATTCATGCGTCTTGGAATTGTTTCTTATCATAAATACCTTGTGAATATTTCCACTTATCTGATATTCACTTAAAGGACAGTATTTTGTGTACTCGAAAAAAAAATTTTGTTTTTTTGTTTTTTTGCGTTATTTTAATTTATGAGGATTAAGGGTGAACGAAATTTGAGATGTATAAGATTGCAGATAATTGAAAAATTTCTTCGAATATTCGGACTTGATTTTTTTGTGCACTTCTAACAATAAAAATGTGGGTGTTCGTTTGAACATTGTTTAATTGATAAGGCACATGACCAACGCTTGTCATGTTTTATTATTGAAAGCTGAGATAATAATCTATACTTTGGATCGTATATGAACAACTTTCACAAAACATAGATCTTTTTTTTTTATCAAACAGATTCCTCCAGAACAGATATCTAAAGGAAAGCAGATGACTGATCAGACTTTAATAGAAATTTAATGTTACTGCTTTTTTTAAAAAGAATTTTTGATAATGAACAAATGCAGAAAGAATATTGTAGAAGTAGAGTTTTTTTTGTTTAAACTTGCTCCGTAAATTTGCTGCAAATCCGTAAAAGTCGTTTTAAAAAAAATGGCCCGTAAAGTCTGTAATTTGATTGAAAATATGTGCAGAAATGTGATTATTATTTAAAGTAATAAAATTCTTCAGAAAAATTTAATTATTCTTAGAAATTTTCTTAAAAATCGTAGAAAGAATTCGAAATTATTAAATTTTTAAATTAGGAATAAATTTCTACATAGCTAGATTTTAAATTGTTAGACCCAATAAGATTCGTTGTGTGACAAATTTTATTTTCTAATTTAATTTCGATAACACTCAAGAAGTTAATTGTTTTCCCATATCTCGAGAGCTTTTAAAGCTCGACGACAATATTAATCGATTTCCATTTGATTGACCGGATAGGAACTTTATTTCCGGATCAAATTCTCTCCACGAATTTTGCATTTAATTTCCCCTCAGCGCAAAATTGAAATAAAAAAAAAAGAAATAGGAATAATTTTTTTTCTCCAAATATAAAATAGTTAATAATTTTTACTACTAAAAAACAATGACAAGAGTAGGAAAAATAAAATAATTATCATATTATATTAATTAACATAAATGTAAAACAATTATTGAAATGAATAATAATAAATAAAGAATAAAATTTATAAAAATTAGTAATAATAATAACAATAATAATAATTTTGTAAATTAAATTTAGCAGAGAAACAATAAAAAAAGTACTAGTTACATCAATTAAAAAGTAAGTAAATAAAAATTAATCAAAGTGAAAACAATATTAATAATTAATGAAAAAATATTTCATGAAAAAAATTCCTATTCTAGAATGATTTATAAAATTACATTCTTAAAAAAATGGTCTCATTAAAACTTGTTCGAGTAAATTAGAAATGAAAAATATTTCCAGGAATGTGTAAATAATTCAAATTTGTTATTTAAAAAAAATGTTTTCATTACAAATGACTATTATATTCATAAAGTTTTCTAGAAGTAGAAAATTGTTATGTAACACATTTTGGAAAATAGGTTTTTTTTCTAGGCAAACATTTTGAAATCGATTTTTTTTTATTAAAAAAATTAAAATTAAAAAAAATTATTCTAACAATTAATTGAAATGAATTGTTTTTCGTACAGGGATATTAATTTTTAGAAAAAACTATTTTTTATAGACAATTTTGTTAGAAAAAGAACAATTTTTTTTTCTAAATTGTTTTAGAATTGTTTCAAAATATCGAAAATAAGAATGTGTATATAAATATTTTTTTTATAGTCAATTTGTTTATAAAATAAATTAAAAAAATACAAGCAGTGTCCATATTTTTTCCTCAGTCCCTGATTACAGGATAATTGTTTATAATATATTATCAATAAATTGCCGTTTATAAAGGAATAAATCACGTACGTTATCTACATAAATTTTTCCGTAAAATTGATTATCGCAATAAAAATTTTTTTTTTGGTAAATAAAGGCTTTTTTCAATTTTATAGCTTTTTATATTTGTATACAGTTTTTAGTGTTTATAGGTAAAGTTAAAAAAAATTATTGAAAGGGGTTAAAATTTCCAAAATTAATTAACTTTTTTAAAAAAGGAAAAAATTATTATTATTATTATTATTATTACTAATATTACTAATTATTTGAATTTTTTTATCATTGATTAGAAGATTTGCTTTAAAAATATATTAATTAATAATACTATAATTATTTTATTTTTATTTATTTACAATAAATTCTTAAATAAATTTTTAATGTTTAGTTTAAATTATCTCGTGCATATTATTTTTTTAATAAAATTTCTCACAAAATCTGATATACTTACTTTTGTTCTGAAATATTCATTTATTAACATATTTATTGTTTTTTCAAATTTTTTAAGTTTATGTAAAATTATTGTTTCCTGCAATGATAATTTTTGTTGACTAAAATGAAAAAAAGGAAACAAAATTTAATATATGTAAATTTAAACAAATTTAAACAAAATACAAAGAGTTTAGTTTTTTCGAAATTTTGAAAAATTAAAAAATAATACATGAAATAAAATTTTTATGATTACATGACACAATTTTTATTTTTGATTCAAACTTTTAGAAAAAATTTATAATTTTTTTTTTTTTTTTTGAAATGATAACATGAAAAATTGCGCGTATTGAAGTGCAAAATCCAAGCGCCACTTGTATTTTCACGTTCGACGTTAATGTCGATAAAATATGACCTATTTAATATTAAAAAGGATTAAAATATCTCAAATCAAAGAAGAGAGGAGATAGAGAAAAATTTTTAAAAATCATATTTCATTTCGAAATATATATTTGAAAAACTCGTCGAATGAAATGATGTTTTCACGTTAGACGCTGCTTCAAAGTTTTTCATAAATGCGCTTGTAACGATATCTCGACAAGAGACCAGAAATTCCACTTTAAACTGGCAACTGTTGGTTCTTTAATATTTACAAGGAATAAATCTGACGTAAATTATTTTTATTGTTTCAAAAATTCGTAGAAATTTACATATATATTTTTTTTTGGTACGGAATACGGAATTTTAGTTGAAAATTTTTTATCTCGATGGCATTATTAATTGGAGTACTATAGCAACGCGGTGTGCGTAAAAGAAATGAAAATATTTTGTTGTTTTTTTTCTCCGTACAGGAAAACGATAATCGAGCACGTTTTGTTGAATGAATGTGGAGAAAAAAAGTCAAGTTTGAATAATGAAATTGTAATACATAACAAATGGTTTGTTTCAAGTTTTTTTTTCTTTAAATTTATGATTTTCTGCTCTCTGTATTATGTAAGAGGATAAAAGATAATTTTTTTCGTTTCATTTCGTTGAACCCCAATGTTGAACGAGAAGAAATTTCAAAATTAGTATCTAATCTAATTTATAAAAAAATTTAATTTATTCTTTTTAGCTGGAGTATCCATAATTTTCGTCTGCGAGCGAAGAACTCCCTGGCCATCTATCGGACAGTTGAGCAAAAAGGCGCGAAAATCAAATTTAAAATTAAATTAACACCAAATTTTATTTACTGAAAGTACTTTTAGATTAAATTCTCTTAACAATGTTTTAAGAAGATTTAAACTAAGAGTAAAATAATTAAATAAAGTTAATTTAATAATTCAATTTTTCCGAGTTAATTTAAATTTGAATTTCGCGCCTTAATGACTAACCGTCCGGTAGATGGCAAGAAAATTCTTCGCTCGCAAACGTAGACGAAATAATAAAAAATGTAATTTTTTCAAAATTATTTATTTTCTCCAATAACTCGTGTAAAAAATTAAAAACACTAACAGTGTGTGTTAAAAGCATAAGAATAAATTGTTTGATAAGTTCACTGATATTTAGGAATAAATTTGAATTTAATATTCGAAAAATTTATGCCCGCGTAAAATGAAATAATAAATAGAAACAATTTATGTAGAGGAATCAAGAAAAATGTCATTTGAAAAAAAAATAATTTATCAAAATGAATATATTTCAATTTTTTTCTCTCTCTTTCTTTACGTCACAGGAGCAAGATTATTCGCTTGACATTATAGAAAAAAAACTTGTAGAATTTCAAATAAAACAAAGACATTAAAAATCTTTAAACAGTACCTACTTGAATGAATAATTAATTTATTAATTGAATAAATACTGTAAATTAGGAGTTTTAACATGATTTACAAGAAGAATAAATCTTGATGCGGTGTTTTAATTTTTAATAAATATTTATATAGAATTTTTTTTTTTTTTTTTTTTTTACTATATATAGGGAAAAAGATAATATTTTATTTGAAAAAAGAATTCTTTTAATACAGTATATAATTACACCGGTTTACAACATAATTGTATCGCGGTATAAGTTTGTCATTTTTAAAGTAATTATAAATTACGTATATAGAATTGCGAACGGAGAGAACAATATAATTATGAGCTATATAGTGTAAAATGTTGTATCAATAAATGGAAACTTCCAATGGAAAAAGAGGCACCGGCTGAAAGAACAAAAGATTGATATTTCATTGTAATTGTTTCTTGAAGAATTCGACAGCGAAGGAGAAAAAAAATTTAATTTCTGAATGATAGGAATCAAATAAGTAATAGTTTTTTGTTAATTAGAAAAAAAATTTCGAAAATGGAAAATTATTTTATTCCTTTTCTTTTGATTCGAAATTTTTACACTAATTTTACGTTAAATTCAATTTGACTACTGTTCCGATTGTTTGTCTCCTTTTTTGTTAATTTAGAAGAAAGCTTTTTCCTGTATTCAGGTGAAAATTTCGAACTCTACTTTGAGGAAACTATCAACTTTTTCCTTTTTAATATTTAATTCCCGATAGAATTGAATTTTTTTTGTAAAAAACTTTTAAGATTATTTTTCAAACTGTAAAGAATTTTTATAAATTTTACAAAAATGTTAATTATTCTCTTAATTTAACTTCTATAAATAATTAATTAACATTCTCTAATAGTAAGAATGGTTTTTTTTAAAAATTATTTTTTGATAAATTTTTTTTTCTCATCATCATGCCTCGTGTTCTGATTTAAAGACAAAAAAAAGTAAACATCAAAGATGCATCATTAAAACGTAATAAAGAAATAGAACAACCACATATATACGCATAAAAAGTTGGAATTTCCTCAAGGAACAGTTCCGCTTTCTTAATTCTATTGTTGACATTGCGAGCGTCGTCATTTGTTTTTCATATCTTCTCACTGTTCTTTTCCAGTAAAATGATTTTCTCATTTTTGCGACTAAACTGGTTTCGTCGGATAAGGCTAGAACCGTAGGTTAAAGAATGCCAGGATTATATCAAACCAATCAGATTCGATGCTTCAGTTAAAAAAAAAAAAAATTACCAGCTATCACGATCAACAAATGACGCTCGTGTGAATTTTTTTTCGTAAAATAAAACATTTTTCCGTGTTAGAAAATTAGTATTTTATGCCTCGTTGTACAAATTTTTTATTTTTTCCCCCTTCTTTATTTTTTTATTTTTATAGTTTTTAGGTAAGTAAGAGTAGGTCAGTAAAAAAAAAGAACATAAGTTGGTAGGTTAGTTAGTAAATATTTAGTAAAAGAGAAACTAAAAAAATTTACCAAATATGTAAATTTTGGGAGTAATTTTTTTTTTTTTTTTTTTTAAATGAATTTTTAAAAGAAAACTATAAGAGAGGGTAAAGTTTGTTTCTTTTATGCGTCTGTAAAATTGTAGAAGAATTTGTTTTTTTGCGCTTTTGCATTGTCGATAAAAATAAACAATAAAAATGACAAGAGTATTATTGCATTATCATTTGCTGGGGGTAAAGATAATATTGTCATGAGATTGTTAATAGATTTATACAAGTGTATAAAAATCAGCGTAAGGGGCAAAATATCAGAATACCTATACTCTCCTTTGCTTCACTAGATAAGACTCGTTCAGCAAAGTATAGACTTCGGGGCGAAAGAAAGTCGACTGATAATACTTATCACTCTCATATAAATAGTGCCTTTAATAGTTACTCGAAAGCAGAAGCGAGCAATCTTCGCGAGAATCAAGACCTCTCTTGATTATAAAATACCGAGTTTCTTTATTTTTTTTCCTCATTTTTATTTCGGTGCTTTTTTGAAAAAAAAAATTAAATATTTTGTGATTTTTTTGCTACTTTGATTTAATTTGAAAAAAAGTATAATTTTTTTCTTATAAAAAGTTTAAAGATTAATTGCTATTTGTCAAAAATTTTCCCAAAGTGGAAAAAGTGTTTCTGATAGTGTTGAATTTGTATGAGTGATAAAGACAGCACGAGAATTCCGTCCATTAATAAGGTACATTTTTTTCGTGATTTAATCATTGACTGAAAATTAATTTTTTTAAAGTAATTTAAAAATTATTTTTTTTAAAATTAATTTAAATTATTTTTAATTAATTTTTTTAATTAATTTAAATTATTTTTAATTTATTTTTGTAAATTATTAAAAAAATTATTTTTGTAAATTATTTAAAAATAAAGATTTTCTGTTTTTATTAAAAGAAAAAGAAAAATACTTCAAAAATGAGTGATCTGAAATCAATTCAATTGATTAAAATAAAATTTATTTCAATGACATAAAAATTATTTGATAATAGACAAGTAATCGGAAATCTTAATAAAAAATATTTCTTGACGTCTTTCTCTTTAAATTTTAATTCCTTAAAAAAAACTAATTTGTGATAGTGAAACGTGAGTCATTGACTAAAATATTAATATTCTACTTATCAAGTAATTGATTAAATAAATTGAATTAGTTTCCAAAATAAAAAAATTCTTCGCTTTCTTAATATGTTCAAAAATTAAAAAAAAATCTTATCAAAATTTCAATTATCTTTAGAAATAGATAATTTTTCACTCCGAAATTCAATTATTTAAAAAAAATTGAATAGATTTCTTAGAAAAATTTCAATTATTTTTAAAAATTGGCCTAAGTTCGGAGATTTTTCTATTTTAATAAAATTTTTCAAAACAATTCACTTATTTCATAAAAAAGTGTTTATAGAATTCTAATTCTTCTAAATTATTTTCATAAATAATTGAAATTTCACAGGAATTTAAATATTTACAAATTTTTTATAAAGTTCTTCACAATAATTCACTTTTTTGCATGAGTTATAGAATTTTTTTACAGACATTTAATTATTTTCATAATAGTAATAAAACTTATCGAAGAATTTCAATTTTTTAAAATACAATTTTAGTCGAATTCCTCCAAAAATGTAATTATTCTTTGAAAACTTTATTAAAATTTGTCGAAAAATTCAATTATTTGAAAATTTGTTTTGATAAAATTTTTTAATTGAATTAAATTTTTGAAAAACGTTCATTTATTCAATAAATTATTAATTTTTTTATTTAAATAATTGAATTCTCGTAGAGTTTTCTAATATAAATTTTCTTTTGAAAATTGAATTCCACTTAAAATTTTAGATAATAATAATTGAATGTTAAAAGCACTACTGCATGAATTTTCAAAAATAATTGAATTTTGAAAAGTCTTTTAAATTAAAATTTCTGAAAATTTGATTCTTTTACACTTTTAACTGACAATTCTGTAAAATTAATTTTTTTAAAAAAGTTTAATTCGATTTTTAAAGTAATTATTTAAAGTTTTTTCTTATTATATATTTAATTGAAGAATTTTCTAATAATTGAAATTTCTCAAAATTGAATTGTAAACAAATGGATTTGAAAATTTTCATGAAATTTTTGCAAAAAGTATTAAAAGTAATTAATATTTGAATTTTTTTGAAGCGTTTTAATAATATTTTTGAAAATAATTACATTTTTAAAAGAAAATTATTTAGAATTGTATTAAAAATATAATTTAAACACTGAAAAATTTTATTATTATTATTTTTTTTTTAATTTTTGTATTCTTACGATTTTTATTTAATTCTTTTGAAATAATTGATAAACTTTTAAAAATAATTCAATTACTTCGAAGGATTTTAAAAAAATTTTTGTTAATAATTTAGTTTTGTTTTAGAAAAAGTTTATGCAAGTTTAAATTTTTGTAAGTTGTTGAGTTTCATAAAAATTTGAATTTGAAATTTTTCAAAAATCCTAATTCCTATGGAATAATAATATTGATTAAATTATTATTTACAAAAGAATTTATTGATAATAAATAATAATAATTTAATAATAATTTTACAGTTAAAAAAATTTGTTAATAAATGTAACAGAACAGTTTTTTTTGAGTATCTAATCATTTTTGTTATTTTTTGTTTATAGCGTTAATTAATATTAGTTCAGCGTCAGTTTAGTGTTAGTTTAGTGTTAATTACTGTTAGTGTCTATTTGTGTCTATTTAGGGTTAGTTAGTGTTAGTTTAGCGTTACTCAGTACTATTGTCAATAATATAATTAAAAAAATGAGAAAATGAATATTTCCTCATCTACAAAGTAATGACACTTTGATTTATTTACTTCTACTTTTAGAGACGATGACTTTACTAATTTCCAATTTATTACCGCAATGCAATTTAGTTTGTTAGTCAAGAGATTATTAATTCACTTGCATTTGGCACCAGGCTGTCTGCACTCAACATTTATCAGTGCAAATGTAATACAAATTGATAAGACATACGAGAAAATTAACAGGTCTTGAGAATTGGGTTTAATCGTAAAAAGAAAAAAAATCCTTCTTCTTGCGAAATACGTTTTCATTGTATTGAATTATGATAATTTTAATGCGAATATTCTAATAAACATGTGGAATTATTTTTTTGCTTTAATGTAGTTTTTTTTTAAATTGCAGGGTTCTATCTGCGATAGGCTGGTAGGCCAGTCTGTTGTAGGATCTTTGGTTAATAGCGACAACTGGAAGTTGTCTCTGGACGCAGAGCCGCCTTGGTTTTGCTAGCACCCCCAACTTATTCTTTGCTTTAGCTCGCCTCCCCACGACTTTCACAATTCTCATTGACAGCTGCCTCGTAAGTATTGTTTTTTTTAATAGTAAACAGTTTATTTTTCATTAATTTTTAGATTCTTTTTGTTTTTATTTTTAAAAATACTTGTTTGGTGCAAAATCTTCTATTTCGACCCCTGTTGGGGTAAAATTGTAATAAATTACCGTATTATCCCAAACAGCATTGGGGTAAAATGGTAATTTGTTTTTTACATTCCACGCATATTGTGATTATAATTCTTTTGCATTACAGATTGCTGACTAGCTTCTATAGAGTTTTATTTTAAGTAAGGAATCCTCAAAAGCGTTGATATCATCATGAAGGTAACAAATTTAGATGAGCGCATTCATGTGCTGGACAATTCCTCAAATGTATTGAGCGTCATTAAGAGAATTGCCAACAGTGGCGTTCAGGAAGAAGCTTTCTACATTTTCGACGTTGGCGACATTGTTCGCAAGCATCAAATTTGGAAGGAAAAATTGCCTCGTGTCGAACCCTATTATGCTGTCAAGTGTAACGATAATATCACTGTTTTAGAAGTTCTCGCTGCCCTCGGCACTGGCTTCGATTGTGCTTCTAAAGTAGGTTTTCCTTTTTCTCCCTCAATTTATTCTATTTTTTAATAGAATTTTTTTTTGTATTGAGAATTTTGATGTTGTAAACCTTAATAAAATTTGACTCTTGTTTTTTTTTAGGCTGAAATAAACAAAGTACTTAATATGGGTGTAAATCCATCTAAAATAATTTTCGCTAATCCCGCAAAACCGGCTTCACATCTCCGTTACTCTTCTTCAGTTGGTGTCGATATTATGACTGTCGATAATGAAAGTGAATTACACAAGATCAAATATCTTCATCCTACAGCAAAGGTAAATTATTATACGATTATTGTAGAGAGAGTATCTTTTACTACATCAAGAATATTTGAGTTTTATTTTTATTTATTTATCTTACTTCAAAATCATCGTACATTGTCTAATTAGAAAATTTAGGATAATTGGAAAATTCATTAATTTCACAACAGTCTGACTAATTGGGAAATTTGTAATAATTAAATAAAGGGAGGAAAATTTGTACTGTTGTGATTAAAGAGAAAATATCTTTTTAATGACAGCCAGGGCTCGAACAGGTCGGTAAATCACGTAAAGGACGTGAAATTTGCTTCAAGTCTATAAACGTCAATTTTTTTCTGAAAAAAGATCCGTAAAGTTCGTTATTTAATGCAAAAAAGACAAAAAGTCGTAATTTGACGAAAAAAGGCCCGTAAAGTCCGTAATTTGATGGCAAAAGGACAAAAAAATTCGTAAATTGTAAGATATAATTTGGAAAATTTTAAAAAAAATTAAAAATGATACAAAAAAATAAATTATTCTTAAAATAAATAAAATTTTTCCATAAAATTTAATTATGTTCAAAATTTAAAAAAAATCATCAAAATTTCAATTATTTTTAGAAATAATAAAATTCTTCTATGAAATTAAATTATTTTCGAACAATTTTAATAGAATTCTTATTAAAAATTCAATTATTTTCAAAAAATTTCCTCAATTCAATAATTTTCAATATCTACTATTTTAATCAATTTCTTAAAAGGATTCAATTATTTAACAAAAATTTTACGCAAATATTAAATTTATTCATAGAATAATAAAATTTCACAGGAATTCAATTAATTAGAGATCTTTTAAAAATTTCTTCGCAATAATACAATTATTTTCAAAAATAATAAAACTTTTACAGAAATTCAATTATTTTTGTACATTAGAATTTTTTTCGAAACAGTTATTTTTTAATTTTTGAGAAGATAGAAATTATTGCATAAATTCAATTGTTTTCAAGAGTAATAAAATTGTTGGCAGAAATTTATTATTTTCAAAAATGATAAAATTCTTCTCAAGAAATCAATTACTTTAATAAATAATTATTATGTTAAGACATTTTAATTAAATTCTCCAGCAAAATTCACTTATTTTCATTAACAACAATGTTCATAACAAGAATTCAATTATTGTTAAAAGTAATAAATTTCTTTTTAAAAATTCAGTTATTTAGAAAAATTTGAATAAAATTCTACTCAAACATTTAATTATTTTCACAGAAATTTACTTATTGTCACAAATAATAACATTTTACATGAATTCAATTATTTTTTTACATAATATAAATTTTTTGGAATACAATTTTTTCAGATATAATAAAACTTATTGCAGAATTTCAATTATTTTTTTTACAATTTTATATGAATTTCTCAGAAAATGTTGCTATTTTAAAAAATTTTATTTAAAATCGTAAAAAGAATACAATTATTTAAGAAAAATTTAATAAAGTTCTTGACAAGAATTCAATTATTGTTAAAAGTATTAAATTTCTTTTTGGAAATTCAATTATTTCAAAAAATTTGAATAAAATTCTACTCAAACATTTAATTATTTTCACAGAAATTTAATTATTGTGACAAATATTAAAATTTTTTACAAAAATTAAATTATTTTTTTACATAATTTAATTTTTTTTCGGAACACAATTTTTTCAGATGTAATAAAACTTATTGCAGAATTTCAATTATTTTTATTACAATTTTATATGAATTTCTCAGAAAATGTTGTTATTTTTTAAAATTTTATTCAAAATTGTAGAAAGAATACAATTATTTAAGAAAAATTTAATAAAGTTCTTGACAAGAATTCAATTATTGTTAAAAGTATTAAATTTCTTTTTAGAAATTCAATTGTTTTAAAATTTTTTAATAATATTCGTTACAAAAATTAAATTATTCTCATAAATCATAAAACTCATCGTAGAATTTCAATTATTTTTAAAACAATTTTAATTGTCTTTCACGGTATAGAAGAATTCAATTATTCAAAAATTTTATTCATAAAATTCTTCATGACAATTGAATTTTAAGAAGCATTAAAATATTCAATAAATTATTTATTTTTCTATATAAATAATTGAATTCTAGTAGAATTTTCTAATAAACATTTATTTAAAAATGAATTATTTTTTGTCAAATAATTGGTCCGTGAATGGTCCGTCATTTTTTATTTTTTGCCCATAAAGTCCGTATTTTGAAATACTTTCACTGCGCTTCGAGTCCTGCTGTTTCTTAAAACATAAAAAATAATGTTCGATATTTTTAAACGCATAAAAAATAATTTATATTTATTTATATAGAGAGACTTAAATTTAATTGAAATTTGTAGAAATTAAGATGGTCAGCGAATGAGGTCCATTTTACAGTGAATATAATTTAATAAAAAAAAAATTGTACAAAATGCTTTTTACAAATATGGCAAGCTTTTATAAAAAACTTGATAAGCTGAGATACAAATTTGAGTGAAGAGTTGTTTATTAACAATTATAATTATACTATTTTCTTTGCTTTTGTAATTTAGATCGTGATTCGTATTCGCTGCGATGCGGAGGTTGCTCTGTGTCCTTTGGGTATTAAATTCGGTTGCGACGCTGTAACTGAAGCGCCAAATCTTATTCGCACATCATGTACATTGGGTCTGGATGTTGTAGGTATTAGTTTTCACGTTGGCTCTGGTTGTCAGGATCCACCGGTTTATTTGCGCGCCATTCGTTTGGCTCGAGAACTTTTTGACTATGCAAAGGAAGTGGGCTTCAAACCCTATTTACTCGACATTGGCGGTGGTTATCCTGGTGACAAGAATACCAGCATTGATAAGATGGCCGATACTATTAATCAGGGAATAGACGAATGCTTCAATAGTAAGTTTCTTAAAATTCTTTTTCTTTTAATTTCGTTTTTTTCTTTCTTTTTTTAACTTTCAGTTTTAGCACTAAAACCTAAAACAAACAGTAAACGGATACTGAACACTAACACTACAAAAATCTAGCTTGTTTGTTAAAAGTTAGAAAACAGTTGGAGTCACGTTTTTGGTTCTGGATGGAAATTATATTAACATGTTGAATAATTTACAGCGGATGATGTGAAAATTATTGCCGAACCGGGTCGCTTTTTCGTGGCATCTGCATTTACGCTCGCAGTGAGTATTCACAGCAAACGCTCAGTTCGTGGAGACAAAACATGTCCTAATGTCACTACGCACAATATGTACTACATTAATGACGGTGTTTATGGATCTTTCAATTGTTTGCTGTACGATCATCAAACCGTAAAGCCATTGCCACTGAAGGTACTACTCTATTCAATGAAATCAAATTTTAATGGAAATGTTTCCGTGCTTTGAATTAAAATTCAGATCTTTAAAGCATTTTTAGAAATGATCCACTATTAAATAAATTTTCAAAATCTGTAAAAACCTCTTTTTCATCAATATTTTCAAATTCCACAGAATGGATCTGGAAAAATGATACCATCGAGCATTTGGGGACCGACATGCGACGGTTTGGATCAAGTTGTCGAAAATGTTCTACTCCACGAAATGGAACTCGGCGATTGGTTTATTTTCGAAAACATGGGTGCTTACACATTACCAGTTGCTTCGACTTTCAACGGATTTCCCGTTCCGAAAGTTCATATTGTCGCTGAAAATCACATTTGGCGTGGTTTAAAGAACAATTCACCAATAACCGAGGAGCATTTTGTAATGGGTAACGTGCCGGACAATTTGAATTATGGCCTCGACATTGGAGGAAGTGACATGGTAACATGGACGACAAATGCAAAAGTTGAAATTTCAACAAATAATCTACTTATTGATTCTTCAAATTCTTCGAATTTTATTTACGATTACGTTGAAGTTGATCCGTTGAAATAGCAGTTTGACTATAGTTTTCATTTGACGAGCAACTTTGTTCTTTCCTTTTAATTTCTATTATTGACTCTTTATTGCAAAATCAATTTCTAATGGATTCAAATTCTTCACTGCAATCTGAACAGATAAAATTCCAAATCAATGACAATTCCTACTATATTTAAAAAAACTTTTTCTTCCAAAAATGTGTCGCAAATTCTATTCTAGATCAAATTTTTATAAAAAAAAATAATTTACTTTCACCAAAAGAAATATGCAAAATACACGAAATCCTTTTTTTAGAACATTTAGAAATACTGTGAAAAACAAAGTTTCAATTTATTTTAAAATCAATAGCAGGCTTTTTTAGAAAAACAATTATTGTCTATTAAAAAATTTTTTAAAAATGGTTTTTATTTAATTTTTAGTAATAATATTCAGATGTCTTGAAAGACCTTCATTTTCGATTAGTAATTAGTAGTAAAGATGATTTTTTTCCGGGACAGAGGGGGGAATTAAAACACAAAAATCAAAAGATAAAACTAACAAGTGAGGAAAATACAAAAATTTAATCATTAAAACTTGTTGGATATTTGACAAATTTTTAAAAATGCATGTCAATAGATAGAAATATGTATATTAATCGCACAATAGAATATTGGCTTTGTAAATTAATGAAATTTATTTTAAAATATTTAAAATGATTTAAAATGATTTAAAATGATATCTTATCGATTAATTTTTAACCAGGGAACGGAAGTTTTTTCGATTAATTTTTTTTCTTTTTTTTTTAAAGAAACATGATTGTAGAGTATACGAAAGCAAGTTCAATGGTACTTGATTTTAAATAATTATAGGAGGAAAAAAATGTAAGTTGTGTTTTTTGCTCGAGATAAAACAAAAATGCACTATAGTAATGTTTCTAAATTTCTAGTACAAAAAAAAAATGGTTCGACTCTGTAGAAGTACTAGGAAACCCTTAAGGCTTTGAGGCAGCTGTCATATGTAAAACAAAAAGATAATTAGATTTTTAGTCGTTAATTTTAAATTATTACCTTGATTGTATTATAAATAAAAATTAAAAATAAATAATTATGTATAAATATATATAAATAATTTGTAAATATTTATACATATTAAAAAAATATATATATATAATTACATATATGTCTGCTATAACTGTTAATTATTAATTGTAATATTCGTGTAATGAACTACATTATATCAATAAATTTGATCTTAAAATGTACTACAAAAGAGAAAAATTCTTTTAATTATTAATTATCGATTATTAATTTTAATTTACCTTAAAAAAATGAAAAGTTATTTTATACCAAAAATTAGAAAAATTAACCTGTTTTTGTCTTTATATTTTTAGATGAATTTATATATAGAAAATATATTTTTTTATTATATTATTTCTTAATATTATTAATATTATTATTATTCTTATTATTATTTATACAAAATTAAATTTATTAAGATTTTTTTTAATTCGATACTTGTATATTGTAACTTAATACACAATTTTGATGATTCAATGATTGTGCAAATTATTTCAGCTTTCCAAGTTTTCAAGTCTGTTTAACATTTTATTTATGTAATAAAGTCGGAAATTTTGATAACAAAGAAAATCGCCATCGAAGATTATAATCGAGAAGCAGAACTGATAAATTTTTTTCCCCCGTTTGTGCAATAACTGGTGATCTAAATTTGAAAGGCGCAATCATGCGACTCGAAGAAAGTGCAAATAAATGGAAAGAGCTATCGATAACTTTATCTAAACCGAAAAATCTCAATTTATCGCTTTAGATGAAGATCATTAAATTGATTAGAATTTTAGTAAATTTTTTATCAATGTAATTATTAGGTATTATTTGTATCATTATTATAATTATTTTTATTTTTATTATTATTATTATTGTTATTCTTATTATTAACACTATAATAATTATTATTATTATCATTATTATTGTAATTATAATTACCCACTATTATTATAATTATAAGTATCTATTATTTTTTTAGTTATTATTTACACTATCATTAAGTATGCAGTAAAATGCAAAAATTGCCACGAGCAACTAGAAATATTGTCATAAGAAATGAGGAAAAAAAAATTTGTCGAAAAGATATTTTAAAAGCTACGATATTTGCGAATTGTTTCAATCTATTGAATTTGTGATTAGTTCTGATGAGTCGTCATTTTCTGGTAAAAGAGATAACGACAGGGAAGTAACATTATTATCAGAAAATTGTACGATAAGATACAATAAAAATTTACACGTAGTTAATATACTCCCATTTTCGTATTTGCATTGTGTATATCGAGGATCTTGAGTAAATCTCATATGTACTGATTGATATAGAATTTAAAATCAAACTTATTGATTTTATAATAATTGATATGTACTACGTCTGCGAATAACTGTGGAATTCAATGATTTTATTTTGGAATAAGGTTAAGTGGCAAAAATGCAAACATTGTGTTTAAAAATAATTTTTAAAATAATTTTTAAATTATAATTTTTTTTTTGGTAAATTAATTTAAAAGCAAAACGCTAGTTACAGATTCTAATTAGTAAATATTTTTACTAACTAAAAATTTAGAGAGTATTTATTTCTTTGCGAAAACTATTTTTAAATTTGAAAATACGTTCAGTTGGTCCTGAATTAATATCCTGCTTCGAAAATTTTGATTTTAGTGAATTTGGTAATATTTTCGAAACTGAATGTTGTAATGAACATAACTTCAAAACTAAGGAGTAAAATAACAACAAAATCGTGATATTTAAGTGCTACTTTAATTTTTTTCCAAAGATTACGCATTTGACCTCAGAAACGCAAAATCCAAAATGGCGGATTCAATATGCCCGTCGAAATTTTAAGAATTCAACGAATACGCCTAAAACTTATAACTCGAGGGTTTTTAAAAAACAAAAGTTTACATATAGTTATGTCACTGAACACTGTATATAACATATATGTACAGACTTTTGTCTATGTGGCAAAAAGAAAAGAAAAAACGGTTTAATAATAAAAATTGAAACGCGTGTAGCAGTTGCTGTTGAATTAGACGTGAGCGAATCAAGCATGAAAGGTCATTGAGAAGTAAATAGTAATTTTATACTAAATTCGAATATTACTGTAATCTATGAAAACGTCAGTTGTTATGCCTACTACAACTTCTACTACTTTTCTTTCATCTGTCTTGATTCTTAGTCCTTGGCATGCGACGAATTGATTTCTAATATATTAGTTGCGCATGGTAATCCAGGTATTATTTATTTTTATTCTTTATAATATACATATAGTTGCGATTTAACTTTCAACTTCGATTCGTGCGGCCGCACGACTAAAGAGAATGTAGGAAATTGTTGAACTCGTGCAAGGCACCTATATTCTTTGTCGACACTAATACATTTATAAAGAAATTCATATGTACAGTATACATAATATATAAATACATAAATATACATTGTTTTCTGTATATTCTGAACTAAACACTAACATTCGATTATTCTATATACAAGAGCACGATCGAACGATTATCCTTGCTTTTCATGAATTGTGTTCATTGTTCTGTCTTCAAGATCAGAAAAATAGTGCATATATAAGAAAGTGCAGTAAAAAATTTGTCGTTAGATTTTAAAAGAATATAATAAGTTGCGGTAGGAGATTATAATTAGAATTTTCAAATGTTTATTACATCATTAATTTTTGTTAGTATAATACTGAAAAGTCGAACCACTTGGCAATAATTAATTACAGAGTTATCACAGGTCAGGGAATTCAGGGAAAAGTCAGGGAAAGTAAAATTGTTCAGGGAATAGTAAGGGATTTTTACTAAAAGTACTGGAAAAAATTGAATTTTTAAAATTCGTGAGAAAACTGAATTTTTTTTCTTTGTACCTCGTAAACTATGAAATTACCACAAAGTTTAACAATTTAACAAACCTTCATTTTTTTCTATATCTGACAATAATTTCTTTTTAAATAACTTAAATTTTCAAAAACTATCATAAAATTAATAATGAATAATAAATAATAAATAATAATAATAAAAATAATAATAATAAATAATAATTAAATAAAATAAATTATAACTATCATAAATTATGACTTATAAATTATTTTATGAATAATGTTTACAATTTTCATAAACATACATCCGGACATTTGTTCCTCTCGACGAATTATATATACTACACTTGAAAATTTATAAAAATAATTGATTTTAAAAAATTCGGAAATCGACATCACTATAAGGCTTCCTTTATGAGGAAGCAAAATTAGATTTTGGAAAAGTTACAAATGATTACAAAAATTCAATTATTTTCAAAAGTTACAAAAATTCTTCGCAGAATTTCAATTATGTTCAAAAATTTAAAAACAATTTTCGTCAAAATTACAATTATTTTTATAAATAATAAAATACTTTATTAAAATTCAATTATTTTAAAAAGTTTTAAAAAAATTCTTGACAAAATTCCACAAGAATTCAATTATGCAATTTTTAATAAATTTATTCAAAATAATTCAATTATTTTCATAAGTAGTAATAAAATTTTATACAGGAATTTAATTATTTAAAATACAAAATTTAATAAAATTTTTCGAAAAATATCAATTATTCAAAAATATGTTTATAAATAATAAAATTCTTCACCGAAATTCAATTACTTTTATAAACTTGAATAAAATTCGTAGTAAGAATTCAACTATTTACACAAACTTGAATAAAATTCATTGAAAGAATTAAATTATTTTCAAAATTAATAAAATTCTTCGCAAAAATTCAATTATTCTCAAAAATTAAAAAAAAAATATTTTCAAAATTTCAATTTTATTAATAAATAAAAAAATTCTTCATCTAAATTCAATTATATTTAAAAATTTTCATAAAATTCTTGGCAAAATTTTGTAGGAATTCAATTTTAATGAATTAGTTTAAAATAATTTCATTGCTTTCATAAGTAATAAAATTTTCACAGGAATTCAATTATTTAAAATACAAAATTTCATAAAATTTTTCACCGAAATTCAATTATTTTTGTAAACTGCAATAAAATTCTTTGTAAGAATTCAATTATTTATATAAATAATAAAATTCTTCACATAAATACAGTTATTTTTATAAATTTGAATAAAATTCGTTGAAAGAATTAAATTATTTTTAAAATGTAATAAAATTCTTCACAGAAATCTAATTGTGTTCGAAAATTAAAAAAAAAATTCTTGTTAAAATTCCAAGTAACTTTATAAATAATAAAATTCTTCTCCAAAATTCAATTATTTTATGGAAATTTAAAAAAAATTTAAATTATTTTCATAAGTAACAAAACTCATAGCGGAATTTTAATGATTTTTTATACAATATATATATTTTAATCAAATTCCTCAAAAAATGTAATTATTCTTAAAAAGTTTATTAAAATTTGTCAAATTAAAATTCATATATTTAAAAATTTATTGATAAAATTCTTTATGAGAATTAAATTTTAACAAAGAACATTCTATTATTCAATAAATAATTTATTTTTTAATTTAAATAGTTGAATTTTTCTAGAATTTTCTAATAAAAATTGATTGAAAAATGAATTAACGGATAATCGATTTATTATTATTTATTAAAGTAATTGAATTATTGGCACGAATTTTATTACATTTTTTAAAAATAATTTAATTTTTTTGAGAAATTTTACTGCTTGTAAAAATAATTAAATTCTTGCGAAGGAGTTTTTTTAGGATTTTTGTAAATGCATAATTAACCTATCCTAAAAAATTGTTTGTAATAATATTCTTATAAGTTGTTCAATTTAAAAAGGTTTGAATTTGAATATTTTGAAGAATTTTAGTTTCTACAGATAAATAATAATGATTAAATATTTATTTAAAAAAGAAGTTATTGACGGTTTTGAAAAATTTTACAGTTACAGAAATTTGTGAATACATGTAATAGAACAATTTTTCTTGATTATCTAATAATTTTCAGAGTGAATCAGAATATTCTTTAGGGTCAGGGAAAAAGTGAAAATTTTGTCTGGAAATCAGGGAAAAGTCAGGAAAAAATAAAATTAAATATTTGTGGCAACCCTGAAATACTATCGCAGAATAAATATTTAAAACTTTTTATTTTTTAATTTTTCCATTAAGAGATTTGTGTTTAATAATTTTTATTTCTATCTATGTTATAACATTTATAGGCTTGGTAATTTTTTCCCTAAATTCAAGATTTACGACAAAATGGAAGCAAAACGAAATTTTAAAATAAACATGATATGAATCAAAGATTGTTTTTTAAGTCAAAAACACAAAATATGAAACAACATTTGTGATTAAGCTATAAATTTGGAAAAATTTAGTTACCATATAGTTAATAGTTAAATATAGAATTTCTAATAATATGACAATGATTATTCATATTTTGGAAATGTTAAAAATTTTCGAAATGCGTCACTTCTTGGTTCATAGAACCTTTAATTTTTTCCCTCCCATATTAACTAAATCGAAGAAGTGATTTATTATTTTCGGCGATAAAAAAAAAACATTTCCTGTTACATATGTATGAGACGGAAAATATTCACATTGTGTCCGATATTATTGATAATGTTACAGTGATTTATTGTTTTATTTCATAATATTATGTTAATTCTTTAATGTGTTTTAATTAAAAATGAAGATGTGCGTAAGTGATGTTTATTTTGAAAAGTAGCAAAAATTCAAATCTTCACTTCGTTCAGTGTTTGAAAATTGTATTTCTTTTATTCAAATGCAACTTTTAGTTATTTAAATTTAATTTTTTTGATATTATGTATTCGGTACTGAATATTTTATTTTGAATTTTACTACAAAATTTTGTGTGGAAAAAAAGTAGATAGCAAACGTTTTTTTGTAGAATTGTATTATGGTATGCGTGTCATAGACGTTCTTTAAATTGAGTTCAAAATTTATACACCTCGTGAAATTATATCTCTGATAAATGTTTTCATGTCAAGTCATCATCCATTGCTATCATTGTTATTTTTATTATTTGTTTACCTAATAGAATCATGGAATATTTTCGATGCCAGTAAGTAAACTTCTATGTTTTTTTTTACAAATAATTCGCAAATATTTTTCAATTCAACAGAACTAGACATATAATCTTTCAGTCATCATTGCTAGCATCATTGCTAGCATCATTGTTCATTTATAATTCTTTATTCTCAACTTTCAAGCTTTCACTATATATATTTTCTATTGATTAATGAATATTCCTCACTTCATGCTTCAATTTTTTTTTACCTTTAATTTTAATTTATTGTTAAGAATTTAATTTGTTTATATTACAGTCCATAATTTGAAAGCTGTTCGTTAAATTAGCGGAGAAATTAAAAAAATTTTTCCAAAAAACTATTATTTCTTTAATGGAATTTTCTTTCCTAAAATTCTTTTAGTAAAGAATTTTCACACTGTTTAGTGTGGAATTGAATATAATAATAATTGATCGAAACAATCGTCGGCTCGCCCTCTTTCTCTTTTTGTTGTGTATCTCCAATTGAAAAGTGAAGGTACATTTCGGTCATGTCGAAGATTAAAAATGAAGATAAAAAAAAAACTTGCTGATACGTGAACCATGCCGGACTTGTTCTGTTTTATAATGATCTTTCAGGTCTGCCCCGACGACAATGAGAATCAAAGAAAAATAAATTACACACATGTCCAACCTGTTTTTTGGTCACCACGCGTGTGTATGTGTGTGTGTCAAAATTATTAGAGCATATTACGACACATTTCGGTTTAGTTATATTTTTTTTATTCGAGAAATTAAAAATGAATGCTCCAAAAAATTGTTCTCCATAGTGGTATATCGAAACAATAGTATAATTATGGTTAGAGAGAAAATTAATGTTTTCTATATAGAGTTAATACGAAATGGAATTTACCATTAGTTGCGACACATCGAAAAGCATCAATTGGCATTGGATAATCCCATTCTCCATTACACAGAATGCAATAATTAGCATTCAATTGTTTCGCTTGACTAAATTTATACAAATAGTATTGATTTCAAATAGTTGTGTTATATGTTTAGTGACACTTTTCTTTTTTTGGAAATATTTCGAGAGTTGGAAAAAAGTTTAAAGATACTCAATGTCGTTCAATTAATTAGAAAATTAGTCCTGGCAATAGACACTACTGTTCGTTATGCTTCGCTGGATAGTAAAATTTACACACGAAAATAGAGCACGTTTTTGATTAACTCCGGTGTCGAATCATTTTATGTAATCTTTGCAATTATGTGACGAATCTGTTATCATTGTCTTACTTTCTATTTTACTAAATTTTTTGAAGCCGAACAAGCTAATAAAGTATTTTTTTTTCTTATTAGCTTGTTTTTTTTAAATAACCTAATTGAAAGTTAGTAAGTCTTTGTTATAATACTGATCGAATTTTGTAGCCAAACATGCTTACAGGTACATCATCAGCAAACCAAGGTAACATCATAATGATTACAAGTTTTCTTCTTCTGGGCGAAATGATCCGACTAAAATGGATCAAATAATTGGAGAATGGAAATTCAGATGGAAAGTAATTCCTTAGGGAATAAAGGAATTAAATCGTGTATATTAGTGTAGGATACTAATTGTTGTGTAATCGCTTTATAGCCAGATAGTGCACCACTTTACAAAGCCACACCTTTCACAATAATGCACAACATATATAGTTGGTTAAGGCCTATGGTACACAGTCATATACTACACTTTCAGTATCAAAACTCCCGTTAGAATTTTCACGTCGCTCGCATTTCATTTCATGCGAATTGTGCAACTAAACATCTGATAATATTTCTTCCTTTTCGACATAACAGATATTCGATTGTCTATATTAAAAGAGATTATTTTTTAACACCTTTTTATTCGATTCACGTTATGTGATATTTCATTTTTAACGCACTTGGAAGAAATCATTCCCTTTTTTCATCGGCTTTACAATAAATCGGAAATTTAATAACTGAATTCAAAATTTTGATTCAGGTTGAATGTTTAAAAAACCAATGTATCTTATTGAATGGAAAAACGGTTATAAACATTTATTTTGTCATCATGTTAGGTTATTCTTGTTGGGTATTTTCTATAGGAAAAATAATAGTCGCTATTCTTTGTTGCTTCTAATATAAAAATGACTTTTATTGTTACTCCTCCAAAACTAAAGCTTCAGAAAAAAATTGATTTCAACCAAAAATATGTGATTTAAATAGAAAATCGTATTTTAAAAAAAAATTATGATTTTTAACAGATCTGCAATGTACAATATACAGTATATTATATTAAATATAATATTCAGCATAGTGTACATAAAAATTATATTATTTATAAATACATATACATATATATATATATACATATATATATATATGGATGCGTAGCCTTCGATTTCACTTTCAACTGCGCTTACATTACTGCATCTTCCTTCTATTCGATAACAATCGAAATCCAATTATTCGCTTGTTTATAACCGCTATTGTGAAAAACGCACAAACGTGAAACAAGCGCATGAAATATTTTCGTGTACGCTGTATTTAATCAGATAATGCACCAAGCATCAAGCGCCCCACGTATTCTCTCTAATGTTATAATTATAATTGACTATTAATTAATTCACCATCAATTATATTTCAAATCATTCTTCTTACCCTTCTCCTCCTGCCTTTTGTACCGAATTTTTTTTTAATTAATAAAAAAAGAATATTTAATTGAACATATTGTTTTATCATAAATTTTGTTACAATTTTTGAAGCTTATCTTTTGAATAATTTTAATTTCAAAATTTTAAAAATATTAACATTGAATGATGGAAAAAAAACCTAAAAACCTTAACCCAATTTCAAATAACAAAATTTTTGAATGTAAATTCGAAATTGAAAATTAGTGAACATTAGCTTCTTTATTTTTTAAAATTCATTACATTCATCAAGTTCAAATAATATATTTCGGAAAATTCAAATTTAAACGAAAAATAATGTTTAAACATTTTTTTAAAAACATTTTTGAGCAGAAAATCAAGTTCAAATAATACATTTCGGAAAATTCAAATTTAAACGAAAAATAATGTTTAAACATTTTTTTGAAAACATTTTTGAGCAGAAAATCAAGTTCAAATAATACATTTCGGAAAATTCAAATTTAAACGAAAAATAATGTTTAAACATTTTTTTAAAAACATTTTTGAGCAGAAAATCAAGTTCAATATATTTAATTAAAATTCGTCAGATAATGAATTTTTTTTTTTAATTTTACAAAAATTCTGTTTAAAAATTCAATTATTTTCAAAAAATTGAATGAAAATTCTTGTCAAAATTTCAATTATTTACAAAAATGTTCCTTAATTCAATGATTTTCAATGTCTACCATTTTAATTAAATTTTCCCAAAGAATTTAGTTATTTAAAACAATTTCCATAAAATTAAACGTAAACCTTTAATTATTTTCAAAAAATAATAAAAATTTTACACCATTTTAGTTAATTATAAATTGTTTATAAATTTCATCCTGAAAATTACATTATTCAATTATTCAATTATTTAAAGACATTTTCTATAAAATTCTTTGCAAAAATTCAATTAAAAAAAATTTGAATAAACTTTCTAGGAATAATTTAATTATTTTCATAGAATAATAAAAATTTTCCCGGAATTCAATTATTAAAATTTTTTTATAAATTTCTTTCCAATAATTTAATTCTTTACTTAAATAATCTATTTTTCACTGCAATTCAATTATTTAAAAACATTCTCTATTAAATTCTTCACAAGAATAGAATTAAAAAAAAATTCATAAATTTTTCAGCAAAAATTTAATTATTTTCGTAGTAAAATAAAAATTTCCCATGAATTTAATTATTTATTTTATAAATTTCTTCCCAATAATTATTAAATTATTTTTATAAATAATAATAAAACTTTTTCAGGGGTTCAATTATTTTTTGTAAATAATAAATTTTTTTAAAATAAATGTAAAAATAATGGTGTTATCTTTAATTATTATAAAAAAAGAAATTTAATTCATTGTTTTAAGTAAAATATTCTCTTATTCGACTCGAACTGCTTAAATTTTCATCAGTAGTTGGTTCGGAAAATTATTTTTAAATAATTGTTTAGTTTAAAAATTGTCCAAAATAATTGAATTCAAGTAAGATTATATTGTAATTTTCAAAAAAATATTAAATTTCATAAATTTTACTCATTTTCCGGAAACTTTTACAATTTTCCTGTAAAATGAACCTTTTTCAGGGAAAATTGTTTTAATGTCAGTAAATTGTTTATGAAAATTAATATAGAAATGTCATGAGAATTAATATATTCAAAAACTTGTGACCATTTTTGTCAATGTGGCTAGAAATTAAAAAGAAAAATTCTTGTTCGAAATTAGTTTTCCCTTTATTACCATCTCTGTGTCCCACCCATCCTGACTTTTACTACTTGCACTTTAAAATCGTTCTAAGCGTTAATTGTACAGTGAAATAATTGAAAATTTGCAATTTTTGCAAGCAAACTGCCTCATTTGTAAAGAGTTTGTAAGTCAATGTTTTGAAATTAGAAACTTCTTATACAAATAGATTTAAATTTAGCTCATTTTAGTCGGAATAAGACTCAAAGACCCCTGTAAAATGACTTTTTTTCTACACTGTCGTATGTTCGGCAGTATCTCTTTTTCTTATATTTTTTATTCACTGTTCTCTTTTTATTAAAGATTGTGCAACTTTTCCACAAAGATTAATTCGATTATTATAATAATAATAATTTCGATGTTTCTGAAAGTTTTTCAAAACTCTCCAAAATACTCAAAAATTATTCAAAAATTCTTCTAGGAAGTAAATTTTGGAGAAAAAGGTAAAATACTGAATTTTTTTTTTAATTACAATTTTATATTCTCTCTAGATTAGAATAGTGAAAAGACTATAAACGCTTTTTAAAAGTAGGGGGCAAAAAAAAAATACACTAAAGTGCAATACCAGGTATAACACATTGAGAACCGGCGTTTTAAAGTCGAGGCAAAGGATTCGAGTATAGTAACACTCGCACGGGATAAACTCTCCAAGTTAAAACTGAAATTAGGAGCAAACCGTGTCCCCTTTCTCTTGCCAAGCCGAGCGTGGTATAAAATACTTTCCCTCTCGACAGACACGAGAGAGGAGAACTCACAGAGAGTCTCGCAGTTGAAGTTAGAATCGAGCAGTGTCGAGCAATATAAGAGGCAGGGCTCATTTTCGCAAACGGAAAATCAGAAAACAATTGCCCGCGCCTTTTTTTCTCTCCCCCCCCTCTCTCTCTTTTACTCTCTTTGCTTCGTTACCCATTGATGAATCTCTATATTCCCTCCCCCACCCTCTTCAATTTTTTTTAAAAAGAAATATATAGTATCTATATAGTCTTATTACGACGCCCTCTTTATTTCTATGTCTCATCTTATAAATAGTTGTTCAAATAGTCGACCAACGATTTTTCCCCTGACTCTTATTCTCGTGCACCAAGTCTTGCAAGACTGAACTTTAATGCTAGATTCGATAACGATGAACACGCGATGAATTCTTCGTGTATAAAACTTCCGGACGTTAGTTACGGTTCTTTCTTATTAAAAAAAAAAGAATTCTTCTCTGTTCAATTTTTGTCACTGATTTTCATACATATTTGAATTTTGAATTAAAAATTTTGTTTAAATCTACAGTTTTTATACGCATTTAAATTTTGAATTAAAAATTTTAAAAGAATCTACAGTTTTTATACGCAATTAAATTTTGAATTCAAAATTTAAGAAAATCTCCAAATTCGGCCACTTTGATTTTTCATTGTGAAAATTTAAAACAAAAGTAAGAAGAAAATGTCCAAATTCGGCCATTTTGGATTTTTGATTGCAAAAAATTAAAGAAAGGTCAAAGAAACGATTAAGACAATTTCCAAACTAGTTTACTTTTAATTTTTTATTGTAAAATTAAAAAAAAAATTTTAATCTTCATAATCGGGCAATTTGAAGTATTGATTGTAAAAATTCAGAAACGGTAAAAATAACTGTCAAGATAATATCTTAATTCGACCATTCTGAATTTTCGATTGTAAAAATTTTTAAAAAAGTAAAAATAACAATTAAGAAAAATTCAAAATTTGTTAATTTTTAGTTTTTGATTATGGAAATATGAAAAAAATTTAAGAAAATATCCAAATTAGGCCATTTTTAATTTTTGATTGTAAATATTTTGAAAAAACAGTAAAAAAAATTTAAGAATACCTTCATTTTAGATGCATATTTAAATTTTTTAATAAAAATTTGAAAATAACTTTAATTTTTATACACATTTCAATATTGGAATAATTAAAACGTCTATAAAAATCTACAAATTCGGTCATTTTGAATTTATAATTGCAAAAATTAAAAAAAAAAATTTTAATAGTCTCCATTTTAGATTTTTGTGATACATATTTGAATTTTTAATTAAAAATTTAAAAAAAACTCCAAATTCAAACATTTTTAATTTTTGTTTGTAAAAATTAAAAAAGAATTTTAGAAAATGTGCAAACTCGGCCAATTTGAAGTTTTTATTGTAAACATTGAGAAAAGGTAAAAATAACGATTAAACAAATTTCCAAATTCGACCAGTCTGAATTTTCGATTGTAAAAATTAAAAAAAAGCAAAAATAACGATTAAGAAAATTTCAAATTGTTCATTTTTAGTTTTTGTTTGTAAAAATTCAGAAAACGTCAAAATAACGATGAAGAAAATTTCCAAATTCGACCATTCTGAATTTTCGATTATAAAAATTTTTTAAAAAGTAAAAATAACGATTAAGAAATTTCAAAATTTGTTAATTTTTAGTTTTTGATTGTAAAAATTCAAATAAAAATTTAAGATAATATCCAAATTCGTCCAATTTGAATTTTTTTTGGTAAAAATTCGATAAAAGGATTAAAATAACGTTTAAAAAAATTTCTAAATTCTTACATTTTGAATTTTTTATTGTACAAATTTAAAAGAAATTTACGAAAATGTTCAAATTCAGCCACTTTGAATTTTTGATTGTAAAAATTCAAAAAAAAGGTAAAAAATTTTTTTTTTAATTTCCATTTTTAAACTTTTTGATAAATATTTGAATTTTGAATTATAAAATTAAGAAAATCTCAAAATTCGGACATTTTCAATTTTTGATTGTAAAAATATATACATATTTTTAAAAGCAAAATGAAACGTAAGAAAGGAAATATTCATCTACGACTATTTTTTTTAAAGCGAAAGGACAATTGAGCTCAATTTTTCTATGCATTTCATCAAAACATCTGTAAGAGAGGATATTACGCAAAATTTGCAAATAACACTCCCCCAGCTTTGGAACTAAACATTTTTTGACCCCTTGAGCTCATTTTAAAAATGCAAATACTATAATTTAAGAAAAAATAATTGAAGAAGCGTTAATAATTGCAAAATTGCAGAGATAAGAAAAATTATATACTTAATATAATTATCAGCAGCAATAAATACTCACTGTAAAAAATTTTTTCGAATATTCATAACCGATTACTGAATTATTAACAAATCAATATTTGCTTCAGTGAAATAATTTTTATATTTGAATCAAAGAAATTTTATTTGAACCAATAATTTTGAAGAAAATGTATACGATTTAATTGACTCGAATATAAATTATTTGATTCAAGTAAATATTTAATTGATGGATCAATTAATCGGTTAGTTGAATCAAATAAATTTATTTTTCCACTGAATCGAAATTTTTTTAATAATTGGTATAATTGTAAATATTGCAAAAATTTTTCTTAAACAAAAGTGTTGAGAATCAAATAATTTTGCTTTAGTAAATAAATGCGTTTATTTCTCTGAATTAATAAATTATATTTCCGTGATATTCGTGACTATTAAAATTTTTTCTCATAGTGTATATATAGAAACGTGTCCAATCTGTCACGTACGATCAAAATAGGTATTTTCACATGGCCACGGTATGAAATTTGCAAGAAAACGGCAGACACCATATAAATGCTACAAAAAAATGTATTTCGTAAGAAAGCATAATATATAAATACATTATAATAATAAATTAAAATAATTCTCTCGATTACAGTGCCACTACTGCACAAGTTAATATTATAACCATTTTTAACAATTTTTTTTTTATTAAAACTCCCAACAAAGAACGCATTAACATTTTTGACCTCTGCTTTCGCTTCTTTCCAACTAAAGCTCGCAAATTACTGATCACAACGTATTCATCAATAGAGAAATTTTTAAATACCAACCATACGGAGAAAATTAAAAAAAAATTTATTTTCTATTTTCTCTTTACATTTTCATTAATAAAAAAAAATAAAAAAATTCCGAGATCTTATTTAAATTAATGCAACAATATTTCGCAAAATTACAAAATCAAACTTATGGTAAAGTTTAAAAAAAATTTTTGCGAAATCAATAAAAAAAAAGATAAAAATAGATAAATAATGTTTAGAATTAATTTTTTTTCAATTCTATGGGTAATAAATATAATTATTTATAATTAGGATAAAATAGTAAAATAACTTTAGTGAAACAATAATTTTAATGAAGACTATTTGTGTACATTGGTATATAAATATGTTCAAAAACAGTCAGAAAAAGATGCGATTCATATTTGCGATGGGAATAAAATACAATTAAATAAAGTTATAAGATAATGTTACGTGGTTCTATGAAGAAAGCAGCGTCTCACCTTTTAATACCAAGGCTTTTTTATTTGCCTCCACACCAGTAATATATTAATTAAAAATTTACTGTCAATTAAACAGATTGTGAAAATATCTTTTTCTTAATACATTTCTTTATTTATTTATATTTTATTATTATTTATTTATTTATTATTCTAAATCTTTTAATTTATTGACTAAATGAAAAAAGCTGATCATTTTACTAATGTGAATGTAAAATGTTATAATAAATATTATTACAATTATTAATATTATTATTATTAATGTTACTACTATTGTTATATATAAGCAAATTTTCGAAACTTGCAACAAGCTTGCACTGCAAGTTTCCTGCAAATTTTACAGGTTACTTGGATAATAATAATTATCATTTGTCTTACTTTCATTACTAGTATTTTTATTATTATATTATTATTCATGTTGCAAATATTATTATTGTTAACATTTTATCATTGTTGCTGATTTACTTCTGAAGAGATTATTCAACAATATTTTTCCTTATATGGAAAAAATTTCTCACCTCTTATTTATTCAACTTGAAAAGAAGATTTCTGCCCATAAACCATAGTGACGTCTAAAATCCATTAGCATGTCAATAATTAATCCAAAAAATTTGCCTAAATTTAAGTCGGCAATGTAATAAATGCATTTTAATCGCTCATTTTCTTATCGCCTTTAAAACTGCTTACTTTTATTCATTCACAAATATAAAAGCGAATGAAACGAGTTTCATTAATATATATATATATATATATATACAAAACTCGACATTGGCATTATTTGTATTGAAAAAGTTGTCAACTTTACCAACAGAAATGAAGAAATAAATTTTTTGATTAAAAAAAAAAAAATAGAGTAAACCAGAAGAAAATGAAGGTGAATAAAAAAGAAAAAAATAATGCGCAGATTTGACGAATATTTGGAAAAGAGAGACATCTGCATGAGTTCAGATTTAAAAATATAATTGAAATTTAAAGGAAATAGAAAATAACAGTTAAGTGAATTGAAAAATAAAGACATTGTAGTTTCGACATTTTCTAATTGGTTTTCAGAAATTCCTACTATTTATCATATTTTTTTATTTTAATTTAATATTTAATTTTTTTTTCTAGTTCATTGAACAAGCTAAGAAAGATGTCTAAATTCCGGTAATATACAATTCCTATAATCTGTCATAAATTTAAGTATATAAAAATCAAAAAAATCATTTACATATTTTTAAAATTCTTGCAACATTTTTCTTTTTTTAAATACTTATATTATTATTCATCTACGTCAAAAAATTCTCCACAAGTATTATATTATTCAATTTTTTGATATTATCATTAAGAAAACATTAAATCAATAAATTTTAATTATATTTTACATCCCTGGGCATTTTTTATTTTTGGGAAAAAATTTCTTATGATATTTTTCCTCATTGGTATAGTGCGTTTGGTCAATTTTTTTTTAATATCATGTTAAATAATAATTATCCTAGCAGAATATTTTCAAGCGTTTAATTAATATTTAATTGCTTTTTTATAGACACGTTAGATTTTTTTATATATAGATATATGCATGTAGATAAATTATCATTCTATTAAAATATCTAATTTAATTATCTGACGTATATAGAATTTAATTATAGTTTGATTATTATTCTTATTGACAGTTGCATAAATTAACGCTGTGTGTGTGAAATTTATTTTTTGACGTATTTATTTTGATTATTTAAGGGCAGAATATTTGAAATAATGAATAAATTCCGATAAAGAAATTATGATAAATAAATAATATTAAATAAATAATTCAAATGGAAGAATTTTTAATACAACTTTCAAGAACAATTGCATTTTTTAAGGAATATAATTAAAATTGTATTAAAAATTAATAAAATCTTGCGATGATTTTCATTATTTCTGAAAATAATTGAATTCTGCAGACGAATTTTATTAAATTTTTTTTGAATAATTGAAATCCTCAGAAGAATTTGATTATTTATAAAAATAATTTAATTTTTGGAAAGAATTGTATTACAATTATTAAAAAATAATTGAATTTCTGTTAAAATGTGATTAATTATGAAAATAATTGAATAGTTTGAAAGAATTTTAATAAATTTTTTAAATAATTGTTTTTTTCGAAAAATTTTACTAAAACTGTGATTTCAATAATTGAATTTATATGTAAATTTTAATATTTATAAAAATAATTGAATTTTTATAAAAATTTGATTAATTCTGAAGATAATTGAATAATTTGAAAGAATTTTAATAAATTTTTAAAATAATTGTTTTTTTAGAAAAATTTTACTAAAACTGTGATTTCAATAATTGAATTTATATGTAAATTTTAATATTTATAAAAATAATTGAATTTTTATAAAAATTTGATTAATTCTGAAGATAATTGAATAGTTTGAAAGAATTTTACTAAAATTTTATTAAATAATCGAATTCTTTAAAGAAGAATTTATTATTTACAAAAATAATTGAATTCTTGCGAAGAATTTTATGAAATTTGTGTTTTTAATAATTGGATTTCTGTGAAAATGTGATTAATTATCAAATTAATTGAATATTTTGAAATAATTTGAATAAATTTTTTTTAAATAATTGAATTTGTATGTAAATTTTCATGAAATTAATGAAATCAATTATTTTTGAACATAATTAAATTTCTATAAAAATTTGATCAATTCTAAAGGTAATTGAATAGTTTAGAAAAATTTTACCAAATTTTTTAAAAATAATTAAATTTATTTCTTTGAAAAATTTGATTTTTTATGAAAATAATTGAATGTATGCAAGGAATTTGTAAAAATAATTGCATTCATTAGGAAATTTTTTTTCTTACAATAAAAGTTTTTAAAATAATTGAATATCGGAAAATTTTTGAAAATAATTTTTCTAAATAAATAATTGAATCGTTAGAAAAATATTTCATCAAAATTTTGTTAAATGGTCTTTATAAATTTCATAAACATTTTTGAAAATAAGTAGTGCGAAGAACTAATTATAAAAAAGACTAAATTAAAAAATTTTAATACATAGGTTATTGTTTTTTTTAAACTTTTATTAAAATTTTGTTTTAAATAATTGAATTTCTGTGAAAATTTGAATATTTACAACAACAAAAAATTGAATTCCTATGAATATTTGATTATTTTTTAAAATAATGCCATTCCTATGAAAATTTGATGAATTCTGAAAATAATTAAATGTTTTAAAGGAATTTTAATAAAATTTTTTAAAATAATTGAATTTTTGCCATGAATTTTATAAAATTTTTATGAAAATTTGCTTTTAAATAATTGAATTTGTGTGAAAATTTGATGTCTTTTTTTAAAGAATTAAATTATTGCAAAGGAAATTTATAAAAATTTGGTAAATAATTGAATTTTTGTGGGATTCTTATTATTTTACGAAGATAATTAAATGTTTGCGTAGAATTTTATTAAATTTTTTTTTTAATAATTGATTTCTTTTATAAAATTTGTTTAAAAATATTAGATTTTAAAAATCATCAAATTAATGAAAATTTTAGAAAATAATTGAAATTTTGACAAGAATTTTATTAAAATTGTTGAAAATAATTAAACTTCAGACTTTGCGAATTTTTTTTTTTTTTTAAACGTGAATTTTACAGACTTTGAAGGAAATTTACGACATTCGGTGTGTAAAATTAACACTAGAGAGTGTTAAATTAATACGCAGTTTCATTGAGTGTTAAAATAACATCATCTGAAAACCTCAATCAAAAAATTCAACCTTTTTTTTCATTTACAAAATTGCCAAAAAAAATTTTTTTTTCATATTTTTGTTTGGTTAATAATTAAATACTATTTTCTCTTTTCATATATACGTTCCACTTTAATAGATTCTCTAATTTCTCCTTTAATTTCAATGTTAAATTTAATTTTGCAAGAAAATTAAATTATCAAACGAAATAATCTAATTAAAATACAAAATGAAACTATGTTTGAGAAAGAGAAGAGGGAAAAAAAGAAGGTGCCTCTCAGCGTGAAAAATTGATTTAGAAAATTTCCAACCGATTTGATTGTCAGATACATATATATATGAAATGGCATTGAATTTTATCATTTTGATAATTGACCAAATGTGAAAATCCTAATATGGATCAAGGGAGGGAGAGATAGAGAGAGAGTGAGAAAAGTTAATCGAAAATAGAATTATCCTTTCCATGCGGCATGAGAAACGTGCTCGAATGTTATACATATATATATATACCTTTATCTTGCGAAGGTCTTCGAGAGACTGTTAGCCGACATTTCCAGAGAGAAGGTGAGAGGAAAAAGATACTGGCCACACTATTTTTTTTTCTTTTTCACTATTTTTTTCTAATATTATTTAATATTTTTCGGATCAAATCAAAATGAGTTATTTCGTGAACGAGCGAAGATCATGTCAGTTTAAAAGTTCATTTATTTCCAACGATGTTAAAACAGATATTGTGTTGTGCCTTTGGCCGTAAAATCATTTTCAAGATTTATATCCATGTTCCTGTCTACTAGAAGGAGAGATATGTAAGGCAGTCAAACGGGATACTGGAATTGTTTAACATTTAACATTTTATTGATTTTCATCGGCAAAAATCGAACATAGCTCTATTTATATATATTTATACACCTTTAGATCTACATTTTTTTTCATTTTCAAGCCCAATGACGTTGACTTAAGTTAATTACAATTATCGTTAGACATAATTTTCCCTATCTTACTGTATCTATATCAATTTTTCCCCTATCCGTAATTCTTATCAATTATTAAATTCGAGTCAAGTTAAATTTCAGTTTCGTTAAAAAAATGTTTAAAAAAAAAATCTGCGTTTATAAAAAAAACTTGTTAAATATTATCATTACTAATTATTATCATTAATTTATCAAATTAGAGTTAATCAAAATGTCTGGTCCATTAAAAAATGTAATACTTTATATTAAAAAAAAATTTATTAAAGTAAAATTTTGTTTTTGTTTTTGAAATAATAATTGAATCTAACTTTTTCGAATATAAAATATTTTTTTCTCTGAATGAATTGACCACATTGTGAATCGAAATTCGATGGGAGAGATAGAACTTCTAATGATTTTTGAATGTCTATATTTCAATACATATGTGACAAAAACCGGTTGTCTGAGTCATGCAGAATTTTCCAGCTACATTAAAGTTTAACGCCCTTTATCTCTAACAATTCCGTTGATGGGTTAAACCTGAATTTTTGAACATCACTATGTCAAAAGAAGATCTGAATTTCTATAGATTCAACATACTTGAAATTTATTTCCGTCTCAGAATTTTTTTTCGTAAAATATTTTATACCGAAAAGTTTAATATGAGATAAAGTTAAATTAAAAATTTGAAAAATTGAAACGTTAAATATTAATAAAAGTAAAAAAAAATAAAAAAAATAGAATAAAAAAAAATAATAAAGTGATAATTAATAAATAAAGATAACATAAATTAAATTACCGAAAATTTGGTTTTGTTTTGAATTTGGCGTAAAGTTGAAATTTAATATAATAAAATTAAATTGAAAGAATGACAGCGAACTATTTTAATTACTAATTAAATAAAATAAAAAAATAAGTGCGACTGAATTATAAGTAAAAATTGTTAAGTAATAGAAAACAAATCCTAGGTTTTAGAAAATATTTTTTCCCTCTAACGTGTTATTATATTCCAATGTATAGTGCTTTAATGTATTGAAAAGAAAAGAAAAAAAAATGGTGAAATCAAGCAAATTATGAATGGCAAACAAAATTATTCATTCCGAGTAAATAATTAATCGTATCCTTGGGTTCAATAGGTATATCAAATGACAGAATTCAGGAATTACCCGCGTGTATATAGTCACCACTAATAGCAAAAATTCTTTTCACTCACACCGAAAGGATAGAAAAGATTTTTTTTTCTTCCCTCCCTCCCCCCTTCTTCCCCTATATTTCGATTATAATATTCGAACAAAATATTGATTTTTAACATACCTGTTTGAAAATTAATATTCGATATCTTTTTTTCTAAGAAAAATATATTGATTTTAATTTCCGCGCAAATATACCTACATTAAAAAAAAATTGTAATGTTTAGTCTTTATAGTAGTATATATATTTATCTTTGGCTTACACTTTTACAGAATAAGCCCATAGCTACTTCCATCTTTACTTTAAATAATTTCATGACTCAGATTTTATTATAAAAAAAATTTGAAAATGGCGGATTTTTTAAAAAGTTTGACAAATTTAAGGAAAAAATTATTTTATTTAATCAATTGCATTTGAGAGTGAATGGCTAATTTTTTTAATATAATTTCAAATATGTCAAGTATTCAACGAGTAGAAAAACTACGAGTTTTCATGTATTTTAAAAAATTACCGCCATATTGGATCCGCCATTTTGGATTTTTAAAATCGGACCACATTTTCCGAATTAGTAATTCAAAGTCTTTGGATTTTTTAATTCTTATGCTAAAATATCTCTAGTATTTTAAAGTACAAAAACGATTATCATTTATTTAGAAAAATTAGTTTCAAAAATTTTTTCGAAATGCCTACAAATTATAATCAAACTTTATTTTTTAATTTTTTTTTCTAGTTTAAAAAAACTAAATTGAATTATTTTACATTACATATTTACTAATTTAATAAAAATTTTCCGAAAAAATTTAATTATTTACAAAAACAGTTTTTACGAAATTCTTTTGCAAACATTGAATTATTTTCATAATAATTCAAATTTTCACAGAAAATCAATTGTGAAAAACACAAATTTTTAAATATTCTTGGCAAGAATTTAATTATTTTTGTAAACAATACAATTCTTCTGAGGATGTTAATTATTTAAAATATTTCCCAAACTAATTTGATTATTAAAAAATTTTTTTTATAAAATCCTTTGTAAATATTCAATTATTTTTATAAATAATAAAGTTTTTAATTGAATTTCAATTATAAAAACACAATTTTAACCAAATTAAAAAAAATCAATTACCCAAATGGATTTTGTTTAAAATTTTTCTCAAGAATATTAATTGTTTATAAAATTTTAATAAAATTCTTCGCAAAAAGTCAGTTATTAAACAAACATTTAATAAAGTTTTTTTTCAAATTTTATTAGTTTTATAAACAATAAAATGTTTTTCTTAACTTCAATTATTTCAATTTATTTTGTTGCAAGAATTCATTTATTTTCGTAAATATAATAAAGTTTGCACCTGAATTCAATTATTAAAAATTTTAAATCAGAATTTTCGAAAATTTTTTGAAAAAACCGTGACTTAAAACGATTTTTCTAAAATTCTTTCAATTCAATTATTTTTAATAATATAATAAAAACTCTTCTCAGGAATTCAGTTATTTACAAAAATTCTAATAAAATTTGAATTCAATTATTTTCAAGAACTTTGTTCTTGGAAAAAAAATTTTTAATTGAAAAATTCAATTATTTGTTTTTTAAATTAAACAATTAAATTCTCTTGGATCTTTCTAATAAGAATTGATTTTAAATTGAATTGCAGTTAAAATTTCAAATAATAATTAAATATTAAATTCGATATATAGTAAAGTTTGCACCTGAATTCAATTATTAAAAATTTTAAATCACAATTCTCGAAAATTTTTTGAAAAAACAGTGACTTAAAACGATTTTTTTAAAATTCTTTCAATTCAATTATTTTTAATAATATAATAAAAGCTCTTCTCAGGAATTCAATTATTTTCAAAAATTCTAATAAAATTCGAAATCAATTATTTTCAAGAACTACGTTCTTGGAAAAAAAGTTTTTAGTTGAAAAATCCAATTGTAGGAAATATTCAATTATTTGTTTTTTAAATAAAATAATTGAATTCTCTTGGATCTTTTCAATAAGAGTTGATTTTAAATTGAATTGCAGTTAAAATTTCAAATAATAATTAAATATTAGATTCTATATAGTGGAAATTTTTCTCGAAATAATTAAAATTCAAAAAGCATTTTTAAATTAAAATCTTCGTAAAATTTTATTGCCCGCAATAGCCCTCGAAATTTGGATTTATCAAGAAAATTTCTAATATTATACAGAAAAGTTATTTCGGTTGTTGATCTTAGAAACGAAAACCGCCATATTTGATCCGCCATCTTGAATTTTTAAATTCAGACTTAATCCCCCAATTAATGCCTTAAAAACCTCGAATATTTTTTAAATTTCAATAATTTTGTATTTTAATAATATTTATACTTTTCTGTAGAAAACTTTTGAGAATTTTCTAAGAAGAACAGTCTTAAGAGTATTTTTTGCAAAGGGATTTAAATACTCCCTTAATATTTAGTAAAAAAAAAAAATGATAAGAGAATTTTTTTTGGAGAATTAACGAAAAAAAATTGAAACCGATTCAAAAAGGCCTTCTCTTTGGGTACACCATATAACGATTACAATCACTTTGAGTCCCCAGTTCTCTCTCTTTGATGGTTTCCCCACCTTTTTGTGAGCTACGAGGACGAGAAGTATCGTAGTCCGCAGTTAGACCGAGTCCGTTCGCGCATTCGCATTAATTTTCATCCGCGGTTTTTCTGCCACCGATTCGAAAACCAAAACGATTTTCGTAAGCGTGGAGGAACACAATTCACTCTTTTTTATTAAACTAAAAAAAAATTAATTTTATCATTTTTTGACCCTGATAGTTTTTTGTTTTTTGTTTTTTTGAAAATATATATAAATAGTGTTCCACGCGCGCTTCTCAAAAATGGTCATAGCTCTTCTGATCATGCCGCGGATACGTCGAAATTAAAGCGAATATACGGATTTTAGAATTTTAATTATTAAAAAAAAGGGGAAGATAAATTCTAATAATTTTAAAAAAGAGACGCAAATTTTACCGCTAGAAGAAGAGGAAGAAGAATAAGAAGAAGAAGTGGAGGAATCGTTTTCTCTTTCGGTGTCTATCGCTTCTTCTGTACACTTATTATCTAAAAGCGTTCTCTTCTCTTTTTTTTTTCTTTAAAAGAAAAGGAAGTCGATCTAATTTTCTCGTTTTTTTTTCTTCGATACGTAAGTAATCGCGATCGAAGCTCTTTAATATTTTTCTTTTGCATTTTATAAAATACTTGCACAGTGTTTTTGTACCAAATGAAATTCTTTTTTTTTGTCTTAAAACAAAAATGTGTTTCTTAGAAGAAAATGTGTTCAAAATTACGTTCAAGTGATTCAGTGAAATTGTTATTTTGTTAGAAAATTGAAATTATGTTTTTTTTTGTGATTTGAAGGACTGTTTGGAAAATGTCAAATTTGGAACAAATTTACAAAAATTCCAAAAGACATTTGTAGGTATTGATGCATTTAAAGACAAAAAAAAACAACGAGACATATAAAGTTAAAATTTTCTATTTTTAAATTTATTTATTCGAATTTAATTATTTGAATTTATGTATTTAATTTTTTTTTATTTAAATTCTTTCTTAATTTCTTTTAATTAAAAGTAGCATATTTTTGTTTTAAAACAGAATTAAGATCCTATTAGCGATTCACTTTTTTTCCAAAGAATACAGAAACTTCTAGTATATAAAATATAAATGTTTCACCAGAAAAAAAGTATTAAAGAGTTTCTTTTATTTAAATATAAACAGATAGATTACAAATATTTTTAAATTTCAATTTATTTCAAATTTCTTTTATTGTTTTCTTTTGTAAAATATAACAGATATTTGACAAACAATATTCACTAATGTTTAAATGATTTTTACCAGTGTTTAAATATTTTTATACTACTATTTTTTGACTATTTCACTTATTTTTACTTACTTTTTACTACTTATATAAATATATTTATTTTTCTACTATTTTTGACTTAGCTTTTAATAATTTATCGAAAGAAATTTGAATTTAAATTGAAACAGTTTCTATATATAAAAAATAAATTTTCATTTTTTGAATAATTTATCATTTTTCCAAGAATTTTTCTCGTAAAATTAAAGAAAAAATTTAACTATATTTCAATAGTAAAATATTTTCATTAATATAGTATAATAAAAATAAAAAGTCCTCGTGTCTTGTTTCAATATATGTTACGATCGGAAAGGGAAATGTGTTTCCTTCTGAAAGAGAGAAAACCGTGCACTGTCTATGAACGTACACGGGTCTTGAGCGTTCACTGAAAATGAAATAGAAAGGGTTAAAGAGAGACAGAACATATGAATCGCTTTTGTTGTCTAGAATCAAAAAAATAACTATAAAAGTAGTTAAAAAAAATTTTAACAATATAAAAATATAATTGTAGTCCAATTTATATTTTTTTCCATTAAAAAAAGTAAAATAAAATTTGAAAATTTTTATTCAAAAAAGCAGTTTTAAACATTTTAAACCTTTAGTGTTATATATTTATATATTTATATTTATAAATATAAATATAAATATTAATATAAATATAAATATAAATATAAATATAAATATAAATATAAATATAAATATAAATTAATATTATATATTTTGAAGTATTTAATGTTCTTTTCTTATTTTGAGAAAACATAATTTTGTACTATATTTACGTTTTTATCACATTTTAGAAATTTTATTAATATATTTATTATGTATTTGTATTTTTTCTAAATGTATATGATTTTTTTTTAATTTTTAAAAATTTCATTTAGTTAAAACAAGTATAAAAATTTCTTGCACCAGTTTTTCTTTAACCAATTTTCATCGCTTCGGAAAAATTTATTTAAAGGATATGAAGAAATATTGATATTTCCAGTTCATTTATTGTAACGTTATTATAATTATTATAATGAGAGTGTTATATAAGATAATAATTACTTTTTTAATATTTAAAAAAAGAAGCATGGTACAAGTGTAATTTTTCAGTTTTTTTATAGTTTCTGGTGTTGCATTATCGATATTTAATCTACATTGAGAAATTGAATTATTTCACAATATGACAAATGTTTAATTCAATTTAGTTGATTTATGCATACCACGTGCATTAACAATGAAAATAACGACATTTTTTTGACATTCGGAATTTAACAATAAAAAATTTTTTTTTGAGTACAATTAAATAATACAGTTAAATATTAAATTGATTAATGATATTTTACAATTATGTAATAGAATTAAATGTTAAATAAAATAATGTTCTTAAAACATTCTATTTAAATGCAATTAATATTTGTAAATTTATTTTTTTATTTAATTTATTTTATTTATTAATTGTTTTAATTTATTAATTTATTAAATTATTTAATTTAATTATTTATTTAATTATTTAGTTTAATAATTTATTTAATAACTTAAAAATATACTTTTTAATTAATGAAAAAAAAATTTCCCTTTTTAAACTAAATGAAATTTTCAAATTGAAATTTAAACAATTTAAATAACAGTTTTTAGAACTTTCATTATTGAATACAAATAAAATAAAATTAATAATAAAAAATAAGTTCAAATATATTGGAAAATAAATTTTTACCGAAAACATAAAATTTTTCTATTCGTGAACGTTCATTATTTTCTTTCTTTTGTTTCTTGAAAAAAAAGATACGTTTTTGATTTTTTGAATTTTTGCTTATTAGTTTAAAGAAATTTTGAAGTTTTGTAACTGTTTTTTATTTGCGTAACTGGGGAAGACGACTAGTCTTTGTGGATATCGATCTCGAACGGGGCTTCGATTTATAAAAAAAAACTCGTTTTTCTCGTTAAAGCGGTAAATTAAAATTTTTTTTGTCACACTTCCTCAATTTTACGAAAATGCCAACAGATTTTTGGTCACCGAGCATCATATAGGCCGACACACAGTGTATATATTTCGTCAGTGAAGTGAAATCCCATGTTACATAGAAATTGAAGAAATCCGAACATTTAACAAAAAAAAAAAAAAATTTCGAATTTGGAAATAAAAGGAAAAAAAAGAATTTAAAAAACTAATGAATAAGGAAAACAATTAATTAACTAACTATAAATATATTACGAGAATTAACAAATAATTACAATATCGTAATTAATAAAAATCTCAAAAATTAACAACGGTGAAGGAAGTGAAATAATCATCTTTGGAAATTAAAAAAAAAAATTGACAATCGGTACAGCTTCGTTCTTTTATTTTTCTTCTGTGAAATTTGAGCGGAAAGGCTTCTTGTTTTTTTTTTGATAAAAAGAAAAAAAAATCGTGTGAATCATTCATATTTATGAATATATTATTGTGAAGTTGTAAGAGGATCACGGTTTATTGTTACAATGGAATCATGAAGATCGATGTGGATTTCAAGTGCGATAAATATCGTTCTACCTTCATCAGCCATAAATGACGTAAGTAGTTTAAAAAAAAATTAACTTTTATATTATTTTTTTTATTATTAATTTACATTCGATTATATTTCAATGTTTTTTTCCCAAAATAATTGCTTCCGGATTTGTGTACATCCTTCAGCGAGCACCTGTATAGTGCGACGTGACGCCAAATCACGTGACACAAGGAAGAAGCCAGTGTTTAGAAAACACTTTACTATAAGTCATAATTCTTACCGTGTTTCTCACACTTCCTGCTTTCAAAATTTAAACACTTCTCCGCGTGTTGCACGAGAAAAAAAGAATCTTGAACAAAATTAAGTTTTGATGTTTTATGAATGGAACTCCTGCAGTTCATGGGGAATTTCTTTTTTGTTGACGATTTTTTAAATGAATTTATTTCGTTGTAATCTTGAGATTCGTTTTATTTATTTTTATTAATTACATTTTTTTTATAAAGTTATTGTATTATTAAGTCGAAACTTTACTCGAACTTTACAATGAGAAGCACTTGACGTGAATCTGACTTGACCAAAAAATCACTTAACATAAATCTCATTTGTTGAAAAAATCACTTGATGTAAAATCACATTTGACCAAATAATTACTTAACACAAAACTCACTTGACACAAATTTCACTTGAAATCACAAAATTCACTTGACACAAGTCAAATAAAATTTCTGTGTAGTAAACTATTTATCTTTTAAAAATTATAGTCGATTTTGATTTTAAAAAATACCCAAATAAAAATGGTTACAAACATTATTTTAATATCACTTGACAGGAGTCAAAATATTGTTTCCTCAATAAATGAAAATAAATAAATATCAAATGAGACTATCAGGAAATTTTATTAACTGTGTTTTGATTTGAAATATTTTAATAAATTTTTAGAACCCTTTTCTTTTAACTTAAAATACGACTTTAATTTCAATCTCTCACTTTAAGTCATTGAAAAACATTTAAATTATAATTCTTATTGAAATTGAGAATTCGACTTCAAGTCTAAAGTCCAAAGAATAATAATTGATAAAAAAAAGGTAATATTTTAATTATTCAATAATAATATTCCAGTTTCTTGAAATATTCCATTTGATTTGTCAATATCGTTTACACGTCTTTTTTAATTCTTAATTTTTTTTTTATTCTATTCGATTTGTCAATATCGTTTAGACGTCTTTTTTAAATTTTTTCCTTTTTTTTTGAATATCAATTTATTCATTTGCTATTTAAATTAGAAAAATCAAAACGACTTTTTGCTAATAATAATAATTGCGTTTAGATTTTGATATTCTATTTTAGAAAGTGAAAATTTGACGGTAAAAAATTTTAAATTTCGAGTTTTTAAAAATTTTACTGTATACAAAAAGTTTTAAGTTTTTATTTTTTCAATAAATGCCAAATTAAAATTTAATTTCTTTTTGGTAAAATTGAAAAAAAACGAATTTTTCAAATTAAGAGGTTAATTATTTAATTTCTTTACAAAAGAAAATTTTTTTTAAATAGAAATTTTTTTTAATTATATTAAAAATGATTAAATTTTTTTAAAAATGATTAAAAATCAGGTTTTTCTAAAATTACCTTAAATTCTATTTCCATTTCTTGAGGTAGGAAATAATTTGTATTTATACTTTTAATAATAATAAAAAAAAGGTACGAATAATAATTTTTCGGTACTAATTGAAATTAATTTGTAATTTGCTTACACTGCGGGAAAACTTTCAAAACTTTTGAAATGCATTCAAATAAACAGGTTGGACCAGTTTTTGTCATGTTGAAAATATTCAACTGAGATTCGAAAACAGTAGTTTTATTCTCTTTTAGAAAGTAAATTTCATTTAATATACTATCGGAACTAAGAATTTTATTCAAAAGATCGATTGCAGTTAAGAAAGATCGGATTTTTTTTCTTCCTCTACTTTCAGATGTAATACACACAAACACACACATACACACACACAGTGACTAATTAATTTTTTAATTCATGATTAAAATTCTAGAGAATTTCTAATCTCGAAAAACAAATGTTTGGAAGTTTTTATTTTTTTTTCACCCGACGAACGAACGTTTTATTAGAATTTTTATACCAGTTTCATAATGCAGTTTTAAATTAATTAATATATGGTTCTCATATGTCTGTGTGTGTGTGCATTATATTGAAGAAAATTTGAATTTCCTGAAGGAATAATTTCCTATTTTGAATTATGACTCTTCCTGATATTTTTCGCGCTTGCCTTTTGAAGGAAATAATATTCATTTTAAGTATTTAATTTGGAATAGAATACTTTGCTCTAATTAAGGATGTAGTTCAGCTCGTGAAATGCGAAACAACTTTCACGTAAAAATCGTCGAGCCAATCATTATCAAAACTTATGTAATCCGAACTTTCGGCCTTCTTTGTTCACTATTGCTTCATCTGATAAGGATATTTTACAGTTGACCAATTAAATTCATTGTTTCTTTGAAGAAAAAAAAAATGAAAGAAAAAAGAAAATATCGAACAATCGGTAGATTTAATAAATTATTATTAAGAAATAATATAACTATTATAGTAACATTATTAATAGAAATAAAAATTTCGTAAGTAACCCGTAGGAAAAAAAGTGTAATTCAATTTTTTTCTCAAATTAAAAATTAAAGTACTTCTTAAAATGATTTGAAATTCAACATTTACGTTCTCTGTGTTAAAAAAAACAATAATAATATTAATAATAATAAGTAGAATGATAATAATTTTAATAATAATAATGTTAATAATTTTACAACAATGATATAAATGCTAATAATAATAGTGATAATAATTTCTATTACCCGTTTTTTAGTAATAAAATTTCGTACTCAGTGAATCATCAATAGGAAAAAAAATTCTCCAAGTTAAACTCTGTAACGCTCGAGCGATATTTCCTGTTACTGCAATAGAATTCTCTCACTTTTATACTTTTCGCACTTGCTTACCTTAAAGTTTAACGATTGCGATTAATTGAACGACTTGTTTATTCAATTTTTTTTTCTTATAAATCGAAAATGTCTGTTAAATTTGACATATGAATATTGTTGAATGTTTTAATTTTTCTACGCAGATTAATAGTGAGGATTTTTTGTTATGATTTGAAAAAATAGCGTAAAATTTAATGCAGAATGAAAACAAGTAAATAAAATCCAATGTGGAATATAAAAAAGTAAATTAAAACAAAAATAATAATAATATAAGTAAAAAAAAAACTATTAATATTTTTACTACAGAAAAAAAAACTATTGAAAGTTACCTTCTTATGAATCCATTATGAAAATTATTAATTTTTTTTTTAAAGTTAGGGGATAAAATGATTATTAAAAATATGATTACAGAAACTATTAAAAGTTAATTTTTTATGGACCAATTTATGAAAATTATTTTTCTTTAAAGAAGTTAAGTGATAAAATTAGCATCTTACGAATGTCGATTTGAAATTGAATAGAAATAAAAGAATATTTTCCAATAAAGAAGAGGAAAAAAAAAATTATTTTCTTTATTGGAGCCTCTCCGCGATGTCGAAAGCTCGAGTCACGCGGGAAACTACTCCTGCGCGCCCCTAGAAAACATTACGCAAATAAAGAAATATATATATATATATACGTATTGCCATAGGTTCCTGAATCGCGAAATACTCCCGATATATATCGTTATAGGGTATTCAGAATGTCACTTGTCACAGACACGATTTATGTTTGCACTTTATGCACGTATGTATTTTATATATGTATCTCGTATAAATGAGAGTGCGTCTCTGACGAAATCATTGCGTTCGATTAAATTAGACCCGAATGTTAAAGAAAAAAAAATCATATAGTTACTGAAAGGAATCATTTTTTACTTTAAAAAAAAATTATTTAAAACACTTTTTTATACTCTTTAACTTTTAATCAAACACAATAAAAAAATACAAAATTAGAAACGTAAAAAAATCTGTGTCACGCTCCGAAGAAAAGTACCCTAAGAAGCAAAAAATTTTAGGTTATATTTTTAATTGTTTGAGTAAAAATACAAAAAGAGAATCAATTATTAATTAAAAATTAATAAATTATTGATCTCGAAGTCTTCATTAAATCCAAGATACTAAGTTTTCAAATTCAAATAATTAAAAATAAACTTTTAATTAAGATAAATTTAACACGAACCTAGCCTATAATTCGTTTGCTTCTTAGGTACATCTTTACTCTAAGAAACGTAATGTTTTGATTAAAATTGAAAATATAAATTTCGTATTTATATTTTTATAATTTTATAAATGTAAATTTTATATTTTATAATTAAATAAAGTTTTATATTTATATTTTATATTTATATACTAAAATTTTATAAAATATGAAAGAAACTGTAATCCATTATTTATCATTTCTCTTAATGAGTCATTAAGAATGGAATGATATGGCAAAATATTCACAGATAGACACACACACACACTATTTAAAATCAACGTACATAAGCCGATCAATTACGAAATGTAGAATTGAAGCATTATTTTTCAAAAAATTGTTATTTCCCTTAAATTGCCTGTTACAACTTTGCAGTAAAGTCAAGAATTTTTTGTTTTTTATTTATTTTCCTTTACCCCGAAAAAAAACAAACCTATTATATGAATCAGAGATAAAAATGTTCTGAATTTCGTTGAGTGAAGTATTTATTTTTTAAGGTTTCGTTATTTATTTATGAAAGTTTAACAGTCTGTCATAAAAAGCACACTTTATGTGTATATGGAGAGAGAAACGAAATTGTGGAACGATTTTTTTTAACGATTTTCACTTTGTTTCAATAAAAGTTTTTTTTTTAAATGTTATTCTCCTGTGAGGTATTATTTGTTTTCATTGCGGTCATTTGTTTATAATTTGTCGTGTTGCATAATTTGTTAGTGTCAATAAAGGTGACAATAAGAATAAAGGAAATTTATTATAATGACTGTATTATATTTGTATATATAAATTTATGAAAGTGTTGATGATTCACAAAAAAATCTCTGGATCCAAGCTGTGATGGTAAATAATGATCATGAGAAAATAAATAATTAGGGAAAAGGAAAATAATAAGAGAGTTTGCATTTATCTGTTGAAACCTATTTATAGGGCTCGGATCGACTGTGAAATACAAAAAAAAAGTTGTTTTGGTCACAAAACTGAACAACCAAAGTCGTGAAATGTCAAAATTTCTCCGAAAATTCAATAATTTTTAAAAATTTTAATAAAATTCTTGTCAAAATTTTAATTATTTTCGAAAAAATTTCCTCAGATCAATGATTTTTTTTTTTTAAATATCTACTGTATTTTAATAAAATTTTTACAGGGATTTAAATTATTTTTGTCTGATGATAAGATTTTTTCGGGAATTCAATAATTTTCATAAATAGTAAAATTCATTGCAAAATTTCAATTATTTTGCAGTAAAATTTTTATCAAATTCTTCAAAAAATGTAATTATTCTTAAAAAGTCCATTAAAAATGGTTGAATGAATACAATTTTAAAAGAATTTTTTGATAAATTTCTTTTTCGAAATTGAATTTTTAATAACGTTAAAACATTCAATAAATTATTTTTTTTCATTTTAATAATTGAATTCTAACTAGAATTTGTTTAGTGAAAATTTATTCAAAAATAAATTACAGTTAAAAATAAAGAAATTTGAAAATTTCAAAAAAAACTTTTTCAAAAACTATTAAACATAATGGACTTAGAGAAAAATTTTAGAAAACACAAAAAGAAATGAAATTTCGGAGAAATTGCAAGTGATTGTATAAATTCAATTATTTTTAAAAGTAATAAAATTCTTGGCAGAAATTAAATTATTGAAAATTTGTTTTCTAAATTGTCGTCCAAATTTCAATTACTCTTATAAATAATAAAATTTAATTATTTTTATAAATTTTAATAAAATTCTTGACAAAATTTAAATTATTTTCAAAAATTTTTCCTCGTATTCAATGATTCTTTTTAAATATCTACTGTATTTTAATAAAATTTTTACAGGGATTTAAATTATTTTTGTCTGATAATAAAATTTTTTCAGGTATTCAATAATTTTGATAAATAATAAAACTCATTGCAAAATTTCAATTATTTTGCAGTAAAATTTTTATCAAATTCTTCAAAAAATGTAATTATTCTTAAAAATTTCATTAAAAATGGTGGAACGAATACAATTTTAAAAAAATTTTTTTGATAAATTTCTTTTTCAAAATCGAATTTTAAGTAACGTTAAAGTATTCAATAAATTTTTTTTTTTGCATTTTAATAATTGAATTCTAACTAGAATTTGTCTAGTGAAAAATTATTTAAAAATAAATTACAGTTAAAAAGAAAGAAATTTGAAAATTTTAGAAAACACAAAAAGAAATGAAATTTCCAAGAAATTACATGTGATTGTATAAATTCAATTATTTTTAAAAGTAATAAAATTCTTCGCAGAATTTAAATTATTGCAAAATTTTTTTCCAAATTCTCGTCCAAATTTCAATTACTTTTATAAATAATAAAATTTAATTATTTTTGTTAATTTTTAATAAAATTCTTGTCAAAATTTCAATTATTGACAAAAATTTTCCTCAAATTTACATGAAATTCAATTATTTAGTAATTTTTTTTATAAATTTCTTCACATAATTCCATTATTATTATAAATATTATAAATAATAAATTTTTTGTTTTAGAAATTCAATTAGTTTTAAAAGTAATAAAATTCTTCGCAGAATTTAAATTATTGAAAATTTTTTTTCCAAATTCTCGTCCAAATTTCAATTACTTTTATAAATAATAAAATTTAATTATTTTTCTTAATTTTAATAAAATTCTTGTTAAAATTTCAATTATTGGCAAAAATTTTCCTCAAATTTACAGGAAATTCAATTATTTAGGAATTTTTTTTGTAAATTTCTTCACATAATTCCATTATTATCATAAATATTATAAATAATAAAATTTTATTGTTTCAGAAATTCAATTGTTTTTTATAAAAAATTTTATAAGTTTTATAAAAATATATAATAAACAAAATATATTTGTTAATTATAATTTTTTTTTAATTTTCTAATTTCAAATATTATTATATTATTAGCCATGAAAAAAATACCTGCATATTTTCGATTTCTCGAATAATATTTACGAAAAAAAATAATAAAAAGCATACACAAAAACTAACCACAAAGTGTGAACGGTCGGAATTAATGAAAGAATGAAATATGAAGATTATTATTTAGTAGATAATAGGCAAGAAGTAATAAATAATTTACTAAAAAAGTTTTCTGTTATTTAAAGTTTAAGTCAAAAAGTGATTGAAAAATGTGGAAAAAGTCGATTAGTCGCACGTTTTGTCAAAAAAGTCGAAATATGTCACATTTTTTTTTTGAAAATGATGGAAAACATGGAGAAAAGTCGTAAAATTCACACAATAGTCTCAGGTCTTAGGTTTTAGGTCTTAGGTCTTAGGTCTTAGGTCTTAGGTCTTAGGTCTTAGGTCTTAGGTCTTAGGTCTTAGGGCTTAGGTCTTAGGTCAGGTCTTATGCCTGCTCAGCAATAAAGTTAAATATTCACGAAATAAAATAAAAATAACTAAAAATCAATTTTGCAGAAGAGAAAAATATAATTGGAATATAGAATATAGACGATGAGGAAATATTTTTCCTTTTTATAATTAAAGCAACATATATGGGAGAAATGAAGGATTACACGCATCAGATGTTACGGTGAGTAGTCACGTCAATGGTATATCGAAAACGAGAGTAACCGGCTAGGTTGTACTCTCATGCTGTACTCTTTAAAGAAGGCGACGTATCTGTCTCGAGGAAAGTGTAACAGGCCGAGATTGTGTCAGAGAGGAACGAAATGAAAGTGGTTGGAATCGCGCGTGTTCTTTATACACACACACACACACACACACAATATTATATTTCAACTTCGATAACTATCTTTACTTTATAGTTATAATAATATTTCCTTTTTTTTACCCCCACCCACCATCACTCCTCATTCCTTTCAACTGTTTTACCATACAGAGAATTTATCTCATAAAAAAAGTCCCCCCCTCCCCCACGAGCAGTATTATTAACATCAACGAAACAGTTTACACACTTTTGAAAAGTTACTTTCTTTCTATCCGCGCAACTATAACTCACCGAGCGTCTGAGAAATTACATTTCCTTAAAATTACAGTTTTCCTCACATTGTGTAAACGTGCGACACGACGGGATTTTATTAAATAAGATAAATGACATGATTTATAAGAAAATAAAGAGAAAAAAAAGAAGAGAAAAATGTGACTGCTTTTAATAACATATTGACTTGATATACATATAGGGAATGGACAATTAGAAAAGAACAAAAATTATTGACAAGTATGTGTATAGGAAGGAGAAAGTCGGAACTGCGCGTAACAAGAAAATGTGCAATAATTGAAGTTATTTATTTCCTCGTTTATCGTGAAACAATATAAACTTTAATGTTTTCTTATTCAATTTTTCGTTTTTAAGCATTTTTTTTCCTTCTTTTTCAATTAATCGTTGGTTGGATAATTTATATATATACGTAGAGTAAAAAAAGAGGTTTAAAAAGCGTTTACATTTTAAGACTATAAATGAAAATTGAATTTTGGATTCATTTTTTTTGCACAAAGAAAATTTTTCGTAATCAAAAGCAAATCATTTTTGAAAAATAAAAGTACTAGAAATAAAAATTAATAAATAATTTAAATAATAAATAAAACTTGAAGATTTTTCGAAAATTTTACAAAGGCTAATATGATAATGGAAATATTTATAAACAAACTATTTTTGAAAAATAAATTATAAGTTTAGTTCGTTACATTCTTATGATTATAATAATAAATGTAGTACTTCTTAATTACTACAGTAAATGTTACTCTTCCATTTATTATTTTACAAATTAAAAAATTTTCTTTTTCCAAATATAAACATTAGTTACTGAATAATTTCGTGAACAAAATTTAAAACATTAACTCCTTAATTACATAATAAACAATTCTTTTTCGCAAGAATTAAATTATTTAAAAAATTTTTAATAAAACAATAATTCAATTTTTTTTTAAAACAGTTAAAATCACCGAAGGAATTCAATTATTTTCAAAACCATTTTAATAAAATTTCATGAAAAAATTCAATTATTTGAAAAAAAATTTTTAATGAAAGTTACTTTATAAAACTGTATTAAAATTAATTAATTTCATATATTATTAATAAATATAAATTTTTGCAAAGATTTTGCTAGTTATAAATATAATTGAATTTTTTCAAAGAATTTATTTAAAAATTTAGAAACAATTGAATTCTTTTGACAAATTTTATAACAAATGAAGGAAAAAATTGAATTCTTTTAAAATAAAAACGTAATTTATTGAATATAATTGAATTTTTGCAAATATTTTACTATAAAAAATAAGTAATTGAATTGTTTTGAAAGATTTATTAAAATTTTAGAAAACAATCGAATTCTTTTGACAAATTTTTTAAAGAAATTAAGAAAAATTTTATGAAATTTGTTAAACGTATTTCCAATGTTTGCAATTTTTTGCAAAGATTTCATTATTTGAAAATAATGAATTGTTTTAAAGGATATATTAAAATTTCCGAAAATAATAGAATTCTTTGGATAAAATTTATAAAGAAATTATGAAAAATTGCATTTTTTCGTGAAATTGAAAAATTTACAAAATTTATTAAATATATCTAAATTTTTGCATAGATTTTACTATTTAGAATCGTAATTAAATTGTTTCGAAGGATTTATTAAAATTTTAGAAAATAATTTGTTATTTGTTCGTGCGTTTTTATTAAAATTTTGCTTAAAATTAATTGAATTTTTGCAATAATTGTACTATTTATAAAAATAATTGAATTCTTTCGATGGCCGTTATTAGTTATGAAAATAATTGAATATATGTCAAGAATTTTATTAAAATTTAAAAAATTTGTAATATGCATAATTTATTTTTCATAAAATTCTGAATAGGAATTAAGTTACTTTCAAACATTTTAATAAAACATTCTTTTGAAAAATCCAATTCTTTTTATAAACAGTAAAATTCATCGCTGGAATTCAATTATTTTAAAACCATTTTAATTAAATTTCACAAAAAAATTCAATTTATCTAAGAATTTTTTAAATAAAATTCTTGTTGAAAATTAAACTAAATTATTATTGTTTCAATAATTTGAATAACATTCTTTAGAAAAATTTAAACCTTTTTACAAGTTATAATATTTTTTGCGAGAATCCAATTATTTGCGAATACAATTTTAATAAAGTTTTCTCAAATCAATTGAATTATTTATAAATTTTTTTGATAAAATTCTGTACATGATTTTAATTATTTTCAAAAATTTTCGATCAAAACTTTGCAAGAATTTAGTTATTTTTAGTGCATTAATTTTAATTTTAAAAGAATTGAATAAGAAAATTTATTAAGAAAGTTGAAAAGCTAACAAAAGCAAATCTTTAAACTGCGAACAGATTCAAATACAACAGTATGCATTTATTTCCTTAAAACTGTTTGTGAAATTTAATTTCATTTATCATATTTCACAAAAAAATTATAACCAAAATTTGAAGAAATTTTTTTGACAAGTTTAAAAATTTCTACGTCGGTGAAGTTTGCAACGTTTATGATCAACGATTAAAAGAAAAAAATATATTTTCCTACCAAAAAGAATAAAGATTTTTATTCACAAATATTTTTCTTTTGTAAATCATCTTTCAAAAAATTAAACGTACTATTTTCTGTACAAAAATTTGTAAAAATTTGCTTAATAAAATATTTCTTTTCAGAAATCGTTGATTATAAACGTTGTGAACTTCACCAACGCGTAAATTTCTGAAAATAAATAAGAACAGTTTGAAGATTTGTGAGCCACGGTATTAAAAATTTTTTTTGACTTTTATTACACTGAAAAAAAAATTTATTTGATTCAAATAACCGATTATTTGTCTATAATCAAATAAATATTTACTTGAATCAAATAATTTTTATTTGAATCAAATAAATTGTATTTGAATCAAATATTTCAGTATTTGAAGCAAATACTAATTAATTGATTCAAATAAAAATTATTTGATTCAAGTAAATATTTATTTGATTATAGACAAATAATCGGTTATTTGAATCAAATAAATTTTTTTTTTCAGTGTAGGAATTTGAAACTTATATAGTTGAAGTAAATTATGTGTGTAAAAATAATGAGACATCGCTTATTATTATATATTGTTTTCATAATACGTAAACTTATTTATATTGACGACAAAGTGATTCAAATAATATCATATATAGTGTTTAAAGCAGAGTGAGACTGTATTATATACATATTCACGCCTTTCTCTTCTGACGCTCCTCGTTTTCTTTATATTACTCTGATCTCTTGCTTATTTTAATATAAATGACGACAATAACGATAAAGTCGATTTATTAAGCGGATCCTTCTTAATTATTCCCAGGACTCGGACAGATCCAACGAGATATTAAAACTGTGTTACAATATTCAACACGTATTAGTCCATGTTAAAAGCTTCCACTTTGCATCTTTATAATATTGCACAAAAATATATATTTCAATTTTAATTGCAAAAAAAAAATTGCGCGCCTCTTTCCACACTTTTATGAACATTAATTATATTTTATTTTGCAATAACAATATATTTTTTATTTATCGATAGAGACAAATAAAGAACCAGTACTCAATTCTTGTTCTACAATTTTTATGTCTTTTGAAGAAAATATTGCTTAGATTTTTGTCAGTTTCCCCTGACAATTTTTTCAAAAATAAAAAATTCGATAAGTTTCTGATTCCTTTCGCGCATGTGAAGTGGAATTTTTCGAATGACCACAAATTTAGAGATTAAGTGCGTCGAAATAAAAGACTCGGCAAACTTTAATCGGATAAGCTTTTCTTGGGATTAATGACTGTTTCATTCAAGAAAAAGAAGTCTTTTATATTCATAGCGGACAGTCTTGCGTTTCTTGATTATTATATATGATAGTGAATCAAGTTCTGCTGATGCATCTGTATACTAGTTTTTTTTTCTTCTTCTTCTTCAAATGTCACTGTCATACTGCTATTCATAAAATTGCTCTTTATTTTGCACAATTTATTTCTTATGCGATTGCAATAAAATTGCAATCAATGGGTTGATAGCGCAATACAACACACAATTTGCAATTTGAAAATGTTTACCCAAATATGGAACATTGACGATTTTCTAATAATTAAAAAAAAATTATTTTTATTCTTTGTATTTGATTCTTTTATTAACTCAGTTTGTTCAAACTTTGACGTTAGTTCTGTTGTATGTTTTTTTTCCCTTAAAAAGTAGTGTTTGATAAAACGAAAATATGCGGTTTTTTTAACAATTTATATTTTACAAAATAATTCTTCTACTTCTTAGGAATGAGACGAAAAATGAAATGAATTGAAATTAAAACAATTTTTAAAACTTGGTAACTAAGTTTTCCTCTCTTAATGTCGATGAATATTAAAAACCATAAGAGAAATTTTATCCTTCCTCGAAAATTGATTTCTAAATCAGTAAAATCGAATTTTTCGACCAAAATGGCTGTAGATGACAACATCAACGATTTTATTTTTATGAAAGATTTCCTTCCATCAATTTTCAACCGTAAATATGGAAAAATTTTAACCACGTGATAACACTTCCGATGTGGTAATCGTAATTATTATTTATATGTATATGGAAATAACTCTATTTCCAGAGTGCAAATTCATTTCAACGCACAATGCTTTATTTGAAAAGAAAGTGTTTTGGTTATAGGTTCAATTTAAATAAGGACTTCACATTAATGGAGAACATGAGTAATACAGGTGTATATACCAACCATAATAATACCCAGGGACAAAATTAGTTTCTTTGTTTCAATTCTAAATGAACGGTTTCAGACTTTCTTTTTCCATACACTCTGGAAATAGAAGGAAAAGAGAACAAAATTTATACTCCATTTTGCTCCTATTTTAGGAACTAAAATTATCCCTAATCATTTTATTCTCACGGTGCGCGGGCAATTTAGAGGAATTTTTTTCTTTTCTTTTTATATTCACTAATTTTGCTTTTTTTTAAGGACTTGAATGGAAATTTACTTTTCAAAGCGTGGAATATTGTTTTGAGTATATATACAGTGCCAGTGTGGAAATAATTGGAGGATAAAATATTGATAAATTGAAAGAAATGGTAAAAATGTGACGAAAGTGACAAAATAAAGGGGAGTAATTATAATGATTGTGTAAGTATTAAGAAATGAGTTATTATTCACAAAAGTTGGACGACTTTCTTAAATGGCGAAGCATGACAATTTTCCTTTGCATAACAAGAATCCGTTTTATCGTTGACTTAATTTTTATATATATACATTGCAATTGACTTAATTCTTCGGCACTTTCTCGCGAGTAGGGCTTGTTGCTAATTAACACTTTTATATTATGCACTCGAGTTTCCTTCCGTCTTCCGACTAGTCCCTATTTCAATTTCTCCTCTATTATATGTATGTATATATATAGAAATTTTTCTCCATTCTTGCAACAATCGTTTGAATCATTTTTCCGTTTCATCGCGATCGACATTTACTTTAGGCTTGGTCTTTACCACCTTTTTTTTTTACCTTTCGATTCGAATCAAAGTTTTATTCGTCTGGCACTTTCACGCAAGGAGAAAACTCACCTTTCGATATACATATATATTCACGACGAATAGTTTATGTCTTAAGTAGGCCGATATTTAATTTATTTTGTTTGGATTGTCAAATTTTCCCGAAAATGTGAATATGTTATTTGTTGGTAAGAATGTATTTGGGATGAAAAAAAAATTGGTGTATTGTTTTAGTAATCTGTGGGTGGAATGTTTTATCAGTGAGGTAATATTACCCCGTCTGGTTAGGTTCATGTTACCCAAAAGTTGTTATAATGAGACCCTAGTATCCTAAAGATACCCAAAAGGTACCCTAAAGGTATCCTAAACGAACCCTGATGGTACCCTAATGATACTCTAATTATTCTTCAATGTTACCCCTTGAATCTTATTCCAAAGTTGATATAATCCTAAAAGGATCTATTCCTTCAAAACTGTTTGTGAAAATTAATGTCATTTATCATATTTTAGAAAAAATTATAACCAAAATGGAAGAAGTTTTTTTGGTCAAGTTTAAAGATTTCTGAAGATAAGACAAGTTTGAAGAATTGTCTTTTTAATCATCTGCTGCAGCACTGTTACTCAAGAGGAACGATTTCAAAAGATAGGGATTTAGAGAAAGATAGGAATACAGTCGAAGAAAAAAAAAGTGAGAGAGAGAGAGAAAAAGTACTTAGTATTCTCAAGAGAGTCTATAATTGATGCATGGATAAGTTTTTCCCACCTGTTCGGAAGTTGGACGAAAACCGTAGCGAGCGCGCTCCGTTCATGAAAGTGAATAAGATACGTCCTAGATTAAAAGAGTTGCCGTAAGACACTCACTGCTGACAGTGGTTGGACGTGTACCCGCATGGGAATGACAAAAAAAACGCACACAAACACACACACACACACACAAAGGTACAACACACATTACTTTCCATAGTAGCATTGAGATCGTTGGGGCCTCACGTGGAACTCCACGTGATTGCGGGTGGGTGTTTACAATCGCGCACCAAGGGTCGACAATAAATACGAGAGACATGAGATAATCGTCTTATTGTTAATCAGTAAAAAAAATAATAATATATGTTTTATCCGTAAATGATATACTAAATGCATACGGAGAAAGTAATATATATATATGGACTTTATAAAATTAATTTCAACCTCGACTTATTATTATTTGCACTTACACATTATCTAACGACCTGTCCCATATTATATACCAATATAAATTGCTGTAAAATTAATTTTCATTTCTTAATTTTTTGAAATAAATTTTATGATTTTAATAAAATGTAATAACAGTCGATTTTAATTTCACTTGCATGTGCAGCGTTGCCACAGGTCAGGGAATTCAGGGAAAAGACAGGGAAAGTAAAATTGGTCAGGGAAAAGTCAGGGATTTTTACTACAAATACTGGAAAAAATTGAATTTTTAAAATTCATGAGAAAACTGAATTTTTTTTCTTTTTGCCTCGTAAACTATGCAATTACCACAAATTTTAATACAAAACATTCAATTTTTTCCATTTCTGACAATAATTTCTTTTTAAATAACTTAAATTTTCATAAAATTAATAATTAATAATAAATAAATAATAATAATTAAATAAAATTAATAATAACTATCATAAATTATGACTTATAAATTATTTTATGAATAATTTTTACAACATTCATAATTACTAGATTGATAAAAGAATTTTAGTTAAAAATACTAAAAAAAATTGATTTTGGAAAAGTTACAAATGATTACAGAAATTTAATTATTGTCAAAAGTTACAATAATTCTTCGCAAAATTTCAATTATGTACAAAAATTTAAAAACAATTCTCGTCAAAATTTCAATTATGTACAAAAATTTAAAAACAATTCTCGTCAAAATTACAATTATTTTTATAAATAATAAAATACTTTATTAAAATTCAATTATTTTTAAAAGTTTTAATAAAATTCTTGACAAAATTCCACAAGAATTCAATTATTAAATTTTGAATAAATTTCTTCAAAATAATTTAATTGTTTTCATAAGTAGTAATAAAATTTTTCACAGGAATTCAATTATTTAAAATACAAAATTTAATAAAATGTTTTGAAAAATATCAATTATACGAAAATATTTTTATAAATAATAAAATTCTTCACCGAAATTCAATTACTTTTATAAATTTGAATAAAATTCGTTGTAAGAATTCAATTATTTGTATAAACTTGAATGAAGTTCATTGAAAGAATTAAATTATTTTCAAAATTAATAAAATTCTTCGCAAAAATTCAATTATTCTACAAAAAAAAATATTTTCAAAATTTCAATTATATTATTAAAAAAAAATTCTTCATCTAAATGCAATAATATTTAAAAAATTTAATAAAATTCTTGGCAAAATTTTGTAGGAATTCAATTTTAATGAATTAATTAAAAATAATTCCATTATTTTCATAAGTAATAAAATTTTCAAAGGAATTTAATTATTTAAAATACAAAATTTCAAAAAATTTTTCAAAAAATATAAATTATTTTAAAAATTCTTCACCGAAATTTAATTATTTTTATAAACTGGAATAAAATTCTTTGTAAGAATTCAATTATTTATATAAATAATAAAATTCTTCACATTAATACAGTTATTTTTATAAATTTGAATAAAATTCTTTGGAAGAATTAAATTATTTTTAAAATGTAATAAAATTCTTCGCAGAAATCCAATTGTGTTCGAAAATTTAAAAAAAGTTCTTATTAAAATTCCAAGTAACTTTATAAATAATAAAATTCTTTTCCAAAATTTAATTATTTTATGGAAATTTTAAGAAAATTTAAATTATTTCCATAAGTAATAAAACTCCTCGCAGAATTTCAATGATTTTTTATACAATATATATTTTAATCAAATTCCTCGAAAAAATGTAATTATTCTTAAAAATTTTATTAAAATTTGTCAAATTAAATTCATATATTAAAAAATTTATTGATAAAATTCTTTTTGAAAATTAAATTTTAACAAAGAACATTCTATTATTCAATAAATTATTTATTTTTTAATTTAAATAATTGAATTTTTCTAGAATTTTCTAATAAAAATTGATTTAAAAATAAATTAACGGATAATAGATTTATTATTATTTATGAAAGTAATTGAATTATTGCCACGAATTTTATTACATTTTTTAAAAATAGTTTAATTTTTTTGAGAAATTTTACTGCTTGTAAAAATAATTGAATTCTTGCGAAGGATTTTTGTAAATAATTAACCTATTCTGAAAAATGTTTTGTCTGGAAATTAGGGAAAAGTCAGGGAAAAATAAAATTAAATATTTGTTGCAACCCTGATGTGGCTATTTTTTAATACTAGTATTATTTTGTTGCCTTTAAAACAATGTCAGTATAGGGGTATAGACACCCTTTTAAAATGGTTTTTTCTTAAAAAAAAGAAAATAATCTATCCGTTCTGAAAAAAATCAGAAAGTAACGTGTTCGAATTTTCAACTTTGTTAAATTAAGAAACAGATGCAAGTACACTTGTGACCGAGATAAATTTAGGTCAAGGATTTCTTACTACTGGAAAACATTTTTAAAAAAGGGTCTTCTTTTTCGAATTCAGTTTATAAATCCAGGGCTCGAACTAGATATCTGTTTTGTTTCAAGACCTTACATAGAAGTTACTTTTTTTCAATTCACGTCGAATTTTTACCATATTCTCGATTTTCAAGAAATTTTGCTACATTACGTGTTCGTTTATTTTTAAACAAAGTTAGAGAAAAATAAAAATAATTTTCGAATTTATGTGAGAATGTACCGGAACGAATTATCATCATTTTATAAAATATATGTTTGAACTTGAAATATCAATTCCTTTTTTTCGTTTCCTTTCTTTTTTTTTTTTCTTTTAATTTTTGTCAGATAGTGATAAAATATCAAAGTTTGCTGATCTCGTCTTCTTTTGAATGCTATGCAAATATACTTGTGCAATTCCCGTATATAATCGACAAAACTCGGACCTTCAAAACATTTAACTAATTATATAACTTTAAGTGTATATTAGTGAATACTTATTATTTCTTGGTGCAAAATTTATATTTATATGTATTTATGTATTCTGATATACAAAATGAACTTAAAGGCGAATGAATAAGACATATAGCAGGAATAAGTTTCTCCACTATATTAAGTGCAAATATTTCACTATAACATTGGCATAATAAGTGACTTTTGTAATCGTTCAGGCGTGAATAGATAGAAAGAAATAATTATAAATATATATATATATATATAAATTTACCATTTGTTTACTTTTTTTCTCAATAAAATCGAAAATTAGTCAATATTTTATAATTTGCAATCATTTTTATAAAATTTGACTTGCTAATTTTGATTTTTTTTCGCTTAAAGTTAATTTCAAACTTTCGCGTTTTTTTAAAAACATCGCAACGTACAGAATTTGATTTGTTTTGCAATAAAGAAAATAGATTTTAAACAATTTCGAAACACTTTTAATACAATTTGAAAACAATTTGAAAAAAGTGTTTTATAAAACGTATTTAGCAGAAGTTATAATACACTAGAAATATTTTGAAAAATATTGTTCAAAGTATATTCTGTTAAAGAGTTTGGAAAGAATATTTTTACAAGTCACGCTGTGCTTATTCTAATAAACAACACGTTTTCATTGGTTAAAGAGAAGGTATAACTTTCGTTGGCTTATTAAAAAGATAAATTCTAAACTAGATAGTAGTCTTAACCTTTAAAGCGTTTTATATGTAGATATCCGCTTGAAAAATTCCACATGCCCTTCACAAACGGTGTAAAAGCACTATTTATGAAAAGTCTCTTGAATACGATACAAAAACTCAAGTGCACATTATGCATATTAATTTTTAAAGCATTGTATTTTAGAAAATTATCAATTCGTCTCGCAGCAATAAAATGGTGATAATGAATTAATTGGATCTTTTTATGTTCATTCGTTTATCAATTTATTTTCAGCTACTAATTAATTTTTAAACACAAAAAATGTATTTTTAAACAAAAAAAGTGTATTTTTAAACAAGAAATTTATTTTTAAACCTAAAAGAATATTGATGTTTTTGTGCCATTTGAGAGTAAGCATGCCCTTCGTTGACAGTGTAAAAAGGACTTTAGTAGAGTACTACACGTAATTCCGGCATATGTTACCATGTATATAATTTTAAAATATTCTACAGCGATTACCTCAATTTGCAACTTTCACGAGCGTGCCCTTTTACTTGACCACGGGCACCGGCTCAATTGTTGCGTATGGACAAGATAAAGTGAATTGTACATTGTGCATAGTAGAATTTTATTAGCCATGCTTTATAGCGTAAATATTGTTTAGTTTATAGAATTAATATATGAATATTACAAAGCTCATTGAATAGCATTATCGTTAAATGGTTTATTATCGTAAATGGCCTCATAATACACGTTTATATCGACAAGTAATTATTTTTAATATTTTTATTACCTTTTCATTAATAACAACTATTCTTCTCGATTTATCATTTAATGTTTACTTTGTCCTTTTGTCATACGGTCTCTATGTATTATTCTTCTTTTCCTTTTCATATTTCTCACTTGTTCTTGTTATTTGAAATATGGGTCAAAAAGATGTTATTTTACCCCCTAGTGTTTTAAATTTCATGTAGATTCTTCTTTTTTCTCAATTTTTTTTTATTTGCAATATGGGTCAAAAAGATGTTATTTTACTTCCTAGTGTCTTAAATTTTATATAGATTCTTCGTTTTCCTTTTTCTATTTCTCAATTTTTTTTTATTTGCAATATGGGTCAAAAAGACCTAGTGTTTTAAATTTCATATAGAGACCTATAAGTACATCCCGTTAGAGATTAGTGTAATAACTATTAATAAAATTATTAATTAATAAATAATATAAATATCAAATATATTTATATAAATAAATAATTTTCTTTTTCAATGTTTTTAATTTTAAAATAAATTCACTAAAACTTACTAAATTCTTGCAAAGTTTTGATCGAAAAATTTTGAAAATAATTAAAATCACATTTAAAGAATATTATCAAACAAATTTTTAAATAATTTAATTCTAAACCAAGAATTTTATTTAAAAAAATTTTTAATTATTGAATTTTTTCGTCAAATGTTATTAAAATGATTTTTAAAAATCAAATTCCAGCGATGAATTCTATTGTTTATATAAAAATAATTGAATTAGTTTTTTTATTAAAATTTTCCTAAATAATTTAATTCTTGCAAAAAAGAATTCTTATTTATGTAGTTAATGAGCTAATTTTTTAAATTTTGAATCTGAAATTATTCAGTAATTGATGTTTATGTTTGGAAATATTAAAAATATTTTAATTTGCAAAATAAGCAATGGAACGGTAAAATTTACTGTATTTTTATGTTAAATATCTCAAACATAACCTAAAATTTATTTTCCCTTAAAGTTGGACTTTTCTGGTTGGAAATTCTTTTTATAGCATACTTGTAGCACAACTATGTGGGTTGGAGGGGGGAAGGGGGTAATGAAACAGTTTTTATTTTGAATTGTTAGCATATATACTCAGGCGTGAAATATGTAAGTGAAAAATGGCGAACATAAAGGAAATTTTTACGCTGACAATGTGGTAACACTCTTTAAAATGTCCATGACAGTTTTTTCTCATTTCGCAGACGTCATGGGACATTTACAAGATTAAAGAAGCGTGACAAAAGCCACCTGGAGATATATATGTATATATGTTTACACCTATATATATATACATAGAATGGTCCATCTTGAAGATTTTTTGCTCTTGAGTATAACAAACAAATTCGAAAAATTTGAAATAATATGATTAAAAGAAAAATAATTTGTAAAATTTAAATAAATTTTTTTATTAAATTTTCTTGCAAAATCTACATCATATCATGTTTTATATATGTTCTAGAATAGTTTTTAGTACAAAAAAATGATTTGAAATTTTTCCAATTTTTTTGGCCAAGTTTGACGTCATGCTTATTCCAAGAAAAAAATTGCAGGTTCATGACTATAAGTAATTCTTATTCCGTGGAAAATGACCATTAAAATAAGCCTAAGATTATTAAAAAGCGTTCATTACTTTACAAGTTATTTAAATTTTTGTAAAACATTGAAAATGACGATTTTTAAGAATATCTTGTACAAATTTTCGCCAAATGACTTCTGTAAGGTCTAATTATTTTCAAAATTTTATCGTCTTTCAAAATATAAACCGAAAGAAATTTTTGTTTTCATAAATTTAGTGTTAAAAAATGTTTTTCATTCCTTTAAAAATCGGTGGACTGACAATTTCGGACGGTACTGTACTTTTTTTTTTGTGTATTTATATATTTATATATTTATACATTTATACATTTATACATATATACATTTATATATTTATATATTTATATATTTATACATTAATACATATATACATTTATATATTTCTATATTTATAAATATACTATAAATAAATAATAATAATAGTAAAAAGGAAAATAAATAACGAAATTATTTGATTCGCTACATTTTAGATTTAGAATGAATATAAATAAAACATTTATCTTTAGGAAATATGTCACTCTGGTTAAAAAGAAATTAATTTTTTTTCTTTTTTTTGGGGGGATTCTAAAAAGAGAGGAAATCCTTGTAAAAAGTTGGAATAACTTTGCGACTCTTAAAAATCGAAAGAGCTTTTTGTTGTTTATTTTAATTTAAAAGGCGAAAATGATTTTCCAATATACATATATGCGCTAAATGGAAAGTTGCAGTAACCGAATCAAAAAAGATAAAAAGAAAAAGAAAAAAAAAACAGTAACGTATGGACAAAAACAATTTTCATTCACACGATTTTAATCAATTAAAAATTTTTAACTCTCTCAGTTCCTTTTATTATTATTATTCTTTATTAATGAGAGTACATTTTTAATATATATTGTGCCTACATTCTTGAACGCGTGAGAACAATTGGTTATAAAATGTGTATGTTTATATGTGGAGTAGAGTGAAAGAATGAAAAATGTTGATTATGTGTTAATTACAAAGGAATAGTTGTCTCGATACTGATTATAGTTGATGGTTGATAAAAAAAATTATGATTTGACTCGGACTGGTTAAATTTTTGTCTGTAATTGGTTCGGGGAATTTTTTTTATGCTCCGGAAGGTCCTTTTTTAGATACTTTCACTGATTTGTTTTATTTCTGCTGCGGAAGGTCCTTTTTTAGGTATACTTTCGCTGATTTTTTTTATTTTTGCTGCGGAAGGTCCTTTTTTAGGTATACTTTCGTTGATTTTTTTTATTTTTGCTCCGAAAGGTCCTTTTTCAGGTATACTTTAACTGATTTTTTAAATTTTGCTCAGGAAAGTCCTTTTTTAGGTACTTTCTCTGATTTTTTTATTTTTGCTCCAGAAGGTCCTTTTTTAGGTATACTTTCGCTGATTTTTTTTATTTTTGCTGCGGAAGGTCCATTTTCAGGTATTTTCTCTGATTTTTTTTTATTTTTGCTCAGGAAAGTCCTTTTTTTAAATACTTTCACTGATTTTTATATTTTTTTCTCTGATTCGAGCCCTTATGATAATAATCATCGATTGTCGAGGAATTAATAGGGGACAATGCTAATAATAATGTTAGTGATAAAAATAATGATGATAATAACTACAAGATATTGTTGACTATATAATATGTATAGACACTGCAGTAGGCCTCAAGAGATATGCATTATTCCCTTTTTCTAATCCAATTTGATCAGCATTATGCGAGCGAGTGTCACACATGTGGGAGAAAATGTTGTACAAGCAGGAAATGAAATATTCTCATTGATTCTGGACGGACTTGACAGACGATCGAGGTTCGCTCGAGTTTTGCATTATGCTATTCCGCACAGGCTGGTACGGTATAATGCCGCGCGACGCCGAGCGCCGCCGCGGCTTATACTTATATATATATATATATATAAATATATATACGTATAGATACAACTTAGTGCTGATATGGTGAAAGCTGATATTTTGTAACACTCCTGCCATTCCGTTCAGTTCCATTTCATTTCATGGTATTGCCCGTTGCAACTTGAGTTCGTCTCGTATCCAATATATATATAGTAAAATGAATGCGTTATCGAAGAGTATGGTGAAAATTAATAAAAAAGAAAATGAAAGTAAATGAAAAATAAAAAAAAATGACGCAAAATGAAAAAAATGAAGAATTGATCAAACATAAAAATGTTTTCAATTTGATCATCTAAATAAACGCTCCTTATAAAACATTAAAACAAAATATCAGGGATAAAATTAAAGTAGAGGGTGAATTTATTGCTCCTAAATAAAAATACTCTTTTTAAAATTCACTTACAGCAAATTTAATTACTTTACAGTATATAGTTTTATACATATAAGGAAATTAAAAATACAGAATTAATTTGAATTTTCCGAACCGTTCGATAGATGGCAAGGAAATTTATTGCTCCTAAATAAAATGGTTTTTATGATTCTCTTTAAGAAATTTACATCTGCGCTTTTATGCGTACCTATATATATATTTATATATTTAACAAGAAAAAACGAAATACGCAAAAGAAATTGAAGTTTCGAGTTAAAATTAAAATATAAAAACCAGTGACGTCTGACTTTAATATTCATCTAAATTAATGCCTTTAAATTCGTGTGAGTGTGTGTGTGTGTCTTATTCTTAATTTTAAACATTCTATTTCGTCTTATTTTACTCTTGTATATATTATATTCCTTATTAGGTGGGTCATTTTTATAAATATCATCGTAATTATTCGTTTATGACTTGTAAACATATACAATGATTTGCAGGCGCACATGTCTTTGCGCATGTATATTTAGAATAAAAAATTTTGAATTCAAGAATACCAAATAAATTTTCAACTAAATTATTCCTTTTTTCTTGTAATTAAAACTTTGAGGAACAACTTGAAATCATAGTATATTTCTGAAAAAATATTCCCTTCTAAATAAATTAATATAAAATTCCTTCCGTGATTGACAAATGATAAATATTTTCTTTAAAAAAATTTTTTTCTATTTCTAATTAGTCCTTAAAGTCTTTCTATCATCATCATCAAAGTAAATAAAAAGTAAGAAGTAAACTATTTTAAAGTTTAAACTCGTTAATATTAAAGTAAAAATCCGATTCAAACTGAAAAATAATAGGATTTTTTTTTGTTAAAACCAGTTATATGTGTGTTTTGTTTGCTTTTCATATTGGAGAGAACGAGGAACATAAACTTTGCATATACACTATTACTCGTTCACTAGTAGGCGCACCTACTTACTTTAAACAATTTTTCATTCTTTTCACTCTCTTCTTGTTTGTTGTTGTTGTTGTTGTTGTCCCTCTCAATGATTCTCGATTTATAAAACTCGCGTGGTAGTACAAAAAAAACGGGGTGGGGGTAGTATCAGGTTCTCACAAGTTCAAAGTCAAAAAGTATAATATACGTCTGCAATCAGAGCATAACATATATTGTTAGAAGCAATAAAGGTGTGGAAGAATAAATAAAATTCCAGTTTTGTAATTAGCATTTTATACTCTCGTAAATGTTACATCACATTTTATAAAGCATTAAAGAGAAGATAGTTTAGAAACATTTGGGAGATTTTAACTTGCGATTTATGGAATTTTAGCTATTTTCGTGTATTATACATACCTTTAATACAGGGTTGTAAGAAAAATGTAAAAATGAAAATTTATTAAGAAAGTTGAGAAAGCAAACAAAAACTAATCCTCAAACTGCAAACAGATTCAAGCACCACAATATTAATTTATTTCGTTAAAACTGTTTGTAAAATTTAATTTCCTTTATCATAGTTTAGATAAAATTATAACCAAAATCGGAAGAAATTTTTGTTTGGTTATAGTTTAAAATTTTTTTTGTAGATAAATTTGAAGATTGAAATTTGTGTTTTTACTCATCTTGGCAGCACTGCGGTATAATATTATTCAAATCACTTAATTTCCTTGTCCCCGTGTTGTTATCTGATAATTGTAAATGCACACTCTTATAACTAATTAGTACTTTACTGAAATGGATGCTTCCGCCAAGTGTGTAATGGCCAGAAAAACATAACTGCCCACGCTTGTTGAGTGTGAATTTTTGTTAAAATGTCAAACAGTGAAATAGAATTGCATGTCAAGGTCGAACACATTTTTCCGTCTATATACACAACTATACTCTGCGAATTGTATAATGTATTCAAGCCCTCAAGCGTTATATTCCATTAGCTAAATTTTTCTCAACCCTTTGAGAAAATGGTGAAAATCCCAAGAAAACTTTTCTGATAAAAATGTAACTTTTCCATTGCTTTTTTTTTAAATATGCCCTTCGCAATTGTTGTTTTTACTTATTCTTGATTTAACACTAACATTATCAGGGTTTACACAGGTCAGGGAATTCAGGGAAAGTAAAATTGGTCAGGGAAAAGTCAGGGATTTTTACTAAAAAAAACTGGATAAAATTGAATTTTTAAAATTCATGAGAAAACTGTTTTTTTTTTTTTTGCCTCGTAAACTATGAAATTACCACAAACTTTAATACAAAACCTTCAATTTTTTCTATTTCTGACAATATTTTCTTTTTGAATAACTTAAATTTTCAAAAACTATCATAAAATTAATAATTAATAATAAATAAATAATAATAAGTAATAATTAAATAAAATAAATTATAACTATCATAAATTATGACTTATAAATTATTTTATAAATAATTTTTACAATTTTCATAATTACTAGATTGATAAAAGAATTTTAGTTAAAAATACTAAAAAAATTTGATTTTTGAAAAGTTACAAATGATTACAGAAATTCAATTATTTTCAAAAGTTACAAAAATTCTTTGCAAAATTTCAATTATGTTTAAAAATTTAAAAACAATTCTCGTCAAAATTACAATTATTTTTATAAATAATAAAATACTTTATTAAAATTCAATTATTTTTAAAAGTTTTAATAAAATTCTTGACAAAATTCCACAAGAATTCAATCATTCAATTTTTAATAAATTTATCCAAAATAATTCAATTATTTTCATAAGTAGTAATAAAATTTTTCACAGGAATTCAATTATTTAAAATACAAAATTTAATAAAATTTTTCGAAAAATATCAATTATACAAAAATATGTTTATAAATAATAAAATACTTCACCGAAATTCAATTACTTTCATAAACTTGAATAAAATTCGTTGTAAGAATTCAATTATTTATATAAACTTGAATAATATTCATTGGAAGAATTAAATTATTATCAAAATTAATAAAATTCTTCGCAAAAATTCAATTATTCTACAAAAAAAAAATATTTTCAAAATTTCAATTATATTAATAAAAAAAAATTCTTCATCTAAATACAATAATATTTAAAAAATTTAATAAAATTCTTGGCAAAATTTTATAGGAATTCAATTTTAATGAATTAATTCAAAATAATTCCATTATTTTCATAAGTAATAAAATTTTCACAGGAATTCAATTATTTAAAATATAAAATTTCATAAAATTTTTCGAAAAATATAAATTATTTAAAAAGTTCTTCACCGAAATTCAATTATTTTTATAAAGTGGAATAGAATTCTTTATTAGAATTCAAATATTTATATAAATAATAAAATTCCTCACATAAATACAGTTATTTTTATAAATTTGAATAAAATTCGTTGGAAGAATTAAATTATTTGTAAAATGTAATAAAATTCTTCGCAGAAATCCAATTGTGTTCGAAAATTAAAAAAAAAATCTTGTTAAAATTTCAAGTAACTTTATAAATAATAAAATTCTTCCCCAAAATTCAACTGTTTTATGGAAATTTTAAGAAAATTTAAATTATTTTCATAAGTAATAAAACTCATCGCGGAATTTTAATGATTTTTTATACAATAAATATTTTAATCAAATTTCTCGAAAAATGTAATTATTCTTTAAAATTATATTAAAATTTGTCAAATTAAATTCATATATTTATAAATTTATTGATAAAATTCTTTATGAGAATTAAATTTTAACAAAGGACATTCTATTATTAAATAAATTATTTATTTTTTAATTTAAATAATTGAATTTTTCTAGAATTTTCTAATAAAAATTGATTTAAACATGAATTAACACATAATCGATTTATTATTATTTATGAAAGTAATTGAATTATTGTCACGAATTTTATTACATTTTTTAAAAATAATTTAATTTTTTTGAGAAATTTCACTGCTTGTAAAAATAATTTAATTCTTGCGAAGGATTTTTTTAGGATTTTTGTAAATAATTAACCTATTCTGAAAAATGTTATGGCAATTTAAATTATTACAAAACATGAATGTAATAATATTCTTATAAGTTGTTTAATTTAAAAAGGTTTAAATTTGAATGTTTTGAAAAATTTTAATTCCTACAGAAAAATAATAATGATTAAATATTTATTTTAAAAAGAAGTTATTGATGTTTTTGAATAATTTTACAGTTAATGAAATTTGTAAATAAATGTAATAGAACAATTTTTCTTGATTATCTAATAATTTTCAGAGTGAATCAGAATATTCTTTAGGGTCAGGGAAAAAGTGAAAATTTTGTCTGGAAATCAGGGAAAAGTCAGGAAAAAATAAAATTAAATATTTTTGGCAACCCTGATTATCATTTTTTAATTTTATTAAAATTAATTTTGACTATATTTAATGTTTACTTTGACATTATTATTATTGAACCTTAAAGAGATTTTAGTCGTAGTATCCTAAACATGACTTTATATAATAGGGTTTAAATATGTTTTTTTAATCATTTAACCAAAAGTGATAAAAATCCTTTTTTCTTCTAAATTTTTTTTAATACGGTAAATGGACATTAGATTAAAAAAAAATAAACATCGAAACAATCGAGACTCGAAAAAATTTGAACCTCTTTCGGATTCCTTTAATGAATATTTTTATACCCCATACATTTATTACATAAAAGCCTTTCTTATATTCAGGGACATTATTATTATCCTATAAAACGAGAATTTATTTCCGCTGTAAAAGTCATTCCTTGGCTTACATTGCTTTTTTTCCAATATTGATATCATAATCCATAAATTCATTCAACAATTCTTTACCTATAATACTATTGAGATAGGAAATCCTGGCATTTGCACTAGTTTTTATAATCGAGGGCAAAAGGAGTGAGAAAAAATCTTGGGCGCGCCCACAAAGCATTGTCATGTCTGTTTCTCAATTCCCTTCGTTTGAGAATTAAACACATAGTCTATGTGTGTGTGAGTGTGTGTTTGTAAGTAAGTCTAATGCTTAGATTTTCTGCCTAAGCTGTGAAAAATAATATAATAGTTACCTACTGCATATAATATAAGTTGAAACAATTTTTTAACACCTGCATTTGTGGTCATAAGCAGAAAATTACTTAACAAATTGATATATTTACAACATAACAACTGGCTATATTGATTTGAAAATAGGACAATAACTTTTCTAATTAGACAAAATTGGGGGGAAAAATATCCACATTCTAACTCCGCCCCCTTCTTAATTATTTGTAAAAGTAAAAATATTTAAATTTCCTTTTAGAGAAAAGGAACCTAATTATTTTTTTTTTGAATTATTAGCTTTTCATTGATTTTTCGATTATTTTTCGGTGATTAATTATACTTGTATTTTCCGATAATAAATCTCACTTTCATATAAAAACTTTTTTCCAACTTCTTTTCAAGCGTACATATATAAAACGCCTACGCAATTCGTATATACATAAAAGGCGAATAATGTTGTGATGTAAAAACTACAGAATTGCAAAAATGACCTTTTATCTCTTACTTTCGAATTTGAAAAAATTAATTCCTTTTTCAGTTAAAAGTTTTATCGTGTTTAAAATAAGAAGAGGGACACAAAAAGGAATACATGTGGTTTTTTCGAAAGATAGTTCGTTATTCTGATAGTGATTTAATTCGATGTTTCTCACTTTTCTTACTTTGCGGTAAATATAATAATATAGTGTCACTAGTATATTCTCTACATCTGGACGAAATTATATAATTTCATTTCATTTAGTAGCACTAAGAATTTTTACATACATGCAGTTTAATGAAATCTAACTCTGACATGTACTCATCATCGTCAAAGGCAACATTGTTCTCATTCAACATTTTTCACCGCTAAATCCTTTCATATGAGTTTCAGTATGTAGAGGGTTCTTTTAAATTGTATAATTAAAAAAAACTTTTCTTTTTAACTAAAAGGAAAGAAAATAATTCAAAGAAGTGTATCCTTTTTATACCCAGGCGGAAATTTACCACTGGCATCGTACCGCGCCTGTACAGACGTCGGTAAGACTGTACTGACATTCGTCCGCGAGACAACCGGATCGGTGCAGGCTTTCTACTGGAACATGACAATGTGTTGTAGTGGCTGCGCGTCCGGCTCGGTACAAATTTGATGCCGCCGAACAACCGGCGTTGTACCGGCATTCGTCCGCTCTAGCAACCGCGGCGGGCCAAATATTCTTTCAAAGACGACTCGCTTCAGCGGACCGGCGTTCTACTGGCATTCGCCCGTCTAGCCAGACTAAATTATATTTTCTATTGAAAAATAAAATAAAAAAATATTTCATTAACTATGCATGGTGCATGTTAATTAATATTTATTTATAGATCATTTCCAGCATTTTTAACACATTCTACATTTTTTTTACACATTAAAATTCTAAACGCTCGCAAGTGGGATACGAAGCCCAAGCTATTCCTAATCGAAGCACCGAAGTCTAACACGCTAACCACTACGCTATTCGCTCGCATGCGGATCTGAGCATAATAATGTCGATATGTAATACCGCTACGAAGCAAACAATAAATAATAATTTTACAAATACTTTGGAATATTTTAGCATTTTATGAATATTATGTAAATAAATCTAGTGTTTTAAAACAATATTTTAAAATTTTTATTTTTTTAATTATTCTATTATTATTATTATTATATTTATTTATTATTTTTATTATTCATTTTTTTATATTTATAAATAATTATCTGTATACTTTATTTATAAATATTTAAAAAATTTGATTATAACAAAAAAATTTGATTCTTTAATTTATTTGTTAATTAATAAATAAAAATATAATTAAAACCAATTTTTCAAATTCATTAATTTTTAAAATTAAATTTTATATTCTATTGTATTGTTAATTCTTTTTTTAATATTTAAACTTTAAACAATTCTCCTACAAAAATATTTTACAACATAATAGATTAAAAAATTTTATTACTATAATTATTATTTTATTAATTTTTATTGAAACAATAAGACTATAGCTAAATTTTTGCATTGTAAAAAATCTATTTCTGAAAATTCTGAATAATGTGTTAATTAAAAAAAAATTATTTTAGAAAACATTAAATTGTTTTAGAAAAACAATGACGATAGCCATATTCTTAGCATATTATTATTAATTGAAATCTTATTAATAAGAACATAAATGATATTAGTCCGCAGTCGGTAGAATGTTTGTACCGCTCGGGTTGTCAGACGGACGAATGCCAGTACAACGCCGGTTGTTCGGCGGCATCAAATTTGTATCGAGCTGGACGCGCAGCCATTACAACACATAGTCACGTTCCAGTAGAATACCTGCACCGCCGCGGTTGCTAGAGCGGACGAATGCCGGTACAACGCCGGTTGTTTGGCGGCATGAAATCTGTACCGAGCCGGACGCATAGCCATTATAACACAGTATAAATTTTGATCCGGCGGTCGGATCCGTCTTTGTACCGCGACAGCAGACATTAACACCCGAATCGGTACAGACTGCCTGTACCGGCATTGACTCTCCAAATCAATCGGCGCGGATCCTTGACGGTTGGATGATCCGGCATTCGTCCGACTTTTCCGCCTGGGTATCTCGATTTTGGGGTAAAAGTTGAAATTTTATAAAGAGAAATTAAATTTCTTGAATAGTTTCGTTTTTTAAATGAAAATCCTTAAAGTTAAAGCCTTAAAGTTGCCTTTTAAATACAACCTTAATGTTTTAAATTATATAATATTCAATTGTTATATATTCACTTATAATTTTAAATTTTTATTCTTTTTAGGAATTCAGTTATTTTCATAAATAATAAAACTCATTGCGGAAGATCAATTATTTTAAATTAAATAGTAATCAATTTTCTCGAAAATTTTAATTATTCTTAGTAATTTTATTAAAAATCGTCAAAAGAATTCAATTATTTAAGAAATTCTAATGAAATTCTTCCCATTAATTCAATTCTTTTCAAAAAAAAAATTTTTTTCACAGCAATTCAATTATTTCAAAAAAGAATTTAATACAATGTCAGATTTAGATTATTTTCAAATTTTTATAAAAATTCTCGATAGAATTTAATTATTTTCAAAAAGTTTTTTTAAACTCCTAAGAAAATCAATTATTTAGAAAAAATTTAAATAAAATTCTTCCAAATAAATTTATTTTCATAAAATTCACTACAAAATTAAAGAAATTATAATAATATTGATTCAAGAATACAATTCTTTTTGTAAAATATAACATTCTTTCTAGGAATAGAATTATTATCAGAAATGTTTGCAAAAATGTTCGTAACAATTTAATTATTTATTCAAAAATAAAATTCTTCCAAGCAATTAATTTATTTAAGAAATTTTAATAAAATTCTACCCAAAAATATAATTCTTTTCAAAAATAAAATTTTCCACAGGAATTCAATTATTTTACAAAAAAATCTTATAAAATTCTTGGTCAGATTTAAATTTTCAAATTTTTATGAAATATCTCAATGGAATTTCATTATTTTCAAAAAAAAATTTTAATTTTCTAAGACTTATAAAATTAAAAAAAATTGATAATTTTTTAAAAAATTGAATAAAAATTCTTTATAAGAAATTAATTACTTTCATTAGTAATAATATTTTTTCTCTGGAATTCAATTATTTTCACAAAAAAAAAAAATTCTTCACAATAATTCGATTCGTTAATAAAATTTTTATTAAAATTCGTTGTAAAAATTCATTAATTTCTATAATCAATCTAAACTTGTTGCAGAATTTCAATTATTTTTTTATGGGATTTTAGGTAAAATAATGAAAAATTATATTAATATTAATTTTTTTATTAAATTCACCCAAACCATTTTTTCTTTAAATTATCAAAATTATTGAATTTTTAGAAAAATTGTGGTTAAAAAATTTTTTTTTAAATTGAAATTATAAATTATTGCAGAAATTTAATTGTTTTCAAAAGTGTTAAAATCCTTCGCCAAAATTTAATAATTATGTTAAAAAATAATAAAATTCTTCTTCAAAATTCAACTATTTTCACAAATCATAAAATTCATCGCTAAATTTCAAAGATTTTAAATTGATCCAAGAATACAAATATTTTCGTAAAATATAACATTCTTTCTACTTCTAGGAATATAATTATTATCAGAAATGTTTGTAAAAATGTTTGTCACAATTTAATTCTTTTTCAAAATTAATTTCTTCGAAGTAATGAAAGTAAGATATTTAAGAAATTTTAATAAAATTCTTCCCAAAAATTTAATTATTTTCATAAATCATAAAATTCATCGCTAAATTTAAATGATTTAAATTTAATTTTGATCAAATTTCTCGAAAAATGGAATGATTCTTAAAAAGTGTGTTAAGCATTTTTCAAAAGTATGGAATTATTAAAAAATTTGTTGGTAAAATTCGATATGATATGTGAATTTGAAGAAACATTAAAATATTTAATACATTATTTGTGACGCGATCTGAAGAAAGGGACCTTAGAAGCAAATCTCTTTAAGGTTATGTTAGCGTTACTTTTTTCTTATTTAAAAGTTCCTTTTTACTTTTCTGCAAATTAAAATCAACGTTTATTAAATATTTTAGTTGTAATGAAGACTTCAACATTAATTATTCACATTGCAAATCGGCCCTCTTTTTGTATTTTCACTAAAAAAATTGCAAACATAACCTACAATTTTTTGCTTCTAAGGTCCCTTTCTTCAAATCGCGTCAAATTTATGTTTCTATTTAAATAATTGAATTCTAGTAGAATTTTCGATTAAAAATTGATTTAAAAATGAATTTTAGCTATAATTTGAGATTTCTAAAATTGAAGAATTTTTTTTTTTGTAATTTTACCCACCATTTTCATTTTATGCACGCACACATAAACATAGGAAACGAAAATAAATGTTTGAAATTATCCGAAAAGACAATGGGGAAAAAAGCAGGGCATTATAATTTATGTTTATAAGTGTGGTAAAAGGAGAAAATTCGCGCCTTTGACAAAGTCGCATTGAAGGTCGTAAACTTCGTTATTTATCATTACCAGGTCAGTTGCATTAGATACAACGCTTAGATTCCCGGTATTTTGCAAGAGTCAAGTTTTTCTTTCTCCCCCTGCAAGAAATCTCTCGAAGGACTTATATATATATACTTTCGACATAGATTCAAAGGATTTATTAGATACAGTGTGTTAACTAGTTCGTCCCGACCTTAAATAAATATATATATATATATATCTATATAAAAAAAACTCTCGCAAGAGATTCAATGACGACCAATTTGCAGTTCTTTTGAGAACCAGTTAAACTCTTTAATTGATTAGATGCGTACCATATAATAATGATGATGAAAAAAAAAAGTGTTATATGTGACGTGAATTTCACTTATTTTATTTGTGGAATTTCGTTAATGATCGTTTTTAAAGTACTTGATAAGCAGTGTGCGTATTTTATTCGCTAAACGAAATCAAAGTCAAATATTTTTTTTTCAGCGTCTGTTGATTTTATGCTGGGGAAAGAAAATTCCATTCATATATTTCGACATTCGGTTATGTTTACTTGTTTTTTTTTTTTAGAAGAAAAGGGGGAAAAATTTAAGTTTATTGAAACTTTTTTTTTTGGGTCTTACGGCAATAAATTGCAAACGACATCCGGAGATAATTATTTGATGTGTGTGGGCGATGCCATCGCAGTGTCCCACTTGTTAAGAAATTACATATTTTTGCGTTTAAGTTCGATGGAGCGGATAGTGATGTGTTTCAGGTTCATTTCTGCTTAAGCTCACTAACTTTCTAGGTTGTCTGCTTTTAGTGATGCAATTTTTTTTTCACTCTTGAAAATATAAACATCATGATTTTCATGCAAATAATAGGGAAATATTTGTGAAATGACAAAGATATATGTAATTTTGAGGGGGGGAAAAATACATTGTTCAACGTGTGGTCAATTATTAATTTCACGATAGTTTTACAAAATCGACAATTATGGTTCTAATGATCATCAAACGAAACGATTAAACACGCTAAGAATGAAAGTGAAAAGTATAGTGTATTTAAGATGAAAACTAGTTCAACAAATAACTTCCTCATTCTGGAAGGTGTTTCTTTTCTTGTCTTTATACTGTTTTTGAATTTTCTACGCATACACTTTTTTTTATGCACGTCGCCATTAAAAGATTTAAAGTCCGAAATAACTGAATTACAGCACGTTGTATATATATATATGTAATTATTATTATATTGAAGAAAGTGAAATAGTGGATAGATACCATGTGGAAGCTTTCGTTTTCTGAGGCAATAAAACCTGAGAAATCATATTTCAAAATCTAAGCAATAACTATCCAAAGACAGAGCATGTTCCGTACGAAATTGCATTAATAAATTTGCAACGTAACTGGAGCCGATTTCAATTGGTTCGGTGTATATATTTCACTTTATATATATATGTATATATCTAGCAGTACACACAATACCGAGATTTTATCTTCTATAGAAGAATTCGAATAATGTTTATAAGACGTTGAAATAAACTACATATGGCACAATATAAGACAATCGTCCGGAAACTGATTGTAATTAAATAACGAAAGAGAATTTTCATATAATAAATATAACTTATGGATTTTCTTTAAATTCGTTATAATATTTTCTCATTTTCGTTATATATTTATTATTTATATTATTTTAATAGTTATATTATTTTCGTTCTCCAAAAAAATGTTTTGTCTTATTAAACCTTAAGGGTTGATTAATTTAATATAATTAAAAAAAATTTCACATTACGTTGCTTATTTAATATTCAATTATTATCGAAAATTTTAGCTGAAATTCATTTTTAAATCAAATTTTTATTTCAAAATTCTACTAAAATTCAGTTATTTAAATAGAAAAAAAATAATTTTTTTAAATATTCTAATGTTTCTTCAAATTCACATCTCATAAAGAATTTTATCAACAAATTTTTAAATAATTGCATACTTTTGAAAAATTTTAACAAACTTTTTTGGAATAATTCCATTTTTTGAGGAATTTGATCAATATTATATTTAAACCATTTAAATTTAGCGATGAATTTTATGATTTATGAAAATAATTGAATTTTGAAGAAGAATTTTATTATTTTTGAACGTAATTATTAATTTTTAGCGAAGGATTTTAAGACTCTTGAAAACAATTGAATTCCTGCAATAATTTGTAATTTTAATATCAACAAAAATTTTTTTAAAATCATTGTAAGTCTCAGAATATTTTTAAACTTTTTTAAAATAATTAAATTTTTGGGAAGAATTTTATTAACATTTCTTAAATAACTTACTTTCATTACTTCGAAGAAATTAATTTTAAAAAAGAATTAAATTGTAACAAACATTTTTATAAACATTTCTGAAAATAATTATGTTCCTAGAAAGAATGTTATATTTTACGAAAATATTTGTATTCTTGGATCAATTTAAAATCATCGAAATTTAGCGATGAATTTTATAATTTGTAAAAATGGTTAAATAGTGAAAGAGGAATTTTATTATTTTTGAACATAATTATTAAATTTTGGCGAAGGATTTTATCACTCTTGAAAACAATTGAATTTCTGCAATAATTTGCAATTTTAACTTTTAAAAAAAAATTTTTAACAACAATTTTTCTAAAAAATCTAATAATTTTGATAATTTAAAAAAAATTTTTGATGAATTTAACAAAAAAATTAAAATAAATACAATTTTTTATTATTTTACTTATAATTCTACAAAAAAATAATTTAAATTCTGTAACAAGTTTTGGTTGATTATAAAAATTAATTAATTTTTTCAACGAATTTTAATAAAAATTTTATTAACGAATCGATTTTTTTTGAAGAATTTTTTTTTGTGAAAATAATTGAATTCCAGAGAAAAAGTATTATTACTAATGAAAGCAATAAATTTCTCGTAAAGAATTTGTATTCAATTTGTTTAAAAATAATTGTAAGTCTCAGAAAATTTAAAAATATTTTGAAAATAATCAAATTCTATTGAGACATTTCGTAAAAATTTGAAAATTTTAATCTGACGAAAAATTTTATTAGATTTTTTTTCTAAATAATTGAATTCCTGTGGAAAATGTTATTCTTGAAAAGAATTAAATTTTTGGGAAGAATTTTATTCTTGAAAAGAATTAAATTTTTGGGAAGAATTTTATTAAAATTCTTTAAACCACTTAATTACTTCGAAGAATTTTATTTTTGAAAAAATAATTAAATTGTTACGAACATTATTGCAAACATTTTTCATAATAGAATTCTATTCTTAAAAAGAATGTTACAATTAACGAAAATAATTGTATTCTTGGATCAAGTTTATTATAATTTTTTTAATGTTTAGCGAATTTTATGAAAATATTATCAAATAATTGAATTCTCGAGAAAAATTTAGTTATTTGTGAAAATAATTGGAATTTCTTTGGAAGAATTTTATTTAAATTTTTTCCGAATTATTGATTTTCTAAGATTTCTAAAAAATTTTTGAAAATAATTCAATTCTATCGAGAAATTTGATAAGAATTTGAAAATAATTTAAAACTGATAGTAAATTGTATTAAATTCTTTTTTAAAATAATTGAATTGCTGTGAAAATTTGATTACTTATGAAAATAATTGCACTTTTATGAAAATTTCACTAATTCCGAAAATAATTGAATTTTGATTAAAATTAGATTAATTCCGAAATGAATTGAATAGTTTAAAAAAATTTTATTTATAATTTTGAAAATAATTGAATTTCTAAGAAGAATTTGGTTGTTTACAAACATAATTGAATTGCTGTGAAATTTTTTTCATAAATTGTTATTAAAATTGTGTTTTAAATGATTAAATGCCTGTAAAAATGTTATTTCTCTGTTACATTATAAAAATAATTAAATGTTTGTGTAGAATTTTAATTACATTTTTTTTTAATTTTTTAATTCTTTTGGAAAATTCTATTAAAATAGATATTGAAAATTATTAAATTGTGGAACATTTTTGAAATTAATTGAAATTTTGCCAAGAATATAATTAAAATTTTTCGGATATAATTAAATTTCCTAAAAAAATTTTATTATTCCGTTAAAGAAAATTGATACTTTTACGAGAATTTTGTAATTTTTTTAACCGAATTAAATTTTCGCGACGAATTTTATTACCTTTTAAAATAATTGATTTTCTGCAATCATTTGTAATTTCTCTAAAATTCTCCAAATTATATATATCGTATACAATTTACGAACTTTTCGTTCTATTTTTCAATCAAATTACGGAGACTTTACGGAGCTTTATTTCTTTTTTTAAAAAACCTGACTTTTACAGACTTGAAGCAAATTTACAGACCTTTACGGGAATTACGGACTTAGTTCGAGTCCTGAGCAAGAAACAATATTAATTTAATGTACTGCGCGCACACTTAATGAAAACTGTATAAAATAAATTAAGATCGAATATTGTATAATGCCCAGGAAGTTTTTCTTTCTCTTCTTTCGACGCCATGAAGCGAAACCTATTTATTTAATTATAAAAAGAGTAAAAAAGCAAAAAAAATAAAAAAAAATTGAAAAACAAACATCATAAAGCGTAACGTATATATATAAAAATTCCAATCTATAAAATATTGTAATTTACGTATGTATGTATATAAATAAAGTGAAAAATATTCGATTGTAAAAGATTGGAGCAGATTCTTGATATATACAACTATTTTCCATATTTCGTAAATATGAGAGAAAAAGGAAATAAGTTTCTGTTGCATTGCTATATCTCTATATAAGACACAATTTATAATGGGCACTTTCACGAGTAAGTTGGCTGGCATTATTATTTAATAGGCTCACTGTAAATGTAGTGTCTCGCGCAGAATACTTATACTTTTACGCGTCATAATAGTGACTTTAATAACAATGTTATCTCTAATTATTAGGTGTTTCGGACCTTTTTTTTTTTAATTTTTCCTCCACTTTTTCATTACGCAAAACTAAAACTCTCAGGAGTAAAATTCAGCAGTCATCATTTGATTGCAGGAATTATGAATTTTTTATGAATTTTTATGATTTTTCAATCATTCGCTGTTTGCCGCTTTTTACGAGTCGATAATTACAACAGGATAATTTAAAAATCTATTGACAATTGATACATGTCCTTATTGCGTTACGTAAATTGGTTTACTTTTAATCAATCATTTTTTACTCCCTAGAAATAATAACAATAATTATAGTCTCTTTTTTTTTATTGTCAAATACATCATTTTTTTAGAATACGTATAATAAATTTTTTTTAAAACACGTTATAAATTTAATTCGCACGAAGAAGTTAAAAAATTATTTCACAGTTCTGATTTCTACATGAAATTATGTTTCTCATAGTTAATTTTTTTCTATGTTTTGCTGCGATGAATTAAAATTTACGTAATGTTTGAAAGTATGACTTTTTTTTGCCACGTATAAACTGATGATAATTAAATTGATCGAAACTGATATTTTTTTTTCCAGCAAAATTTTATAGTGGGTTTCCAACTGTGCGATGGTTTTTTTTTTAATTTCGTATATGTAAAATATCATCATCGCATCATCAAAGGGTCAGTGACACAGAAAGAATAATAATAATGATAATAAAAATAATTGTCAATTCACTGAAAATATTGTACAATGCGCGGCTAAAAAAATTTATATCAGATTTTCCAAGGCCGAAAAAACGAATAACGATTATAATACTACGAATATCCTTTTATCTTCAGCACTTGCGTACAATTTTTATGTGTGTTAAAATTTATAGCCTACAGACGCTACTTTATTTTTTTTACCGCACTAGAGTAACAATATGACATTTAGCTTATAATATTTTATAGAAAAAATAATTTTTTTGTGTGAGTATTTATTTAAAATTTAGTTGATTTTCTTCTTTATAGTGTGATTGTGTACGTGGGAAGGTTTTTCTTTTTTTCTTCTCCACTTGTCTAATAACATTGATCGTCGACACATTTTGTCTTCCAAAACACGTCCTTCGTCTCATTGCAATTCACGTCCGTTTCGTGTGTCAACGAAATTTCTTTCTTTCGATTTGCCATTATAGAGAAAAAGAGAGAGAGAGAAAGAGAGAGAGACTCCTATAGGGGTTAGGAGCAAATTATTCGGGTCAAGGTTGAGAACCACTGTACTAAACATGCAGAGTTGCTTCTAAAAACATGTCTGAATACGAAATAAATTAATTCACTTGCATTGTTTCAAATTAAGTCGATTTTTGTGTTTTGTATCTTTTGATGAACTCATTTTCATCGGGGGACAATTTTATATAATTGGGTCGATTTTATTTTTGGCGCTAAATTTTATTTTATTGAAAAATTTAAATCTCACTTGATGCTGGTATCATCTGATCTATAAAAAATCTTAATTTCTTACACTTGACCCAAAACTGCCTACAAAACTAATCCGAAAAAATTACTTGACAAAAATCATGCTTCTTTCGAGAAAAATTAATTAGAATTATTGTATTACGAATAATTGAATTCTCACAAGAAATATTATTGTTCGTAAAGAGAATCAAATTTTTCCATAGAATGTTATTAAAATTATTGAAAATAATTCAATTCTTAACCAAGAATTGTGTTTAAAAACTTTTAAATAACTAAATTCTTTCGTCAAATGTTATTCAAATGGTTTTAAAATAATCGAATTCAAGCAATGAATTTTACTGTTTACAGAAAGAATTAAATTTTTCAAAAGAATGTTTCATTAAAATTTTTGAAAACAACTTGATTCTTATATATAAAGAATTTTATTAAAATTTACTATGCAAATTAGAAAATTTCAAAAATTTTAATAAAGTTCTTTACAAAAATTGGATTATTTTTATAAATAAAAACAGTCTTGGTAAGAATTCAATTATTTTGATAAAAAATAAAATTATTGCAAATATTCAATTATTTTTAAGCTAAATTTTAAGAAAATTGCACGAGCGAATACAATTATTTTCTGTAATTTTAATAAATCCTTTTCGACAATTTAATTTCAATTAAATACAGTAAAATTTATGCAAAAATTCAATTATATTCAATAAACTTTGTAAATATTTCGATTTCACGAAAGAATTCAATTTTTCTTAATTTCTTTATAAATTTTGATTCGTTAATAAAATTTTTTATTAAAATTCGTTGTAAAAATTCATTAATTTTTATAATCAATCAAAACTTGTTGCAAAATTTCAATTATTTTTTTGTGGAATTTTAAGTAAAATAATGAAAAATTATATTAATATTAATTTTTTTATTAAATTCACCCAAACCTTTTTTCTTTAAGTTATCAAAATTATTTAATTTTTAGAAAAAATGTGGATAAAAATTTTTTTTTAAATTGAAATTATAAAATATTGAAGAAATTTAATTGTTTTCAAGAGTGTTAAAATCCTTCGCTAAAATTTAATAATTATGTTCAAAAATAATAAAATTCTTCTTCAAAATTCAACTATTTTCATAAATCATAAAATTCATCGCTAAATTTCAATGATTTTAAATTGATCCAAGAATATAAATATTTTCTTAAAATATAAAATTCTTTCTAGGAATCTATTTATTATCATAAATAAAGTAAAAATGTTTGTCACAATTTAATTATTTTTCAAAATTAATTTCGTCGATGTAACGAAAGTAAGTTATTTAAGAAATTTTAATAAAATTCTTCCCAAAAATTTAATTATTTTCAAAAAGTTTTCAAATATTCTAAGACTTACAATGATTTTTAAAAAATTTTGTTGAAATTAAAAATACAAATTATTGCAGGAATTCAATTGTTTTCAAGAGTGTTAAAATCCTTCGCCGAAATTTGATAATTATGTTGAAAAATAATAAAATTCTTCTTTAAAATTCAATTATTTTCATAAATTATACAATTCATCGCTAAATTTAAATGATTTTAAATAAAATTTTGATCAAATTCCTCGAAAAATGGAATTATTCCTAAAAAGTGTGTTTAGCATTTTTCAAAAGTATGCAATTATTTAAAATTTTGTTGATAAAATTCGTTATGAGATGTGAATTTCAAGAAACATTAAAGTATTTAATACATTATTTGTGACGCGATCTGAAGAAAGGGACCTTAGAAGCAAATCTCTCTAAGGTTATGTTAGAGTTACTTTTTTGTTGATTAAAAGTTTCTTTTTACTTTTTGCAAATTAAAATCAATATTTATTACATATTTTAGTTGTAATGAAGAATTAAACATTAATTATTCACATTGCAAATCGGTCCTCTTTTTGTATTTTCATAAAAAAAAAAATTGCAAACATAACCTACAATTTTTTGCTTCTAAGGTCACTTTCTTCAGATCGCGTCATTTTTATTTGATTTTCTCTACTTTTCTATATTTTTCTTTATCTTTATTTACTTTTTCAATTTATTTCAATTTTATTTATTTATCCTTAACATTCGAGTGGTTTAAATAATTTATTTATAACAAATATATGATTATATCTAACAATAACATTAATAATAATATTATCTTATTTTTCTCTTTTCTTTTCTTTTATAAATTTTGCTTTCTTTTTTGTATATACGGATGGCAAACAAAAGCTTTATTAAATTTCTTTTTTATATTCTGCGGAGACGATAAAAAAAAACTTTCATAGAGGTTATGTTATGTAACAATATAATCGAGAGTCAACATTGAACCCGCAGTTTGTGGGGAGGGGGGAGAATGCTCCAATTTCAAAATTCCTGACAGGTCGCAGATTAAGGAAAGGCAACAAGAATTTATCCCACAAAACACATAGGATACATAATGTAATCTTGCGTACATGTAGGAGAATTGCAGAACTAGACATTAGAGATACTTTCTATATGCTCGAAATTGACTTCTGAAATAAGGTATTTACCCCTCTGGCATATGACGTTGAGTGGCGTAATGCTCCATATAATGACTTTTTATTTTTCCCATCGTCATGTTTATATGGTTTTGCCTCACACGTTCATCTAGCAATACCACGTGGACAATTTCTTCTATTTTTTTAATTTTCAGGATGAATGGGAACAAAAATTAGTCCAATGTCATAAATTTTTGAAATTAAATACAACAGTAGTGGATTAATTATAATAAGGACTAAGTTAACTTACTTACTAACTAAACTAAATTATTATTATCATTATTATAAAATAATTAGTCTTTTGACAAGACCCTTTATAACAGTAGAAAAAAGAGCTTTGCCCAAAGTATTAAAATTCCGTTCGACATGTTGAAAAAAATGGATCATCACCTCAATGTATAAACATATAAACAAAGTTCAATTTACACTTGATCGACAATAGATTTATTTATATTGAGAGGAATAAAAACAAATGCAAGGTAACATTAGCACTCAAGTCATGGTCGAAGTGAAATTGGTGCTGGAACCGGGGAATTACGAAATATATACCAACACTACACTCACTTGGCTTAGGAATCGAACCAGTTCGATGCAGGTCAAGGTTGAGCATCGCAAGACACAACCTGTAACACGGTACAGTAATCAACCAACCACTCGCGAGAGAGTACATTATGTCGGTGGCAACAAAGACGGAACGGACATGTCTGCAAAAATGATTTAAGACAGATAAGGCCTCCAGCTACTTGTAATAATATATAACCTCAAACATTCATGATTATTTGAAATGAAAGGATGGTCATTTCGCATAAAAAAATTTTTTTCACTCTTAGTCCTTAGATGTACATTTCGCCAAATGCTTTTCTATATATCCGCCTGTAAATGGATGACCCCCTAAAAGCTTACATGGAATTAAAAGAGCATTTGGTGCTTTTTAGGGTCAATTTTCGATTTTGTTTGTTGAAGTGAGTTTTAAGAATAACTCACCAATACTGATTTCAAAGACAGATTAGAAGCTTTTTCTGCAAAATCTGAAAAAAATTACAGCAATCTGACATATATTTAAGGAATTTGAAGAAACATTATAAAAACGAGGATTTTTTGAAAAATTTCCAAAAGCTGTGTATGTCAAGTAATAAGGAAAATATTTATAAACATTAATATAATATATAACATATAATATAACATTAATATAAACATACTATTTTTTACAAATAAATTTTGTTTCGTTCTTTACATTTCTACGATTATAATAAGAAATGTAATACTTATTAATTACTACAGTAAATGTTACTCTTCCATTAATTATTTTGCAAATTAAAAAACTTTATAAATTTAAAAACAAAAACATCAATTACTGAATAATTTAAGATTCAAAATTAAAAAAAATTAACTCATTAACAATTCTTTTTTACAAGAATTAAACAATTTAAAAAAATTTTAATAAAAGAATTGCGTTATTATTCAATTACTTTTCTAAACAGTAAAATTCACTGCTGGAATTCAATTATTTTTAAAACAATTTTAATAAAATTTCATGAAAAAATTTAATTATTTTTGAAAAATTTTCAATGAAAGTTATTTCATAAAATTGTATTAAAATTAATTGAATTATTGCAATGATTTTACAAGTTAAAATTATAATTGTTTTTTTTTCGAAGAATTTATTAAAAGTTTATAAAATTATAATTCAGTTCATTTGAAAAATTTTATAACGAATGAAAAAAAAGAATTCTTTAAAAACAACGTAATTTATTGAATATAATTGAATTTTTGAAAAGATTTTACTAGTAAAAAACGTAATTGAATTGTTTCGAAGAATTTATTAAAAGTTTAGAAAATATTAATTCAATTCTTTTGACAAATCTTATAATGAATGAAAAAAAAATTGAATTCTTTAAAAAAAACGTAATTTATTGAATATAATTGAATTTTTGAAAAGATTTTACTAGTAAAAAATGTAATTGAATTGTTTCGAAAGATTTAGTAAAATTTTTTAAAATAATTTATTTCTTTGACAAATTAAATAAATAATTTAAAAAAAAACTTTACAAAATTTATTAAACATAATAATTACAATATGTTAGCAATTTTTGAATTTTTGCAAAAATTTTAGTATTCTTTTTAAAAATTTAATTCTTCCAAAAAATATTATTATTTATGAAAAAAATTAAATTTTTTTACAAGAATTTTATTAAAATTTTTGAAATTTTTCAAGAAATTCAATTATTTTCAAAAATTTTAGTAAAATTCATTACAAAAATTCAAAAAATTTTTTAAAAATTTCTAAATTGTAAATGTAAATTTTGAATAAATAAATAAATTCAATGATTTTGCAAAAATAATAAAATTCAACTATTTACAAAAATTTTTGTCAAATTCATGGAAAAATTTCAATTATTTTGCGGGAAAACTTTTTTGAATTCAATGATTATCAACATTCTATAAAATTTCCCTATGGAATTCAATTATAAATCAAATTTTTTTCATAAAATTCAACACAAACATTCAATTATTTACAAAAACAAAATTTTACAGGAATTAAATAATTTAATAGAAGTTATATCAATTTTTTTTAAATCAAAATTTTAAAAATTTTTTATTAAATCCTTCGAAGTAATTATTTTCATAAATAACAATATTTATCGAAAAAAAATATTCAATTATTATTTTCAAAAGTAACAAATTTCACTTATTCTTTAAAAAAAACGTAATTCATTGAATATAATTGATTTTTTGCAAAAATTTCACTATAAAACATGTAAGTAATTGAATTGTTTCAAAAGATTTATTGAAATTTTTAAAAATAATTTAATTCCTTTGACAAATTTTATAAAGAAGTTATGAAAAATTTTACTTTTTAAAAAATAAAATTGCAACGTTTGCAATTTTTTTGCAAAGATTTTGTCAATTTAAAAAAATTAATTGCATCAAAGGCTTTATTAGAAACAGAAAAATTTTTTTTTCTTTTTCTTTTAAATGAAGATAAAAAAAAGATCAACTGTCAATTAGATTTATCAATGTTCAAGCCTTCAGTATAACTAAAATATTTCATAAAAACTGATTTTTATTTTCAATAAGTAAAAAGAAACTTTTAAAGAAGAAAAAAGTGACGCTAACATAACCTTAAAATGATTTGCTTCTAAGGTCCCCTTCTTCAGATCGCGTCTCAAAAATAAATAAACATAAATTAAAAACTAAATAATATAAAAAGAAAAGCTGTATAATATTCTTTTTTTTTTAAAAGCAACATTCAATGAAATATTCGAATTATTAAATTTCAATTTTTTAAAAATAAAATAAATATCGATTTACGTTAAAAATATGGATATATGTATGTTATTTAAGTGTAATAATTAATAATGTGTATGCATATAGGTGTATATCGCGTGTGTGTATTTATAGACTGCAAGAGATCAACAAAGATCGATTTCTTCCTTGCTAAATGATTAATGAGTCGGTTAAATATCAAGATCGTATACCACAGGTGATTCAAGTCGGATATATATATATATATATATATATTCCGCCAATTTTTTCTTTTTTTTCATGGGTAAATTTACTCTCGATCGTTTTATTCTTCCGAGAACAAGTGTTACTTTATTGTTAATGCGATTTGAATCGTGATTCATGTCACTTTTACTTTTATACATATGAGCGTCAATTTTTTTTTTAATTAAAATTTTATTCTTTATTATAAACGAGTAAAGTGGATGAAATAAAAATTTCTTATCTGTTTAATCCATTTTTTATTAAACGGAAATATTTCTTTATTTAATTGATTGATTTTGTTGTTTATTATTTTTCTCTCTCATTCTTTATTGTTTTTTATTATTCTTTATTATTTATTATTTTTCTCTCTTATTCTTTATTAATTTTTATTAATCTTTATTATTTCTTATTATTCTTCATTATTTCTTATTATTCTTAATTATTTTTTTATTATTTCTTTATTTAATTGATTGATTTTGTTGTTTATTATTTTTTTCCTTATTCTTTATTGTTTTTTATTATTCTTTAGTATTAATTATTTTTCATTCTTATTCTTCATTATTTTATATTATTCTTAATAATTTTCTTTTTATTTCGTTAATATTTCTTATTATTCTTTATTATTTCTTATTATTCTGTATTATTTTTTTATTCTTTTATTATTATTATTAATTTCTATTACTAATTTTTTTATTATCAATTTTTTTTTATTTTTTAATCTCCGTTTTATTATCGCATTTGTTTAACATGAATGAATTTAAAAGTTGCCTACTCAATTAAAAACAGTAGGATAAGAATTATTCATAAAAATGTCTTGCAATTAAAATACAATTGCATTTGTAAATCTTTTGTCTCGATTGTTTATTATTTTACACACTATTTCACAAATTGATTCTTTAATTTCTTAATTGATTTTCCATTTTTTTTTAAATAGGAATATTTACGCTTTTTTTCTCTTTTTTCTGCGCGACTATCAATAGAAATTTATTTTTCATTTAATTTTTTTTTATTTTGATTTATTCTCTGATTTGTATTTTATCAAAAGTGAAATACGCCTTTTGTTTTTAAACTAAAGATAAGGTTGTACTATCAACTTTCTACATGTGCTTTTTTTCTTTGTTTTGCAAGGATATTAACTTTCATAGTGACACTTCAATGTACAGAAAGTCTCGATCTCTTTATAATTTTTGTTGAAGAAACTTAAAGACTTCTTTTTTCATTACTAACAAGTGTAGTGACTAACAAGTATGTTTCTCCTTTTCTTCTGTCCACTTCGATAATTTTTTTTTAAAACTTAATATTTTTGGTAGCATGTAAAAAGGAGAAATTCTAACAAATTTTAAAAAATTAAAATATTTTTTTTTATTCCACAACTTAAGAATATTATAAAACTATTTTAGTATTTTTTCGCACATTAGAGACATTTTTCAATTTCCCTAAAAGTTTACATCTTTCATTATAACTTGATCATAAAAAAAAAAATTGAACCCAAAACAAGTTTTACCTACAAAGGAGAAAAAAAATTCATTATTGACACAGAAAATAAAGAAGTAGTATAAAAGACCCCCCAAAAGTGGAAAAAAAATAATTACTTCTTTAAAAAGCAGTGAGTTGAAAACAAATGTTCCTCATGACGACATCCGTACCCATTAGAAAAAGAATCTCATAAATTTTCGTTCAAAAAAAAAAAAAAAAAAAAAAAAGTCAAATGATTAATACAAAATGAATACATATCATTCTCAGCTACGCTAATTTATCAGATTTTTATTTCTCTAATTTGTCTTTTTAGTATATGCCATATTAATGTAATAGTAAAAACCGCCAGGTCCGGAAAGATAAGGTCGATTAAAAATTCAAAAATTTAACTGTATTTTTCATACATGGAAAATTAACATTCTTTTTTTATGAGTAAGGGACATTAAATGATTTTATTCACAAGAGAGAGAGAGAAAAAATGGCGTTATTATCCGATGATTTAATTAAGAGTCAAAAAATAGTTTTTTTCCATTCATTCAATTCTCCGCAAAGTTCTTATTATTTTTTTCCAATTATTTCAACAATTCACGTCTGTTAAAATTTGTAAAAATTTTCCCAAATTAGAAAAAAAGGGAACCAAGGAAAGTTCGTTTTTACTTTTTCCATTTTTTGCTTTTGTTTTTTCAAATTTACATAATTAATCTCCCCGTTAAGAGAGTAATTTTCGTGACTATAATATTGGAATAAAAGACCAGTTTGTTCAATTTTTTTTCAACCTTCTTTTTTTTTTTATCTATTAATGAGCCAAGTGAGAGAACGAGTTTTTCAGAAATCACAAAACAAGAAATGACTCAAGCTGAAATTAGAATATTTTTGCTTGATTCGAACTAAAATGACTGCCGTGTGAGAATGTTTCGTTGCTTCTTCTTCATTTTTTTTTTTTTTTTGAAACACGCGTGTGCATGTCAAAGCGGGATTAAAAGAAAAAAAATTCGCCTGGGGGGTATATGATATTTAAATATAATTTTTCTTTTATAATTTACTATCTTTTTTCGAAGATGGTATAACATCGGGAATCTATATTCGAGGGCATATTGTAAATAAAGATGAGACTAATTTGATAATGTATGATTTTATGTTCTATGATTATTGATTCTTAACGGTTTTGAAACATTTTTGAATATTTTATTGGCACTCAATTGAAAATTTTTCGTTGATTTCTCCGTTACGGACCTTTTTTTAATTTCAATAAATTTTTTTCCCCCGCTTCTTTTTTTCTTTTCTTATACCTGAAAAATTGTTCGCCATGACGCAGAGATGTGTTTATTATTCCGGCATTCAATGTGACAATGTTTTACATATTAATGTGTATGAGGAAAGAAATTAATTTTTTTTAATTTTAATGAAAATGTAGTTTTTTTTTTCATTAATCATGATTAATGTTTGTTTATTATTGCTATTCTTTTTCCTGTTGTATCCACTTGTTTATTCGTTTTCTTTTAATATTCACTGTCCTCTATTTCTCCTTTTATTCATTTGACAAAAAAATTTTTTTTTTTAATTTTTTATTCTTTTTTCAACTATAAAAACTATGGAAAAAAATTATTTAAATCGAAATTTCCCTTTAATTTCCGAAAAATAGGGAATTTCGTGTTATTTTGCGTCTAGAGTAGAACTTTTTTTGGAAATAAACTAAACTTGCATCAATGACAAAAAAAAAATTGAAATGATTCGATAGTCGTTCAAGGTAGACGACTTCGGATTCTTTAAATGAGGTTGAACCGTAATAAATAAAAAAAAAAGAAAAAATTCTGGTCTGCCACTACCTTTTCTAAGATCCAGAGTCATTTATTTGAATATGACCATATATAATATTTTAATAAGCGTAAGATATCACCTCTGAGGTTAAATAAATAATTTTTTACACAAATCCCTTGCAGAGCGAACACCTGTTTCAAATTAATTTTTATCTTCTTTTTTTCCATATTTTTCATAGCTTAGGAACGATTAATTATTGCAAATTTGAGACCATATTCCCTTTCTTTTTTCTAAATGGAAAAGTTTTGTGTTGTACTTCTCACATTATATTATTTTCAGTATTTAACAATTTTATCCTAATTTCCCCTATAAATGTTAAATCTACTATATTACTGTATTAATAAAAAAAATGTGTTATTATTACAATATTTATTAATTCTTTCTATAAACATGTATCGTGTGTTAAACTGAAGAAGAAAGGGAATAGGGAAATTAAAAAAAAACGAAAAAGGAGTGGAAATTTTTTTTTTTTTAATTAAACCCAAAGTTCCGGTTTAGGGAAAAATTTAAATATACATAAAAAAAATTTTAAATTCAAAGTAGCTTTTAAGCGAAAAACGTATGAGTTTTTTCGAAGGTAAAATTATTCAAACTGAAAAGTGTCTCTTGGAATTCTTGTTTGTGACCGGTAGTAAATATTTTCATGGGAATAAGTCGCACACTCTTTTCTCTTATATATACATGTTTCGTTATGAAAGGATTGTAACAATGTAATTTACGAGTGACAAATATTATTTTTACGCTCGAACATTTACAACAAGCTCGACAAAAGTGATTGAAACGATCTTTTTGTCTTTACTGAAAATCTCAAGTCCTTTCTATTTATTGTTCTCCTCGTTCTTAAACATTTATTTTTTTACCTTCACATTTTTTTTATTACTTTTTTCCTTCAATAGGATTGAAATGTAGTTTTAGAAAAATATTTTCCTGGTTTGGGGTTTACTTTAAATTTCAGTTTATATAAAAATAAAAACTTAAAAAACAAAAAAATAAAAAAATAAATAAATAAAAAAAAATTTTTAAAAAAATAACATTAAAAATTAAAAAAAAAATTCTTTTAAATGTTAATATATAGTAATTAACTGAAATGTGAAGAAGGCAATGAAGCGGTCAACTTGACACGTGGAGTGTCAAAATAATCAACACGGTTATCCGAATCGTAAATAAAAACCTGTAAGATAATCATTTTTATTACTCCTTTGATATTATAGGGAAAAAAAAGACGCGCATTTTACACTAAACTGCCACTATACAAGAAGGACATTATACAATATTTTATTCGAAAAGACTGGCATCGTAAAAAAAGAAAATAAATAAATAAACTCGTATAATAAACCAAAAATGACAAATTACTCCCAAATAACCATGAAATAAAAAAAAATTATACCCAATTTGCCACTCATAGAGAAATTCAGATTTCTTTTAAATCGTTCTAAACATTTCAGTAAAAAAAAAAATATATATATCCCCCGAAATATAACTACTGTCTGAAATATCAATTTCAAATATATGAAAATTAATGACTTTGAAATAAATTTTAACTAATTTTGTCACAGCGAACAATTTTTTCATCTCTTATAAATGATGGGGAAATCAAATTTTTTTCTCTCCTCCAAGGCTATCGTGTCTCTTTATGAGTTGTATTAGGAAAAGTTTTGATTAAAAAAACTAACTATTAATACACAAGAATTTTTTTTTTTTTTTTTATTGAAATATGATTTTCATTATGCAATTTCACGTAATTTTCTCTCTCTCTTTCTGGGGGATAATATTAATTACATAATATATGCAACAGTTGATTGATCGAAGAATCTTTTGCTAATTCTATGAGTCAGTGATTGTAATGAATTCATTATTCATTTTGAGACACGTGCGTGCGTTTGATGATTTCTCGATCGAAAATTAAAAAAATCTATGCTTCGACAATGAGAAAATTATTTGAAAATTTGACCTGAAGAAATCTTATAAATCTTAGTAAATAATTAAATATTACCAAAAAATCACTTTTGAATATGGAAATAAAATCGAGTTACCAAAATTAGGTTACGAAATTATTCCTCTTTGTTTATAATTATAATTTTATTAATTGTTTATTAATTGTTTATTAATTGTTTATTAATTGTTTATTAATTGAAAAAAATATAAAGGCACTTAAAAATTAAGTTAAAAGTTAAATTAAATTAAAACAAATATTTTATACACGTAACTGAAGCAAAAAATCATTTTATAATTTCTCTCTGTGCCTGTCTCTCGAGCTGTGAAAAACAATTGTCCAAAAATTACACACAAGATATACGAATTTTGTAACAAGTATATATGTATACATTTTATTATCGTTACGTCAAAATGTCAGATAAATTATTCATTGTTTATTTTACCTTTTCACAATATATGCTCATTCGTGAAAAAAAATGTCATTCCACTGGTAGTTATTTCACTTTATATCGATAAACAATGAAAATATTACTCAAGAAAATTTTCTTTCAATTGATTTATATTTGCATTCGATTATAAAAAGTGAAGAAAAGAAACCCCTACTTTCGAACAATAACAACAATAAAATAATAATAATAATAGTAATAATAATAAAAATAATTTAATAACAAAAATAAAAAACAAAAAAATAATAAAATTAATTATAGTAATAATAATAATAATAATAATAATAATAAAAATGATGATAAAAATAATGATAATAATAATATTAAAAATAATGATATTAATAATAACAAAAATAATGATAGCAATAATAAAAATATGTGGAAAAAATAAATTACAGAAAAATTCAAGTTTATGAGTATATATATATATTTATGTATGTTAATTGAAATCTCTGATGGACTTTTGCGAGTCATTATTATTCTACAATGCGTTCGTTGAAGTCACAGTCGCGTACGCAATGTCCCCGAGACTATAGAGTTTATCTCTCATTGAAGTCTCTTCAGTCGTTACTCAAAACGCTTGCGTGTCTGTAAACATAACGTGTGTGTTTATTTGATTGTTACGTTCTTGACATGAAAGAGAAAATTTTTTTTCAACCTCTGAAAATTCTGTTTATTTACTAAATTTTTTTTATTTTTACCCCAAAATTTTTTAATTTTCGACAAACACACGCTCCCTTCTTCTTAGCTTTAAAAAAAAGTAGTTTTTAAAATTGGATCATTTGCCTCCAGAACGTAAATGGCAGTTTTTTTTACAAAAAAAAGGTCCTTAAAATTCGTAATTCGATTGAAAAAGGACGAAAAGTTGGTAAATTGTACGATATTTTTTAAAGAATTTTAGAGAAATTACAAAAGATTATAGAAATTCAATTATTTTTTAAAAGTAAAAAAATTCTTCGTAGAATTTTCATTGTGTTCAAAAATTAAAAAAAAAATTTAGTAAAAATTTCAATTATCCTTGGGAAAAATATAATTCTTATCTGAAATTCAATTATTTTTAAACATTTAAAAAAAATTCTTGGCAACATTTCAATTATTTTTGGAAAAAATAAAATTCTTCTCTGAAATTCAATTATTTTAAAAAAATTTTAATAAATTTGGGAAAATTTCAATTATTTATAAAAATTTTCCTTAATTCAATGATTTTCAATATCTACTAATTTATAAATTTTTCCCAAAAGAATTCTAGTATTTAAAGAAAATGTTAATAAAATTCTACGCAAACATTTGATTATTTTTATCACATAAAAAAATTTGACAGAAATTCAACTATTTATAAATTTTTTTAAATAAATTTCTTCGCGATAAATCAATTATTTTTATAAATCATAAAACTCATTATCAAATTTCAATTATCTTTAAAACAATATTTTAAATCATATTTTTTGACAAATTTAATTATTCTTTCAAATTTTATTACAAATCGTCTAAAGAATTCAAATATTCAGAAATTTTGTTGAGAATATTCTTTATGAAATTTTATTTTTACGAAACATTGAATTATTCAAAAAATTATTTATTTTCGTATTTAAATAGTTGAATTCTCGTAGAATTGTCTAATAAAAATGGTTTCAAAAATGAAAAGAAGTTCTCGTCAAAATTTCAATTATCTTCAGAAACATATTAAAATTCCTCTCCAAAATGTAATTATTTACAAAAATTTTAATAATATGTTCGGCAAAATTTGAATTATTTTCAAAAAATTACCTCAATTCAATAAATTTCAAAATCAACTATTTTTAAGTAAATTTTTCGAAAAGAATTCAATTATTTACAAATTTTTTATAAATTTCTTCTCAATAATTTTAATTATTATTCATTTTCATGAATAATAGAATTTTTACAGGGATTCAATTATTTTCGTACATAATAAAATTCTTTTCAGAAACTCAACTATTTTCATAAATAATAAAACTCATTGTAGAATTTCAATTATTTAAAAATTTGTTGATCAACTTCTCTTTGATGATTAAAATTTTTAAACTTTTGAATTATTCAATAAATTATTTATTTTTGTATTTCAATAATTAAATTCTTGTACAGTTTTTTTTAATGAAAATTGATTTAAAAACTAATTACAGTTAAAGACAAATAAATTAGAAAATTCGCAAAAAACTTTTTAAAAAAAAAAATTAAAAATAATGGATTTATAGAAAAAATTTTAGTTAAAAACCCTGAAACAAATTTAATTGTAAAGAATTTGCACATTATTGAGTTCAATTATTTGCTTAAAATAATAATAAAAATTTGACCCAAATTCAATTATTTACAATTTTTTTATAAATTTCTTCGCGATAATTCAATTATTTTTATAAATAATAAAACTTATTTTAGAATCTTAATTATTTTTAATCACATATTAATCAAATTTCTCAAAAAATGTTCGAAAAGTTTTGCAAATTTTATTAAAAAATCATACACAGAATTCAATTATTCGAAAATTTGTTGAGAAAATTCTTTAAGAAAATTTTATTTTTTAGAAACATTGAATTAGTCAATAAATTATTTATTTCTACATTTAAGTAATTGAATTCTAGTTGAGTTGTCTAATAAAAATGGATTTGACAACGAATTTCACTTGAAGCTTCAGTTAATAATTGAATATTAAAAGTAATATTGCGTGAATTTTTAAAAATAATTAAATTTTGAAACAAATTTTTTTGAAAAACTTTAATTGAATTTTTAAAAAAATATATTTTTTGACGTTTTTATTTTCTAATATATTTTTAATTGAAGAATTTACGAATAATTGAAATTCGTAAAATTAAATATCAATTCGAAATTAAATATGGATCAAATGGATTCGAAAATTGTCAGCGAACTTTTTCGAAAATTTTATTTAGAGAAGAATTTAAGTTACAAATTCTCGAAAATAATAATTGAATATTGAATTGATGAAAATAATTTTGAACAAGTACAATATTCCTGTAATATAAATTATTTTTATAAATTTGACATCTTTAATTATTACAAAACATATGAAGAAACTGAATTTATAGTTTTAGGTAAAAATGTTCTCTTATTTGACTCGGATTGGTTTGTATTTTTTGTCATTACTTGGTCCGTAATTTTTCACCTTTGGTCCATAATGTCCGTATTTTTAAATACTTTTACTAGATTTCAAGTTTTTTATATTTTTAATAAAAAATGAGTAAATTTAAGAATAGTATGAGTAAAATATTGAGTCTAATTATGATGACTTTGTGTCAGTGATAGAAGAAAATATTACCTAATAATTAAAATGACAGACAATTTCCCTCTGTAATATTCTAAATACGGAGCTAATTTATTTAAATGATTATGGAAAAAAAGAAGCCTCCAAAAAAAAAACGACGTGAAAAGTACAACCAACAATAAGGAAAGAAATAAAGGAAATGCCGCATAGAAATGGATGGGACAACTTTCATGAAAAACAAGTGCCTTACATAAAAGAAGAAAGGCTAGATTAAACTTGTGAAATGAGAGTTGGCATATTGAAGACATTCTGCACAAGTTTTGTATAATAGTCCATCTATAAAGTATGTAATGAACAAACTATATAAACATACAAACTCACATGTGATTTCTGTGTAAGGCAAACACAATTTCCGGACTCCTTGAGATGTGAGCAATAAGCATTGACTGGTCTAACCGGAAAAATGCATCAAGGTGATGAAGTTGCTGACCTGGTGCTGGAATTTATGTGCTACGTGGAGTCGCAAGCTTTATGTGAGTTTGCAATGGAATGTGTGTTTATACATATATGGTTACATGGTTCCTTTGCAGTATTTGCAGCTCCGAAGATGACCCTGAGAAAAAGAGGAGAGATTGACTCCAAAAAAAAAAAAATTTCAAAGCTGTCAAAAAAATAAATAAATAAAATAAAAAGTGACAAATGAAAAATCAAATTGAAATTGAATGCAAATTGAAAAATCAAATATTGCTTTTTCGGTATATCGAAATGTTTTTTGCGACTTTCTTCGCGATAGATCTCAATTGACCTGAAAGGCACCTTGATCCTTGGGTCAAACGAGATAGTTCAAACTTTGATAGGTTCAAATACAAAAATACAAATACAAGTACAAATAAACTGTGGTTCAAATCACAAATCATGTTTTTAGGTCAAATATGATTAAGGGAAAATAAAATTTATGTTAATTTCAAGTTATGACTGTAGTGAGAATTGTTATGTTAACGTTCAGGTCAAGTACACGATCAATGGGAGTTACATTTACATCAAGTGAGTGTTATTCTTAAGTAATTTAGGTCAAATACAAAAGCAGTACAACAGTACAAAAACAAACTAACTTTAACTTTATTAAATTAAAGTATAACTAAATTGAATTGCGAATTAAGAAGTTAAAGAATTAGACAATTAGAGAATTAACAAAATTTCACTTACTTGGGGAATTTTGGGTCAAAAACGGTTCACAGGAATTTACATTTTATGTCAAGTGTAATTTGAAAAATACTCATACCTCTCTGAATATTTTTTTTTCTAAATTCTTTATAAAGAAACTGATGGATTGTTGTAACGTCATTTGACATCTGCATAATATTGCTTAATACGACATCTTACCAACGTTTTTAAGCGACAATTAAGTCAGCTCTCGATTGTTTCTCTAACTTTGTGGCTTTTTAAACAAACACTTAGTGGTTTCATGGGAATTAATTCTATATTCCTCTAACTGGTATTTAAAAACACACTCTTTAATTCTATGTATGTAATTTTTTTTCTCTCTTTCTCTCCACCTTTTTGTCAACAATTATATGGCATTTTCAAGTGGCATTAAGTGCCATTTACGCCTGTCGCAATACAATTGTAACACATTTGAAGAGAACTACTGTAATTAATAGCAAGAAGAAATTCAGAATCAGAAATCCTATAAACGAAAAATAAAATAAAAATAAAAATATTCTTATGAAAATGTTTTACTATACAAAAAAAATGGAATTATTAGAAAATGTAATATTTTGGTTTACGTCACTGTTTAGTGTCAGTTAGCATTCTCTTAAACAGGCGGGAAAAAGAGATCTTTTTCCAAAACATAGTTTAGAAATTATAACCCAATTATCACATAATTATGGGACAATTAACATATTTGGTGGCTGTTAGAGAATTGTTTAAATTTGTCATATTCATTAGATCCTTCTCTCTAGCGATAACAAGTATCGTTTAGAAATGAAAAAACTGATTTTAAAAACTCTACTATTTCATATATATATATTGAATATTAAAAAAGCAAAACTATTCGCTAGGAGCAAAAAGAAAAACATTCTTCGACTCAATTAAGTACATTACGTTTGCAATATAATTGCACTATATACTCCATTTTAAACCTTGATTATGCATTCATTATATTGTCGTGTGATAAAAACACGTTTCACTCGGAGGACAAATGTATTATTTCTTCATTTTTCTTTTAAAAACAGCAGCTATTTATTGCATCTCTTGTGTTTAAATGTGTATATATGTGTAGGTTTTCTTCAAATATTTATAAATATTAAATAACCATTTCTTTTTTTCCAACCGAGGATATAATTAAATCTAGAATTCTCGAAAACATAATTAAATGTTATTGCTTTTATAATAAAAATGTCAATTTAAATTTTTTAATAGCAAAAACTAATTGTAATTAAAGTGATAATTGTAATTAAATAATAACTTCCTCTATGAGGAAGTAATTTATGAATCATTACAGAATTACCGCAGAGATAAATATAATACCTAATTGAGCATAAATTTCTAAATTTGTTTTCAAATTGAGGTAAAATTTATTTTTTAATTTAAATAATAAACCACTAATTAACCTAATCTAATGGACTAAGTATTTTTATTGACTTATGCTAAACTAACGTAACCTTCATTAACAAACGCAAGAATTTTCGAACATTTTTCAAGAAATTTAATTAATATTTGATTAGAAATAATTGAAATTCTAAAATAAAGTTTTATTATTTATAAAAATAATTGAATTATCGCGAAGAAATTTATAAAAAATAATTGTAAAAATTGAATTTGGGTCAAATTTTTTTTATTATTTTAAGCAAATAATTGAACTCCATAATGTGCAAATTCTTTACAATTAAATTTGTTTCAGGGTTTTTAACTAAATTTTTTTCTATAAATCCATTATTTTTAATTTTTTTTTGAAAAAGTTTTTTGCGAATTTCCTAATTTATTTGTCTTTAACTGTAATTTATTTTTAAATCAATTTTCTTAAAAAAAACTGTACAAGAATTTAATTATTGAAATACAAAAATAAATAATTTATTGAATAATTCAAAAGTTTAAAAATTTTAATCATCAAAGAGAAGTTGATCAACAAATTTTTAAATAATTGAAATTCTACAATGAGTTTTATTATTTATGAAAATAGTTGAGTTTCTGAAAAGAATTTTATTATGTACGAAAATAATTGAATCCCTGTGAAAATTCTATTATTCATGAAAATGAATAATAATTAAAATTATTGCGAAGAAATTTATAAAAAATTAGTAAATAATTGAATTCTTTTCGAAAAATTTACTTAAAAAAATTTATTTAAAAATAATTCATTTTGAAATTTATTGAATTGAGGTAATTTTTGAAAATAATTCAAATTTTGCCGAAAATATTATTAAAATTTTTGTAAGTAATTACATTTTGGAGAGGAATTTTAATATGTTTCTGAAGATAATTGAAATTTTGACGAGAACTTCTTTTCATTTTTGAAACCATTTTTATTAGACAATTCTACGAGAATTCAACTATTTAAATACGAAAATAGAATCATTTTTTGAAAAATTCAATATTTCTTAAAAATAAAATATCATAAAGAATTTTCTCAACAAAATTTCTGAATAATTGAATTCTTTAGACGATTTGTAATAAAATTTGAAAAAATAATTAAATTTGTCAAAAAATATGATTTAAAATATTGTTTTAAAGAAAATTGAAATTTGATAATGAGTTTTATGATTTATAAAAATAATTGATTTATCGCGAAGAAATTTATTTAAAAAAATTTATAAATAGTTGAATTTCTGTCAAATTTTTTTATGTGATAAAAATAATGAAATGTTTGCGTTGAATTTTATTAACATTCTTTTTAAATACTAGAATTCTTTTAGGAAAAATTTTTAAATTAGTAGATATTGAAAATCATTGAATTAAGGAAAATTTTTGAAAATAATTCAAATTTTCCCAAATTTATTAAAATTTTTTTAAATAATTGAATTTCAGAGAAGAATTTTATTTTTTCCAAAAATAATTGAAATTTTGCCAAGATTTTTTTTTAAATGTTTAAAAATAATTGAATTTCAGATAAGAATTATATTTTTCCCAAGGATAATTGAAATTTTTACTAATTTTTTTTTTAAATTTTTGAACACAATGAAAATTCTACGAAGAATTTTATTACTTTTAAAAAATAATTGAATTTCTACAATCTTTTGTAATTTCTCTAAAATTCTTCAAAAAATATCGTACAATTTACCAACTTTTCGTCCTTTTTCAATCAAATTACGAATTTTAAGGACCTTTTTTTGTAAAGAAAAACTGTCATTTACGATCTGGAGGCAAATAATCCAATTTTAAAAACTACTTTTTTTTAAGGCTAAGAAAATTCGAAAATTCAAAAATTTTTGGGGTAAAAATAAAAAACATTAAGTTTATAAACACAATTTTCAGAGGTTGAAAAAAATTTCTCTTTCATGTCAAGAACGTAACAATCAAATAAACACAATTACATTTTCAGTAAAATTGTATTAAAATTGTTTATTTTTACAGTATTGGAAAGATGTTTATTTATTTTGCAAAATAAAAAAAAAATTGAACTGTAATTCAAACAGGAAATAATTAGAAAATATTTCTGAACACGGTTCGTGTCAAGATGCTCTCAGTATGTATATGTTGAAAAAAAAGATGGGAAGCTGATTTGTTAATTTCTTTGACGCGATGATGTCGTTCTTTGAATAATAATACATTGTCTGAGCGTATTAATTTCACACTTTGTGAGTGAAATGGAATTTACGTGTCACGGCCAGTGATGATGTACTTTTTTTTTTTTTTTTTGCAAAAGAGGTGTATATCTGTCTCTGTCTATAGGTAATTAAAATACAATACTGATATTAACATCTGATATTGTGGTCACAATTTGAATAGATGATGAATTTTGAAAGTAGATTTATATCTTTTGATTTAAAAGAAATGAATTTTTGTATATTTCGAATTTTCGATCTCGAACATTTAACGAAGGTCTTATTTAAATTATATATTTATATTTATATCATATTATAATTTTTCATTTCCTTTTTCTATTTATAATTATTATTATGTGTCATTTTTAACAAGTTTTTAATTAATAATTATATTACAATATGAGGTCGATTTGTATCTTTTTTTAATCCGCATTTATAAATATTCATCATAAATAAAATTAAAAATTGTGTTTTATTATTTTTAGCTTTCTTGTGACAACCTGTCGTATCTTTTATAATTAAAAATTCAATTTCTAAATATCTTTCTTTTAGTTTAACATTTTTTTTTATGTATTACTAATTAATTCGTTTCTTTATTAAATTATAATTTATTTCTATAGTGGTTTTTTTTGAATACAGATTGCAATTATTATACATCTGAATACTTATTCGAACGCATTCTTATGGAATCAATGCTATTACATCCGGTAGTAAACAAAAGAATGACCTTCTATGTATGATAGATTTCTTTTTTTCTTTCGTTCCCCAAATCGTAAAATAAATTAATTTAACGAAAACAAATAAAAATATCGACCTTGTGGATGGAAAAAATTTTAATAATACATTAGACAAGTGTGTGCCATAATCGTCTTAAGATTTTAGTTGTCGATATGCCAAAACAATTTTTTTTCAAGGTGAAAATTAAGGTCAATTTTTTTTTCACTAAATTTTCTTTTTTCTCGACTTTATTTTAAATAACGTACATATAGAAATTTGTCCTAATTTATACAGATTATCAACTTTTCTATAAATACAGTCATTATAGCAACACACACACACAGTATTATTATAATAATAGGCTTTTTGACGATATTATTAGTTTTGAAGAAATATCAGATCTCATGATCTAAAACAATTTAAATCTTTTCTCTACTTTGACTGTTTGAAAAGATCTATCGAATTCGATAATTTTATATATATATATATATATATATTTATAAAGGGGAACAAGAAGAAAAAAGAAATATTGAAAATAATGGAATGAAAGTGGCATTCGTTAATTAATTTGAATCGAAAGTTACGTGACTTTCTAACGCATGATTAAATTAATTCTAACTTTTTACACAGGAAGTATAATGCACCATGTTACAATTTAAAGTTTAAATTTTATAAATTTTTTTGATCCATTGAAAATCAGTAGAGAAATCGATTGCAAATATTTTATGGGTCTTATATCTGTATGATTACCTCTATATAATATATATATATATATATATATATATTCTCACTGTGTAATTATAATTGTATAATCAGTGGTACCATAAACACTAATTATCGGTGATAGACGATTAGAAATAATTAATACCTACAAGACCCCTACTGGAGATTTTCAGATTAAATAAATTAGAAATTAATTTTTTCACGTTTGTGAGGAAAAATTAATCAAATTGAGCGGTAGATAAAATTTTACAATTTTCCACTTTTCTCATTCGGAAAAGTGTTCAAATCATCATCGACTGTTAAATAAATGCTAAACGTTTAAATAAAAATTAATGTCTATTTTAAAAATTATTCTATTAAAAGAAATAAATAAAATAAATAAATAAAAATAAAAAAACTTGTATAAAAAATAATATAAATATATTAGTTAAGAAAATTGTTGAAATAAAAGATTTTAATTTTAATAAATATTAATGTACAGGTATTTTTAAAAGAATTTGTTAAAAAAATAAATAAAATAAATAAATAAAAATGTTATAATTATACAAAACTTGTATAAAAAATAATATAAATATATTAGTTAAGAAAATTGTTGAAATAAAAGATTTTAACTTTTTGCTAAAGAGTCTTTCTTTCCTTTTTGTTTTTTTTTTTATAAAAATATATGTGGTTAATTTTTTAGACACTTATTTTTAATGTCGATAACTAGTTGGTGATTTTCTAAAAGGATGTTAATTGCCATGTTGGAAGAATATTGACGCTGCAGAGAAAGGGATAAAATAATAAAAAGAAGAACAAATAGATTGAAATATATAGTAACAACCATTAATTAGTACGATTAAATTTCATTTTTTTTTCGTTTAATGAGAAAACCTGTAACTAATCGATCATTTAGCATGTGACGTATCATCTCCCTGACATACAAAGCATGGGAATTACAGTGTCACGTATTACAAATGTTCTTCACCATTGCAAACAATTCCAAGACTATTCTCACAATATATATGAATGGCGCCTTAAACCTATTTTGTTTTGTGTTTCATTTTTTATTACCTTCTTTATTCATTTTTTTATTTTTCTCTATTTGTAGATTTTTTTATTTATTATATTTATTTTTTTATTTATTTTTCGTTTATTTTTTCATTTATTTATTTATTTTTTTATTTATTTATTCTCAAGTAAAGAAATTAGATATAAAAAAAACTATTTGAAAAAAGTAGTATAGAAGCAAGTTTGTTGTCGACTGAAAGTTAAAAATTATATGCGCGCGCCTGGAAGAGAAGGGATAGCGTCCCCCCTCTTTTTTCACGCTGCGCGCGCAGTGTTCTTGACTAGTCTCGACTTATTCGGCGAAAATCATTGATTCTTGCAGTAATTTATTAATTTTTAAATTAATATTAATTCAATCTTAATATAATAATTTTTATTTACTTATTATTAATATAATAATATTTATTATTATTTATTTTATAAATAATTATATTATTTATATAATTTTATATTATTTATTAATAATTTTATCGAATTTAATTACATCAGTTTTGTATAATTAATTTCAAACAAACTATTTCGATTTTAATCAAATTAACTTTTTTAAAATTAATTTTCATTTAATTTTCCACTCGTAAATTATATGCAACTCAATTTTCAAATTGAATTCAATTCATTGCAATTTTCAACTCAATTTTCAAATTGAATTCAATTCATTGTAATTTTTAATTAAATTTTCTACTAGTAAATTAATTGAAAGTAAATTTTCAAAATGAATTTAATTAATTGCTGTTTACTTCTCGAGTTGAATTCATGTAATTGTAACTGAATTTTTGAATTGCATTCAAATAATATCAAGTTTTTCGAATTGTAAATTAAATGTAATTAAATTTTCGAATTAAATTCAATTACTTTTAATTAAATCGTTAAATTGTAAATTGATTGCAACAAATTTTTGAATTAAATTAAATTGTTTGAAGTAAAAATTTCGAATTGAATTCAATTAATTTTTAATTTTTTCGAATTGATTTCAATTAATTTCAATTTTTTCGAATTGATTTCAATTAATTTCAATTTTTTCGAATTGATTTCAATTAATTTCAATTTTTTCTAGTTAAATTCACTGTGTTCGAATTGAATTAAATTAATTTCAATTTGTAAATTAATCGTAATTTAATTACCGAATTGAATTTAAATAATTTTAATTAAGTTTTGAATTTGTTACTTAATTGCAATTAAATTCTCGAATTGAAAAAAATTGAATTTTAATATTTTAAATTAAAACTTTTGTTTTAAAAATTAATCTTCCTCAAGAAATGCATGCGAGATTTCAATATATTATTCTATAAGAAATTAATTACTATAAAAAAAGAAAAGATTCCTCGAGAAACTTGATTCATTTATTTTGATGATTTCCAATGTAGCGAGTTAATTATTGTACCTATATATGTATTTTAAATATATAGCTGAGATAATGAAAAAAAAAATTCATTTAGAGAAAGTAGAGTTGACACTCTATTGAAGCATTCAAAGTACAATTATGGGTCTTAGAGATGTAATTCTAAATAGCGGAATAGCATCTGCATATTGCTGATCAAGGACATCCACTTTTCATTGCTCAATAGATAGTTTATTTTTATATAGTTTTTTTTTATTAATCTTTAGAAGAAGAAAAAAAAACCACTGACCTCAGGAACATATTGTTAATACTTTTTGTTAACGAACATCGTCGCTTTTTCGATTTGAATGTTATTTAGAAAAACGTAGGGAGGGGAGGGGAAGCAAAAAATTAATAACTATATCTTTAGCGATTATTATTTTTTATTTATACAATTTCTTATTTTCTTTAGATATATTTGTGCCAAAAGGAAATTTTTCTTTTTTATTTTAGTTAATAGAAATGATTAATAATTTGAATTGGTGAGTTACTTTTTTTGGAATTAGTAAATTTGACTAATGAATTAATAACTGAAATTAGAATTTAAAAAATTGAAATTAGAATTTTAAAAATTGAAATTAGAATTTTAAAAATTGAAATTAGAATTAAAAAAATTGAAATTATAGAATTTAAAAAAATTGAAATTAAAATGTCAACAATCAACAGAAATGTCTAAAACGCAAAAAAATACAATACATTCACCAACTTTTACTTGAAATTAATTAAGAATGGCAAAAAGCGAGGCAAAATGTAAGTCGCACTAATTTAAATTTAGAGAGACAGTTGAGTTTGTTTTTATTTATTATTATTTTATTTTATTATATTTTTATTTGATTTATTATTTATTTGATTTATTTTTATTTAATATTGATTTCGAGGCATATTGAAACCTATTTTTTCACATGAAAATAGAAAAAAAATGTGGTGGAATGTTTATAGTAAAAGTAAACTAGATAATGAAGGAGAAATCATTTCAATATATGAAAACAAAAACAAAAAAAGAGAGACACATAGAGGCACATCAATGTTTGAAAGTATATATAGACGAAATGACATTAGCATATAAGAGAGCTTGTAAGAAGCAAAATATCACGTTCCTCCAATATCAATACGCGATTCTATCGATTCCCTTTGAATCAGATGTCTTTTCAAGCTTCTCGCTTCGGGCGAACAAAAGTTGCAGTTCGTATTTGCAGATACAAACATATAGCTGCGCAATGCAAATGTCGCTCGGGCGCATATGTCAAAGAAACGCATGTGTGCAATGATATATGCAATGATACGTGAAGTGTGAATTATTATGTGTGTACTGATTCATATGATATTTCTCAGTGAGCATTAATAACAAAAATCACACTATATACACTTCATACTCTCGATAATATAAATTACTAATCATCAATTTTGTACTTTCACTCAAACTACACGTGCGGATAAATGAGAAAATTCTTCTTTTTTTTTTTACCAAATATACTCGAAACGAAAATGAAAGTACATTTTCAAAATGGCGGATCCAATATGGTGGGTACTTTTTTTCAAAACTCGATGAAATTCGCTGAAATTCAGCAATTTTTAAAAAATCTCCGCCATATTGGAGCCGCCATTTTGAATTTTGAATTTCGGCCTCAAATTCGTAATTTGACGTTGAACAAATTTTTGAATAGTAACAGGGTTGACACAGGTCAGGAAAGTCAGGGAATTCAGGAAAAAGTCAGGGAAAGTAAAATTGGTCAGGGAAGTTACGAAAAAGTCGGGAATTTTTACTAGAAGTACTGGAAAAAATTGAATTTTTAAAATTCATAAGAAAACTGATTTTTTTTTCTTTTTGCCTCGTAAACTATGAAATTACCACAAATTTTAATACAAAACCTTCAATTTTTTCCATTTCTGACAATATTTTCTTTTTAAATAACTTAAATTCTCAAAAACTATCATAAAATTAATAATTAATAATAAATAATAAATAAATAATAATAAGTAATAATTAAATAAAATAAATTATAACTATCATAAATTATGACTTACAAATTATTTTATGAATAATTTTTACAATTTTCATAAATACTAGATTGATAAAAGAATTTTAGTTAAAAATACTAAAAAAATTAGATTTTAGGAAAGTTACAAATGATTACAGAAATTAAATTATTTTCAAAAGTTACAAAAATTCTTCGTAGAATTTCAATTATGTTCAAAAATTTAAAAACAATTCTCGTCAAAATTACAATTATTTTTATAAATAATAAAATACTTTATTAAAATTTAATTATTTTTAAAAGTTTTATAAAAATTCTTGACAAAATTCCACAAGAACTTAATTATTCAATTTTTAATAAATTTTTTCAAAATAATTCATTATTTTCATAAGTAGTAATAACATTTTTCACAGGAATTCAATTATTTAAAATACAAAATGTAATAAAATTTTTCGAAAAATATCAATTATACAAAAATATTTTTATAAATAATAAAATTCTTCACCGAAATTCAATTACTTTTATAAACTTGAACAAAAATTCGTTGTGAGAATTCAATTATTTATATAAACTTGAATAAAATTCATTGGAAGAATTAAATTATTTTCAAAATTAATAAAATTCTTCGCAAAAATTCATTAATTCTCAAAAATTTTTTTAAAATATATTTTCAAAATTTCAATTATATTTATAAAGAAAAAAATTCTTCATCTAAATTCAATTATATTTAAAAATTATTGTTAAAATTTTGTAGGAATTCAATTTTAATGAATTAATTCAATATAATTTCATTTTTTTCATAAGTTATAAAATTTTCACAGGAATTCAATTATTTATATAAATAATAAAATTCTTCACATAAATACATATATTTTTATAAATTTGAATAAAATTGGTTGGAAGAATTAAATTATTATTAAAATGTAATAAAATTCTTCGCAGAAATCCAATTGTGTTCGAAAATAAAAATAAAAAAAAATTCTTGTTAAAAATCCAAGTAACTTTATAAATAATAAAATTCTTCTGCAAAATTCAATTATTTTATGGAAATTTTAAGAAAATTTAAATTATTTTCATAAGTAATAAAACTCATCGCGGAATTTGAATGATTTTTTATACAATATATATTTTAATCAAATTCCTCGAAAAATGTAATTATTCTTAAAAAGTTTATTAAAATTTTCCAAATTAAATTCATATATATAAAAATTTATTGATAAAATTCTTTATGAGAATTAAATTTTAACAAAGAACATTCAATTATTTGATAAATTATTTTTTTTTTAATTCAAATAGTTAAATTTTTCTAGAATTTTCTAATAAAAATTGATTTAAAAATGAATTAACGGATAATCGATTTATTATTATTTATGAAAGTAATTGAATTATTGCCACGAATTTTATTACATTTTTTTAAATTACTTTAATTTTTTTGACAAAATTTTGTCTGGAAATCAGGGAAAAGTCAGGGAAAAATAAAATTAAATATTTGTGGCAACCATGATATGAGTAAGTAGAGTAAATATTTAATGAGTTGAACTATTTTAAATTTAACAGGAGTTAAATTATAAATTTCTCTTTCATACAATTTTTGTTTCTCTTTCATTCAAAAAAAGAAAATAAATTTCTTTTCTAAAAAGAAGAGTTTTTTTTCTTCTTTCTCAATTATCTGATATACAAAATTCTCGTTTCCTCTGGAACGATATTTTTACTTTTCAAATGAATATATTTGAAAATTAATGAAGTATATCATCAAAATTCCAATATGATGAGAGTGAAATATTATTAACCGCTTTAAAATAACCTAATTAAAATACGAAAGAATAATATAATTTCACGAAATTCGATGAGAGTGTCTCTTTTCCTGTTTTCTGACCTTTCGGAAGTATCTTATTGACGTTATTTTTCGTCTCAGAATTTATATATATATATATATATACACATGTGCGGCGAATTTTACATATGAATAGAAGTATATAAGGGACGACGTTTGTATTTTATATATATTTCTTTTTAAAAAAATAAATAAGGGACGTAAAAATTGATTTTCGTGTCGTTTATTAAAAAGTATTGTATATGTATATATGTTTTCAAGGAATTGACCTTATCCTTCAACATATTGGCACACAATAATTATTTCATCCTTGGAGCAAAATCTTTCGGATGTCTTTCAAGTTTGCACGGTGTCTTTTCTTTTTTTCTTTCTTTTTTTGTTTACCGCCCAGAGTTCATTGGAATATTTAATTTTGTCCGTTATTTATGAATCAAGTCAATTACACACGAAAATCGTTTAATTAATTTCGAGTAATAAATATTATTCCTCGTAAAAGGAATACATTCTTGATATACGTATTATGTACTATAATTCTTACGATATATTGTCAATTTTATTTAAAATGTTGAGAAAAATTTATAACGGAAACAAATTTTATGTATTGGTCAGGACCGCGGGCTTAGCAATGTAAATGAAACAATAAATTTAGAAAAATTTCTAAAATCTAAAATTGTAACTGAAATTTATTTTTAAATCAATTTTTATCTGCGAATTCTACTGGAATGCAATTATTTAAGTACAAAAATAAATCATTTAGGTAATTAATCCATGTTTCTTAGAATTCAATTTATATAAAGCATTTTATCAAAAAAATTTTTAAATAATTGGATTCTTCTTACAATTTTCAATAAGATTTTTTGGAATAATTATAGTTGTCGAGTACTTTGATTCAAACTTTATTAAAAATATTTGAATTTTTAAAAATGGTTTTAACTCGAATTTTTTTATAAATTCATTATTTTTAATGATTTTTTGCAAAAGTTTTTTTTTGAGAATTTACAAATTTATTTGTTTTTAACTAAAATTTATATTTGAATCAATTTTTATTAGACAATTCTTTTAGAATTCAATTATTTAAATACAAAAATTAACAATTTTTTGAATAATTCAATATTTCTTAAAATTCAATTTTAAAAAAGAAGTTTTTAACATATTTTTAAATTTTGGAATTCTTTTGACCAATTTTATTACAATTTTCAGTATTAATTTCGTTTTTCGAAGAATTCGATTAAAGTTTTATTAAAAATAATTGAAATTCTGTGATAAGTTTTATTATTTCTGAAAATAATTGAATGCCTAAGAATTTTATAATTTTATTTAACAATATTTAATTTTGGCAAAGAAGATCTTGAAAATAACTCTATTTCAGCAATAATTTTAATTTTTTCAGAAGAAAATTTTTTTCGTGTTAAATTTAATTAATTAAAAAGTTTTTTAAAATTAATTATTATTTTTAATAATTCTTGTAATTGTTCCCTGAGAATTTTCAAATTTATTTGTTTAAAATTAAATTTTAGAAAATTTAAATTATTCGCAAATTCTGACATTAAATAAATATATTAGAAAATAAAAACCTTAAATAACTAAAAAAAAATCCGCATTTAAAGTATTTGTTAAAAAATTAATTCTACATAATTGTTAGGTTAAACATAGAAAAAGTTAGATTTTCAAAAATTTTAATTTAAAACCTTTCAAAGTTTGAGTTATTTCTAAAAATCCACTCTCTTGTGCTTTTAATATTGAATTATATAATTGAAAATATTTTATCTGAAATGTATTTTTAAATCAATTTTTATTAGAAAATTCTACCAGAATAGAATTACTTAAATATACAAAAGCAATTTATTGTATAACTACGTTTTTTAAATTTGAATTCTCAAAAAGAAGTTTATCAACAAATTTTCAAATAATTGAATTGTTTTGACGATATTGAAGAAAATTTTATAGAATAATTACATTTTTCGAGAAATTTGATTAAAATTCTATTTAAAAAAGTAATTAAAATTCTACAATAAATGGTATTATTTATGAAAATAATCGAGTTCCTAAAAACAAATTTTATTAGGTACGAAAATAATTGAAGCCTTGTAAAAATTTTATTATTTATAAAAATAGTTGAATTATTGCGAAAACACTTATAAAAATAATTTGTACATAATTGAATTATTGTAAAATTGTTATTATTTCATGAAGATAATTAAACGTTTGCGTAGAATTTTATAAAAAAATTTTCAAATAATTGAATATCTTTTGGCAAATTTTATGAAAATAGGAAATATTGAAAATAATTGAAATTAGGACACGAATTTTATTCACACTTATGAAAAAAATTGTATTTCAAAGAAGAATTTTTTTTTTCTAAAGATAATAGAAATTTTTACTAAATTTTTTTTTAAATTTTTTAACATAATAGAATATCTTTGCAGAATTTTATTACTTTTTGAAAATAATAATTGAACCTGCGCAATTGTTTATGAATAAAAAAACTCTATTAAAAAAATGTATTATTAAAGAAAATAATTAAATTCTTTAAAAAAATTGTTTCTAAAATTTTAGAAAATGATTGAATTCTTTTAAACAATTGTTATTAAAATTTTTGAAAAAAATTCATTTCTTTTATAGAATTTTATCAAAATATTTAAAATAATTAATTTCTTTCGAGAAGTCTTCTTTAAAATTGTATTAATTTTTTAATATTTATTAAAAAGGTAAATAATTGTCAACTTAGAAGTTTATTAAAAAAAGTTTTGTAAATAACTGAATTCTTTGGCAAAATTTGAGTTCTTTTGGCGAATTTTTAATGAATTTTTTAAGAATAATTACATTTTTTTGAAAAATTCGTTAAAAATTTTTTATTTAAAAGTAATTGAAATTCTGCAATGAGTTTTATTATTTTGGAAAATGATTGAGTTCCTAAAAAGTGTTTTATTATGTAAAAAAAAGTAATTGAATCCTAGTTAAAATTTTATTATTTATGAAAATTATTAAATCTTTGCGTACCTATTTTATTAAAATTTTTTGTTGAATAATTGAATTATTTTGGAAAATTTCAAAAAAATTTGTGTTTATATTAAAAATTGTTAAAAATCCAAAAGACTTTACTTGTCGAAAATAGAAAATAAACGAATTTTCCCTCTAAACGCTAAAGAATTTTCCTCAAGTTAAGAATAATTATTTACATGCTCAAGTGTTTAAAAGTTATTGAGCAAGTCAACTCGCCTTATATACACGATTGCATCGAAACCTGTTGCCCTTTAAATCTAGTAGTCAATCTCCATCATTCTTCAGTGTGCGTGAATATCAGTGTGGGCTATTCACTCTTCTCGCGTATATACATACATATACGTTGAGAGATGAAAAGTCGACAAGGATAACATAACGCGACATTTATAATACAGAGAATCACTCTTCCCTCACCCCTTCCTAATGCTAATTAGAAAATCTAGTCTATAATTTAGCAAAACAAAAAAAAAAAAAAAAAAAAAAAAAACCCATAACTTCTAATTCAAAGAGTTTAAAAAGAGAAAGAAGAGGACAAGAATAAAAAATGTCCAATACACGATCCAAAGATCAAACATTATTGCAATCGTTATTTTGTGAAACAAGCAATAAAGATCGCAACAAATCCCGAGCAGATTCACCGTGAGAGAGTAAAAGTTTTCAGCTCTTTAAAAGCATTTATAAATGATTCATTCAACGTTTATTCCGGCATCAAGTTACATTTCGTTAGATTTCGCAACATTCATGAGGAGGTCTCTCGCTTTTGCTAAAAATTTAATTTATTAGAGAGTTCTTGTTCTTCTTCATTCTTTTTTTTTAATCACTGCTAATCGCTATTAAATTATGGACATTAATCATTGTCAGGTTAAATACTCCCTGAAGAATATTGAACAATGAATGTTGTATTTCAAAAACAAAATTAAATTTACCTTATGAATGAAATTAATTTATATATTATTATAGCAATATTATGAATGAAATTGAGTAGCCTGAGAATAATTATAATCTATAAGATATGTGACGCGATCTGAAGTAAAGGGACCTTAGAAGCAAAAGATATAGGTTATGTTTGCAATTTTCGAAATTAAAACCCTTAAAACATTTTTAACTTTTTTAACCATTTTTTTAAATTGAAAAATTCAACTTCCAATTGCAAATTTTAAGTTTAAAAATTTGTTTAACTTTTAAATTTTTTAAGTAAAAAGAAATTGTCAAAAAAATGTAGCACTAACATAACCTTAAAATGATTTGCTTCTAAGATCCCCTTCTTCAGATCGCGCCTCAAAAATAAATAAACATAAATTAAGAACTAAATAATATAAAAAGAAAAGCTTTTTTTTCTATAAACGAACCTTTGTATCACTAGACGATTCCTATTTTTTATTTCCCTACACTGGCGCCACTGTTGTCAAAAAAAGGCGCGAAATTCAAATCCAATTCGAACTGAAGTTTACATTTTTCTATAATTACGTTTGTCTTACGTCCTATCTTTGAGTATGATTTATATTCTATACACCTTTAGAAACTAATTAACTTTCCACCTAATCGTCTCACAAATTATAAAAATAATATTATTAATTTCGAGATAATTTCAATGCGGTGAAAATAAAAAGATCCCACGGAAGCAATTTTGGTTTTAAACCCCCCCCCCCAAAAAAAATGGGTCTTTATATACAGTGTTGCGCAAGAATTAATAGCACTGGCTACAAAGTGATAAAAGACTATTATTAGAAATTATCTCTCAATCGTTCCTTCATAATAGTATTAAATCTCACTTGTAATTGAGTAATTGTATTTCATTAATTATATTTTGATCAATCATTTTATAATTTCTGTAATTTTTTTTTCACCTCCCTTTCCTGAAGAGGTGTGAATGAGAAAGAAGGAGGAGGAGGAAAAAATGAAACTATCCAAATGGAAGAATAAAAAAAAAAAATTCTTTAGGCTATTAACTAAAATCTAGTGAGCTGTGAAGAATGAATTACATGAAAGTTCTTTGGATGAGAGGAATAATTTTACATAATTTATGCACAATGTGTAACTAAAATATAGAGTTACATAATGAATATCATCTTTTGAATTGATAGTAAATGAAAGTGAGACATTTTCTCGGTGTTTCTTGTATAATTACATCACTGCTGCAATTTCTTCTTCTTCTTTTTTCCCTTTTTTTCTTTTTCTTCTTGTTTTTTATATTCAGTTTCATTTTCAGTTACTTTTTCATTTTATTTATATTTTCAGTTTTATTTTCTTTTTCATTTTTTTCTTTTGTTTTATTTCTTATTTTTCATTTTCAGTTTTATTTTCATTTTCAGTTACTTTCTCATTTTCCGTTATTTTTAAAATTTTTATTTACATTTTCAGTTACATTTGCATTTTCATTTTCAGTTTCATTTCTGGTTAATTTCAGTTACTTTTTCTTATTTATTTTAAGTTTCATTTTCAGTTACATTCTCATTTTCAGTTATTTTGTTCATTTTTATCTACATTTTCAGTTTTATTTTTAGTTTCAATTTCAGTTTTATTTTCTTTTTCATTTTTTTTCTTATTTCATTTTCAGTTACTTTTTTATTTTCAGTTATTTTTTCATTATTATTAACATTTTTAGTTTGATTTTCAGTTTTAATTTCTTTTTCTATTTTTTTCATTTTCATTTTTATTTTTTTAAATTTTAGTTTCATTTTTAGTTTCATTTTTAGTTACTTTTTCATTTTCAGTTATTTTTTTAATTTTTATTTATATTTTCAGTTGTATTTTCAGTTTCATTTTCAGTTTTATTTTCTTTTTTCTTTTTTTTTCTTTTTTTCATTTTCAGTTACTTTTTTATTTTCAGTTATTTTTTCATTATCATTAACATTTTTAGCTTGATTTTCATTTTATTTTCTTTTTCATTTTCAGTTTTATTTTCTTATTCTTTTTTTTTTTTGATTTTTAGTTTTTTTTAGTTTCATTTTCAGTTTTATTTTCTTATTCTTTTTTTTTTTATTTTCAGTTTCATTTTCAGTTTTAGTTTCTTTTTCATTTTTTTTCTTTTCTTCATTTTCAGTTTCATTTCTAGTTACTTTCTCATTTTCAGTTATTTTTTCATTATTATTAACATTTTCATTTTTTTTTGTTTTCAGTTTTATTTTCTTTTTCTTCTCATTTTCAGTTTAATTTTCTTTTTCATTTTCAGTTACTTTTTCATTTTCTTTTTCCTTTTTTTTTCATTTTCTTTTTCTTTTCATTTTCTTCTTGTTTTTCATTTGCAGTTTCTTTTCCTTTTTAATTTCCATTTTCAGTTTCTTTTTCTATTTCTCTTTCTTAATCTTCTTTCTTTCTTCTTCTTACTCTCTTTCTTTATCTCCTTTTTTCTTTTTCCCTTTTCTCTTCTGCTTATTCATAACCGTCTATAAATACAACCTAAATTATTTATTTTTTTAAAACAAGATTTCATTTTACAATAATTTTCAGCAACAAAAAAAAAATTCATACGTATATTTTAATGAAGAAAACGAAGTGAAGAAGAATGTTGAGAAGATTACTTTTGGCTGATTGTAAAAATAACAATGCGATTGCTTCGCTTTGAGAAGCTCATAAAGTCACAATTAATGGCACAATGAATGACTTTCGATTATCTGCACGTAGTGTACTTCAGTCACAAGAATATATAGCATCATTCGCATTTTACGCCAAAAGCTGTCGATATACTAATTACTTATTGCAAAATTCCCTCTAACGCTCCTCGTGCTGGATATTTATGTTTTTTTTCCCATTTCAGTGATTGTTATCTGATAAAAGATTCAAATTCAGACGTAATAGTAAATTTACAGTGATCTGATAAATTCTTGACGAAGAAAAGAAATTATTATCTTCACTGGTTGTTTTTTGTTTTTTTTTTTGCTTTTTTTCAAAGAGAGAAAAGAAATACTTGCAACTTAATCAATAAAATTAGCACAAGTTTGTGATTGAGCGTAAATTTTGTCGAATTCAGACAGGAAGAGTGTGATTAAATATTGATTCTAATCATTGTCCTTCGAATTGAGAGATAGATTATTAAAAAGTTAATGTGTAAAAATTATCACATGATGGAAATGTTTATTTTTTTACTATTACTAAAGTAATAGTATTTTTAATAATAATAATATTAATAATAATAATAATAATATTTTTTATCATTACTAAAGTTTTCTACAAATTCTTGTAGCTTTGGAATCTTTCTTCGGAGCGCGTTACATGTTTCATTGTTTAGTTATAATCGTTCTAAACTTATAGTTAATATATTCTTTTATATATTTTATTATTATTGTATTTTAATTTCATATTTATTATTTATTCAAAATCAATAATATTCCCATAAAGATTTAATAAAATCCTACCTATTTTACATCATCCATTTGTGATTTAAATTAAAAATGCTGATTTTGAATTTGGCGCCATTTTTCAATGGCCAGTTTCAAACGGTTGGTACACCTGCGTAGCAGTGCATTTTAAGGGGAAATCCCTGAATTTTGTTTAAGTCAAAGAAAATTTCTTTTAATTAGAAGAACTTTTATTGTAAACCAAATATTTAGATTAGAAAACAATTTTTAAATAAATAATTTTTCTTTTTTACCAAAAATCCTTTTTATTTCTTTCAAAGAAATGTTTATTTTCGAAAGCAAAACCATTCTCGGAAACTGATTTCTTTAAATAGACAAGATCTTTTTTTTCTGTTTGTATTTTGTAAATAATACTTTTTTTTAATTTGATCACCATCTTAGCATATGTAATCGAATTTTAAAAATAGTATTTCACGAAACAGATTTTTAATTTCAAAATTAATTACCACCAATTAGAATAGGATATACTTTTTTTTATAAATATTATTATTCAACAATATAAATTTATAATTGCACCTAATTAGTAATTACAAAGGAATTTTATTTTACAATTAAATGGTAAAAATACGTTTCACTTGTTGTTACTATTTAAAAAAAAATCTTTTATTTCTCGATTTAAATTCTTTTTTCACATATTAAAATTAATTGACTTCTGATGAAATAATTAATATTTCTGACGAAAGGAATATTATTAGTCATTGTTTATCATTAGGAAATTATTATAATTCCCTTATTTCGGATAATAAAAGTTTATGTCTAACAAAAAAAAAATCTACGACTAAATAAGATTTGCGACTATATGTAGGTGCGTTAAATATATTTTTTTAATTTTCTTTTTTAGAATATAACGTACATCGAAATATAAATTTGGTTTTACGTTTGCATGTGGGTATATGCAGACATTAACATAATTATTAATCAGTTGTAATTAACATAAAAAAAAAAAAAAAAAAAAAAAAAAAAAAAAAAAAAAAAAAAAAAAAAAAAAACCAAGTGATGATGAAAAGTAAAGATGTTAGCCAACTTCACATGATTCAAATTAATTGCTCTTGTTCGTTCACATTGTGAGCTTTCAACTCTAACGTTTTCAGGCGCGTTAGAAGTTTTAATTCATTGCTATAAACTTTCCTTCCGCAATCTTTACCAATGTGTCTGTGTTTCTGTGTGTGTGTGTGTGAGTTTACTTTGTCCATGTATATGTGCGCACGCACTTAATTTGCTTTATAGTTCCGCGAACATAATTCCCGTGTTTCAGAATATTCATGAAGTGTCAATGAAGGTTGGTTTTAACGTTTATTTATGTATTTTTCTACCTTTCGTGCAAAAAAAAAGAAAGAAATACAGTGAAATAAAAGCACTGTTATTTCTAATTACTGCGCTATTAAAAATGACACTTCTTTTTTTTTTTAAATAATAATTATGTATCCTATTAATGTCATAAAATCAAACAGGAAAAACTATTTCTAATTTTACATTTTTTTTTAAAGAATAATTATTGTAAATTCAGGGTCTTATTTAATTGTTTTTTAATTTAATTAATTTAATAAATTTAATAATCTTTCGTCATTAACTCTCGTTGGGAAATTTTAGTGATGTAAACAATTCTTAAAAAATTGTTTAATACTTAAATTTTGAAATATATTTGCACATATATCTGGAACTGACAAGAATGATAATAAATATAATAATTTTTTTTGACATTTTTATATTGGAAATTTTTTTTTGAAATAGAGTTACATTCAGACAGGTTCGACTGTAATTTAATGCTAAGGGATTAGAGAGAAAAAAATATTGAAGGGTATATAATATGTTATTTATAAATTTTTTGTTTTACTGTTTTAGCGATGTGGCGCAGCCAATCAGGAATTTTTCTTCACAAGATGATTCGCGTCACTTTCCTCCTATTCGTGGTCGTTCAACTGTTCACACGATGCTACGGAGTGAGTTTATATTTTTTATTATTCCTTGTTCTTTTTTTTAAATAGAATTATAACTTTAATTTAGGTTACTGTATAGAATTCAAATTGTAAAAAAAAAATTGTGAAAAGTTAAAATGATTAACATTCTTTTTAATTACTTTTAATTTAATTAATGTTATTATAAAAAAAAAAAATTTATAAAACATGACTGAGTGATAAAATAATTCTTTTATATTGTATGAAAATTGTTACTCTAGTCTCTAACTTTTTCAAAATTATATTCATCATTTTATTTAAATTATTATTTTCTACAAATTTTTCCATGAGACTAATTGAATTCCTGGAAAAAAAATTGTATTATTTATGAAAATAATAAATCTTGAATTATTGCAACAAAAATTAAAAAAATATGGTGAATAATTTAATTTTTGTGAAATTTTTTATTATTTTATGAAAATAGTTAAATGTTTTTGTAGAAATTTATTAAATTTTTTTTTGAAATAATTGAAAATCTTTTGGAAAATTTTATGAAAATAGGAAATATTGAAAATAATTGAAATTAGGACACGAATTTTATTCACACTTATGAAAAAAATTGTATTTCAAAGAAGATTTTTATTTTTTCGAAAGATAATAGAAATTTTTACTAAATTTTTTTTTGCAAATTTTTAACATAATAGAATTTCTGCGCAGAATTTGATTACTTTTTGAAAATAATAATTGCATTTCCGCAACTATTTATGAAAATAAATAAAATCTGTATAAAAAAATGTATTATTAAAAAAAATAATTGAATTCTTTTAAAAAATTGTTTTTAAATTTTTAGAAAATAATTGAATTCTTTTGCAAATTTTGAGTTCTTTTGACGAATTTTTAATAAAAGTTATAAGAATAATTACATATTTTTGAAAAATTCGTATAAAATTTTTGTTAAATAATTGAATTCTTTTGAAAAATTTAATTAATTAATTAATTAATAGAAGATATAAAAAATTATTGAATAAAGAAAATATTTTGAAAATAATTGAAATTTTGCAAAGAATGTTATATTAAAATTATTAAAAATAATTGAGTTCCTAACAATAATTTTATTATGTAAAAAAATAATTGAATCCCTTTAAGATTTTTAGTATTTATGAAAATTATTAAACGTTTGCGTAGAATTTTATTGATAATTTTTTAAATAATTGAATTCTTTTGGAAAATTTTATTAAAAAAGAAGATATTAAAAATTTTGGAAATAATTGAAATTTTGCAAAGAATTTTATATTAAAATTATTAAAAATAATTGAGTTTCTGAAAAGAATTTTTTTTACGAAGAAGGTATTAAAAATTTTGAAAATAATTGAAATTTTGCAAAGAATTTTATATTAAAATTATTAAAAATAATTGAGTTTCTGAAAAGAATTTTTTTTACGAAGAAGATATTAAAAATTTTGAAAATAATTGAAATTTTGCAAAGAATTTTATATTAAAATTATTAAAAATAATTGATTTTCTGAAAAGAATTTTTTTTAGGTACAAAAAGAATTTAATCCCTTTTAGAATTTTATTATTTATGAAAATAATTAAACGTTTGCGTAGAATTTTATTGATAATTTTTTAAATAATTGAATTCTTTTGGAAAATTTTATTAAAAATGAAGATATTAAAAATCTTTTAATTAATGCGACCTTTTGAAAGTAATTGAAATTTTTGCCAGAATTTTATTTAATTTTTTTTTAATAATGGAGTTTTATAGAAGAATTTACATTATTTCTAAAAATGTTTGAAATTAGGCCAGAATTTTTTTTTTTTTTGTATTATCGAAATTAATTGAATTTTTCGAAAAGAATTTAATTACATTCGGAAAAAATTGAATTTCTATACAATTATTTTTTATTTTTTCTCTTTTTCTAACAAAAATTTGAATTTGAAATTATTAAAATTCTATTATTTTTAAAACTGTTAATTTTTTTGTAATATCAAACATAATTGAATTTTGTGAAAATAATTTTATTACTTTTCAAAATAATTGAATTTCTGCAATTATTTGTGAATTCTTTAAAATTTCATTTGTTTAATGTTTCTTTAAATAAAAATATGAATTAGAAAATTTTAAATTCTATTATTTTTAAAAATGTTAATTTTATTTAAAAAAGTAAGAAGAAGAAGAATCGTGATTATTTTTTTTTTTTTGAAGACAAGTAATTATTTTATTATTTAAATTTTTTTAGTTATTTTTATTTTTACCTATTTTTATTTCTATTTTTATTCTATTTCTATTTTTATTTTTATTTATACTTTTATTTTTATTTTTATTTTTTTTAAATTTTTAGTTTCAATTTTATCATTCGAGAGTGAATGAATGCCCATGAACTTTGAAACAGTCCTTCGCTTAGTTCATTCGTAATTGATACGAACGAGGCTTGATCTTATTTGGAATCAAAGCATTGAACCTTCTTATGTAAATTACTTTGTAATTAGGAAGTAACTCGAATAATCACTATGTTTCTGCTTGAATATCAAAGCCACTTCCGTAAATTACTATATAGACAGATCGTTCGCGCTCATCCGAGCGTTTCACTGCTAACAACTAACGCTCCTTAAGTACCACAATGAAGAAAAAAAATTATATATATATTTTGTTTGAAATAGAAAATAAAACGGAAATGTTCATTTAAAGATTGAAAAGAAAAGAAAAGAAAAGAAAAATAGAAATTCGAAAAGAATTTTTATCGCATTTATCATTTAATTTGACGTTTTCAATTTCTACCGTAAATTACAAGGAATATATTTTCATTATTAACGATTAATCATTATCCTTCAAAATTAATGCATTTTTAAATTTGTACTTTTTAATCTAAATTTAAATTTTTTGCTTTGAAAGCTAAATTTAATTTTTTTACCTTTTAATCTAAATTTTTATTTTTTACCCCCTAATCTCCAATTTTTTATTTTTTGCCTTTTAATTTACATTCTCTTGTTCTCCAATTTGACAAATTTTCATCTATATTTGTAATTTTGGGAGAAATTTTGCGAAAAAATTGTTTTTTTTTCCAATTAATAGAACTTGTTCACAAAAATCTGCTTTTTAATATATTTAGGAAAAAATAAATATTAATTAATTGGTGAAATAATTTTTGCGACATAAAATGCAGTCGAGTTTGTATAATACTTGCGCGGTGTTATTAATAAAGATATGAAATAATTTTATTCCTATGAAAATTAATACGAATTTGCCGCTTTATCTTTGAAATTTTCAGTTACGCATATATTTCAATTTATCCAGTTATATAGAAAAAACTCAATCTCAACTATTCGATAATTGATTAAAATAAATTTGTTCTATTTAGATAGCGATTTATGCCAATAATAAATAACAATTTTTCTCCTTTTTTCCTGTTTCTTAATCATGAAAATTTAAAAACATTTCGAATCATTTCCCCGTGAAATAATGTTTTTTTCTCCATTTTCGCCAATTTTTTATTTTCTTTATTTTACGATTCAAAATTAAATGAAAAATTTTTGTACAAAATTAAAAAGTTCATGGATCTAGTGTTTCTACATTAAAATTATATAATAAATAATTTTTAATTTGAAAATAAATAAATAATTTTACATTAAAATGAAATAAATAATTTTAAATTGAAAATAAATTGAGGGCCATAAAAAGGAATGGTATAGTAGTAAACTGAAAATTTAATTTGCAGTATTATATGATAAATAATTTTTTTCTTGAAATGTATATCCGAGATTTAATATCATCAAGACCATTATAGGAATACAAATGTATATATGTGCGTGAATAAAAATTTATTTTGCGGGAAAGTGTTTCTTTATGGATAAAAATTTTTGTGTTGCAAACAAACTTTTAATGGAAATTGGATATTTGGCGAAAACCATAAGGGTTCGTTGTAAAAGCAGGAAATAAGTATAATTTCCAATCATTATGATATAAATGCAACTTGCTTTAGTCTATGGGACTGCTCTTAATGGGCTGTCAGTCCATATTCGAATGGTCCATGCCAGTCAATATTATACTTCTTTGCTTATTTGAAACTATCTCATAGGATGCTTTTCCTTCCTGATTCGCGTGTTTCGAAACCTAATAACTATAAATTAAAAAGATAAAATGATCGCGCGCGCGCGCGCACACACAGTTTAAGGCGAATTTAAAAAATTTATCTATCTGCCGTTGTGTAATTTTAGTTCAAACTTTCGTTTTTAATTTATTTTATACTTTTAATGGATTTTCATTATTCCTTTTCTTTTCGGTTTTAGCTGTTTATTTGAATTTGTAGCCGTTTGGTTTTTGTTTTTAATTTCAGTTACTTTTTCATTTTTATTATTTTTATTTTCAGTTCTATTTTCAGTTACTTTTTTATTTTCAGCTTCAGTAACTTTTTGATTTGTATTTTCAACAACTTTTTCATTTTTAGTTTCTTTTTTTTTTCATTTTCAATTTAATTTCTTTTTAATTTAAATAAGAAAATCAAAATTGAAGTAAAATGTGATAGTGGAACTGAAACTGGAAATGAAAGTGAAACTGAAACTGAAAATAAAAGTTAAATTCAAAAAGGAAACAAAAAAGAAAGTGATTTTTAAAGCAGTGCTGACACGAAAAAAAAGTAGTTGAATCTTAATTTGTAAAATCTGTTTCATTTGAATTTGAGGCAAAAAGAAAAAATACCGTGAAAGTGATTGTCGAGAAAGTAATAAACGACCTTAAAGGTTCGAAAAAATAGTAAATTTCTAAAAAAAAAACAAAATAATTACAACACTCTGAGACATTTTTAAATTCACACGCTGTGTATATTACCCATTAATTATATAACGAAAGTGATAAACGAGGAAATTACAATAAAATAGTGCAAATGAGATTTGAAATTACGTTTTCTAAAGACTTTTTTTCCCCTTTTTTTTTGCTTCTACACAGACTTTAAATTGCACATTAATATTTTATGCTCTACAATTCGAAAATAAATTACTCAATATTCACTTTCAATTTGTTTATTTTATACGTTATAACGATTATAATGCAAAAATTGCCTTTTTTCACACTTCTAAATAATTTTCTCCATTATAACACATTAAAGTATTAGGAAAATTATAAATTAGATTTTTGCACTTTGAAAATTGGATAACACACATTGTTTAGAATCTATATATATAACCGGTTATGCGCATGATTTCCAATGAACCGTAAAATGAATCTTTTTCTATTCGAAAAAACACTAAATGTCAAACAATTTACAATGTAATGATTACATTAGTTTATTGAGTGAGGAGAAAATATATACCTAATTTTTTTTTTTCAACAACATCACCATATTAGACTTTTCGCTATGTAAACTTCGCGACCCGCAAAGTATTTCATTTGCCACAGAGAATAATCTGTTTAAATCCTAAGTAGACAGCTGTTACGAATGACTTTCAGCTTAACTAACGGCTATATAGGATTCGAAACCGCTTTGTCAAATTATAATTTAAAATTTTTCTCCGACTTGCAAATGATCGTGAATGAAAAACAAAAATCGAAGAGGAATAAAAAATTATTCTTTTTTTTTTTTGAAATGCGATCAAAATTGTGTGACAATATGGTATACAAAAGTGAAGAATTTAGTTTATTAGGCTTGTTTGTTGCGGTGTGTGACAAGAGTAAATTTGCCGTCAATGTAACTTTACTGAAATTGTTAACATTGTCAGAGGAGGTAAAATCGGATATACGGGCATCCCAGTGACGAAACTTTCTCAGAGAACTGTTGGTCAATGCCTCCATATAATGGCCGCGAATCGTGTAACTACACTTCCACAATATATATGTGTATACATACAACACACGCGGTTTATAATGGTTGGCGAAATCAGAGTTTAAGCAATAGGCTCTCCTTTTTACGAGTTAACTATTGTTTCCCAAGTGAAATCAAAATAAAATGACAAAATGCTTCCAAACCTTTACCCCTCCATCCGTCTGCTCTAGAAAATGAAAAACAAGGATCCACATTCGTGAATTATATTACAATCGTATCTGTAATATCTTTGCCGTTACAATTTAGCATACAATTTAGCACGACGAGACTTATTTTTATACTCAATTTAAGTTAAGAAACCGCTCACTGAGAAAACGATTTATTTGATTCAAACATATTTTGTTTTGAATCAAACTTAAAATATCTTTGCTATACAGTCAAACATACTTAAGTTTAAGTCAAACCAATTTTTTGGTTCATTTAAAGAAATAATATATTTAATTCAAACCTGTGGTTGATTTTAATTTATTTATAATCGACTTTTAAGTTTGAATCAAACATAACAATTTTAAACATATGTTTTGTTTAAATCAGGGACCGTCACGGAATCAAAACAAAATTAAAAAATACTTTTGATTTGATTCGGATATGGGTATCAGAATCAAAATTCCACTCTCTTTCGTTTTGGTTCCAATATCAAAATCAAAATTTAACTGTGTTTCGTTTTGGGTCCAATATCAAAATCAAAATTCCACTCTATTTCGTTTTGGTTCTAATATCAAAATCAACATTCTTTCTTGTTTTAATTTTGATGAAATAATACTGCGCATGTAGAAGTGTCATTGAACCTAAATTTTGTTGCAAATGTCAAATATATCAGAAGATAATATCGTTTTTACATATACGAAATCTGAAATAGAATTCAAATCGATTTCTGTTTCTATAAGAAAACCGAATTGCAGTATTACAGTATCAGAATCAAAATAGGAAGTAAATTTTGTTTCGTTACAGAATCAAAATCAAAATACATTGATAATTTCGTTTTGTTTTGGAATATTGTAAGGAAATCAAAATTTGATTTTGATTTCCTGGTTCAAATCAAAACAGAAAATAAGTTTTGAATTAAACATAATTATGTCACGCTCCAAAGAAAGGTATACCTGAGAAGCAAAAAAATTGAGGTTATGTTTTTAATTTTTTTGAGGAAAAATACAGATAGATAATTAATTATTAATTAAAAATTATTGATCTTCAAGTCTTTATTAACTTCAAAATAATCAATGAAAATCAGTTTCAAATTCAAATAATTAAGAATAAACTTTTAATTAAGATAAATTTAAAACGAACCTAACCTACAAATGGTTTCCTTCTTAGGTACCTTTCTTGGGAGCGCGTCACAATTATTTGAACAAAAAATATTTTTGAATCAAAGCAGTAGATGTTTTCTATATATTGGAATTAAGCTTACAAACTATAACTTCAAGTTAAACAAAATCATTTAAATTATTTTTCTATTTGATTTAAGAATATTGTTTTCTCAGTGCTGCTAAGTTATAAATTTTTGTTATAATTTTTCAATAACTTCTTTATTTCTAAACGAATTAGCTTCAAAAATAGGTCAATCGAAGCGTTTTTTAATTCTCTACAAGTTGGTAACTAAAGTTTCAAAGTTATTTCTACATTTTTCAACAAAATTCTCAAAAAAGTCTTATTTTCCAAAATTTTTGGATTTTTAAAAGTTTAATATCTCCGGTGAATATGGACGAAAAATGTTCATTTAGGACTCAAAAGATGCATCTAAAAAAACTCTACAAAATTAGAGAAAAACGTTTATAGGTGTCCTAACATTTTTTTAAGTTATGGGCAAATAAACGTTTTTTTGAAAAATTAAAAATCAAAAAAATAAATAGTTAAACTTTATTAATCTATCTCAAAGTACTCTCATTTTATGTCCGCAGATGAGACCTACAATTTAAAAAAAAATTCAGCCTAAAAGCTCTTTATAATTTGGAGATATTTTTAACAAAATTGCAAAATTCAAAATGGTGGATCCAATATGGCGGATGATTTTTTTTACAAATTGTTCGGATTTGCATGAAACTTGTAGAATTCTTTTAGGTCGATAAGGACAAATCTGACATGAGTTTTTAAAAACAAAAAATGTAACCACATTTTTTGTATGAAAAAAAACTCAAATTTGATAATCGCCTCCAAAAATTTGGTAACAAAAAAGTTGTCAAGACCAGCGTCGTATTTAAAAAAACAAATTTTATCTGAATCGAAAGTGAGTTCTTAAATAGTTCTTACTACCTCTGTATTTCGAAAAAAGCTCTTCTTTAATAAAAAAAAGCTCCAAATTGATGCAAAAAAAACCAAAATTTGACATTTGATCCCAAAAACCGTGTAAATAAAAATTACAAGACCAGAAGGACAGTTTTTAGAAATACAATTTTTCTATAAATCAAAAGTAAATTCTAGAAAACGTTCTAACTACCTCAATGCTTCGGAAAAAGTTTTTTTTCTTCAAAAAAGCTCCAATTTGATAAAAAAAATTAAAAATTTGATATTCCACTCAAAAAAAATGAGAAAATAATTTTATGAGATCAGCGTCGTTTATAAGGATTCAAAATTTTTTTGATTAGGAATAAATTGTATAAAAATTCTTAATATACCTCTGTATTTAAGAAAAAGCTCTTCTATAATAAAAAAAATAGCTTTAATTTCACGAAAAAAACACAAACTTGATATTTGACTCCAGAAAATTCGATTTTTTCAAGACAAATTTTTTTCTGAATTGGAAATAAATTCTAGGAAAGTTCTGAGGACCTTCGTTTTTCGAAAAAAGCTCTTCTTTATTAAAAAAAAGCTCCAAATTGATTTTAAAAAGTCCATATTTTATAATTTACTTGAAAAATGGTGAAAATAAATTAATAAAACCAGCGCCATATGCAAGATATAAATTCTTTCTGAATGGGAAGTAAATTTTAAAAAAAGTTTTTAGTAAATTCATATAATATTGAGGGTCTGTAAAAATTTTCCTTATTTCCTAATTCGTATTCTATTTTTTAATTAAAAAACAAAATAAATAAATTCATAATTCGTGAAAGTGACACTTCAATTTAAAGACTAGTTTCTAAAAATAAGCAGAAAAAGTGTTTTATCTTAAAAAGTATGTTTTATCAAGAATTTAGTTTTTTTTATTTATATCAGGAATAAAGTACAATATACCATTTGACCGGGGGATTAAGGGGAGAAACATTTTCTTTTTTTAAAATTTTTTTCTCGTCTCTAATCGTAATAACGTCAAATTACATGAAAATTTCCGTTTTAGATGTGGCACTTTATCTGAACAACTTTCGCTAATACTTGGGTGTGAAACATAGAGAACATGTCCTTGAGATTAATTTTATTTATTTATTTATTTAGTTAATTATTTTTTCTTATTTATCTCATTATTCGATTTTTTGAGTTACTTGATTCACTTTTTGATTTACATGTTGGTTTACTGTTTGATTTACTTTTTTTTATTTCACCTAATTTATTATTTAATGTTTTATTTACTTTTTTATTTACTGTTTGATTGACTGTTTGATTTACTTTTTAATTAATTTTTTATTTATTTAGTATTTCACCTAATTTATTATTTAATGTTTTATTTACTTTTTAATTTACTTTTTTATTTACTTTTTGATTAACTTTTTATTTATTTATTTAGTATTTCACCTAATTTATTATTTAATGTTTTATTTACATTTTGATTAACTTTTTATTTATTCAGTATTTCACCTAATTTATTATTAAATGCTTTATTTACTTCTTGATTTTCTTGATAGACTTTTTGATTTATTTGAATAATTTATTCTATTTAAAAAATTGATAACCATTTTTTTTTTTTTTGAGAAGTTCAATTTTTTTCTCATCTGTGGAACAATTGATTTTTCAGATCCATCAACATATGACGAGGGAGGAGCTGATGTCGGTGTTCCAGACGGACCACGAATCCGGTAATGAAAAGTAAAAAGAACTGTTTATCACCACTGCAGACGTTCAGGCGCTGATTTCTTCTTCTTTTTTTAAACTTTTTCTTCTTCTCTTCTCTTGTCTTTTCTTTACCTTAATTATATACATTTTCGAGCTTTTGTGCACATTTGATCGCTGAACTTTTTTTTTTATTTCTGTATTGTTATTTCATAAGTATTATTTATTATTATTATTCATTATTATTTATTATTATTTATTATTATTTATTATTATTTATTATTATTTATTATCTAGTACTTTACTATTAATTACATTTTTTAATAACTTTTATTTCTTACTCTTATTTTTTATTTTTGTTTCTTACTTTTGTTTCTTACTTTTCTCCTACTTTTATTTCTTTTTTTCATTTACTCTCTAAAATTGAATTAGTAAAAATTTTTGTTAATTTGAATTAGTGACTGACGTTTTGCTTTCGATTTAGTAAAGTATACTAATAAATTAGTAGAAATTACTGCCTGAAATTAGTAGAAATTACTACCAGAAATTAGTAGAAATTCCTACCAGAAATTAGTAGAAATAACTGCCAGAAATTAGTAGAAATTACTACCAGAAATTAGTAGAAATGACTGCCAGAAATTAGTAGAAATGACTGCCAGAAATTAGTAGAAATTACTACCAGAAATTAGTAGAAATTACTATCAGAAGTTCGTAGAAATTACTACCAGAAATTTCTACTAATTTATTAGTAAACTTTACGAAATCAAAAGCAAAAAGTCCGTCACTAATTCAAATTAGCAAAAATTTTTACAAATTCAAATTTAGAGAGTATCCTTTTATTTTCACTGGAATAAAAATTGTATCGAATTTTTTCTAAGGATTCAGAATTGTTCGAATTAAACCACTTTTTTTCTTGTAACACATTTTTCTTCGTAGATTTTTACCTATACGAAAGTTCTCATAAGAAAAAAAAAGAAGATGAAGAAGAAGAAGAAGAAGACATTAGATTGGGTCATTGACTTAATGATTCAAAGAATAATAATCCGCCATGGTAGAAGATTACGTCAATGATCGTGTATTTTTCTCTTGTCCAAAAAACTTTTAAATCCTTATTTATTGCCGTGAATCATTTCTTATGAATATTTAAAATTTCTTTATATTCGACAAATTGTCGCGAATGGATGTGTTGTTTCATACGTGACCTCATCTTTTCTTCTTCTTTTTCTTCTTCTTCTTTTTCAAAACTAACCAGATTTTATTTTCTTTTTTTTCTTTTGTGAAAAATTATCACTCACATGTCTGTGTCTGGCTTTGGGTTAAGCACGTGCATTGATTATTTTTGGTTATTAATAATATTAATTATTATTTGGTATTTAAATATATTTGTAAACAAAAAAATCCAAGAGTTTCTCATTTTTTATGAGAATGTAAAAAGAGTGTTATTCTAATACCGAATGTTAAAAAAAATTGTACATTTTTATAAAATTTCTATTTTAAAACCAAATATGTTAAAGAATAAAAAGTTAGGACTACGTTGAAATTTTTATAGTTGAAACAATCGTTGTTTTTTTAAACTATTAATTAATATCGTATTTAATTACCAAATGGTAAGTAATTAAATTGTACATAAAATTAGTTTTCTAAATTTTATTTATTAGAATTAAAATTGTGAATCATTTCGTTCGCCATTCAGTGTAATTTTTCTAGTTTCATGTTCATCTGTTTCACTCATTTGCATTAAGGTTTTGCGGAACTTCAGTTTTTTTGAAAATATTTTGCGAATAAACAGAATATGTGGTAAAATGAATAAAATTTAAATGATGTGTTTGTTTTTAAATAAAAGGCGAAGAAAATAAATTTCTTCTTGATAGGAAGTAATTTACTCTAAATGTGAATCAGTTAAATTTTCTGTCTTTTCTATACAAGCACTTAGTTTTCTTATCTTAACTGTAAATATATTCGTTTTTTTAAATTAAATATAAGAATAAAAATGAGATTAAAAATAAGAATAAAAATAAGAATAAAAAAAAGAATAAAAAAAGAATAAAAATAAAAGTAAAAGTAAAAACGAAAATATAATGATAATTTCAGAAAATATTTTCAAAAGAACATAAATTGTGGTTCAATGTGAATTTGCGTCGAGAAATGCATCGAATTTTTTTTTTTTAATTTACATGTCCATGAAATTATTCAATTTACATGACAATAATTTTGAATGTGAATTGAAAAATGGAATTTCATTGGCGAACGTTAATTTTCAGTACCAATATACCAAGTGGTACCAGTATTACATTCGGTACACAAGAGAAGTCAAGATGCAAAACAGGAAGTGCATCTCAAGGCGTTCGGAAAAGATTTCCATTTGTCCCTGGAGCCAACAGAAAAATTGTGGTCCGGAGATCATTTATCCATGTGGACAGTCACCAGAAATGATTCGCAGCCAAATGGATTGGATTATGAGATAGTACCAGAGGTAAGAACAATTTTCTTTTGTGCACCAAAAAAGAAATCTTAATTCAAACCTTTCTTTTATTTTTTTTTCTTTTTTTTTTTGTAATGGAAATAGAAAAATATTTTTTAAAATACAAATTTTAATGTATTAGTTAATAGAGAAAAATTCTTTTATAAATAATTATTTAAAAATGAAAAATAGAAAAAAATAGAAAATATTTGAAAATAAAAAAAATAAATGTAGTGAATAATAATTATTTTTATTTTTTTTTAGACGAGTGCAGATATTGGTGACGCCTACCAGGACGAGGAGAATATGGCATCAATTGTGCTGCACCGGAACGAGGATGAGAAAGTGCTCGTTGTAAGAAGCCTTGTTCTTTCTTAACATTTTCTTTCGAAACTGTGTGTATGTCTATTATTACAAACAATCTTTCGCCAACTTAGCCCCGGCCTCTGATGTTATAATTATAGCAATACCGGTTGCAATTTATTGTGCACGTGCACTCACCTCAACACAATTGACAATTAAAGGCGTTGGCATTCGCTCTTCCTTTGCTCGAAATAAGAGATTCAAATTATTTATACTATCCATCCTTCCAAATTGTTCAAAAAAGTTGCGAATTCATTTCCTTACTATGATTATTATAATCGTATTATTACAGGATTGACACAGGTCAGGCAATTCAGGTAAAAGTCGGGGATTTTTACTAAAAGTACAGAAAAAAATTGAATTTTTAAAATTCATGAGAAAACTGTGAATTTTTTTTCTTTTTGCCTCGTAAACTATGAAATTGCCGCAAATTTTAATACAAAACCTTCAATTTTTTCTATTTCTGACAATAATTTCTTTTTAAATAACTTAAATTTTTAAAAACTATCATAAAATTAATAATTAATAATAAATAATTATAAGTAATAATTAAATAAAAAAAATTATAACTATCATAAATTATGACTTATAAATTATTTTATGAATAATTTTTACAATTTTCATAATTACTAGACTGATAAAAGAATTTTAGTTAAAAATACTAAAAAAATTAGATTTTGGAAAAGTTACAAATGATTACAGAAATTCAATTATTTTCAAGTGTTACAAAAATTCTTCGCAGAATTTCAATTGTGTTCCAAAATTTAAAAACAATTCTCGTCAAAATTACAATTATTTTTATAAATAATAAAATACTTTATTAAAATTCAATTATTTTTAAAAGTTTTATAAAAATTCTTGACAAAATTCCACATAAGAATTCAATTATTCAATTTTTAATAAATTTCTTCAAAATAATTCAATTATTTTCATAAGTAGTAATAACATTTTTCACAGGAATTCAATTATTTAAAATTCAAAATTTAATAAAATTTTTCGAAAAATATCAATTATACAAAAATATTTTTATAAATAATAAAATTCTTCACCGAAATTAAATTATTTTAGAAAAATTTTAATAAAATTCGTTGTAAGAATTCAATTATTTATATAAACTTGAATAAAATTCGTTGCAAGAATTCAATTATTTATATAAACTTGAATAAAATTCATTGGAAGAATTAAATTATTTTCCAAATTAATAAAATTCTTCGCAAAAATTTAATTATTCTCAAAAATTAAAAAAAAAATATTTTCAAAATTTCAATTATATTAATAAATAAAAAAATTCTTCTTCAAAATTCAATTATATTTAAAAATTTTAATAAAATTCTTGGCAAAAATTTGTAGGAATTCAATTTTAATGAACTAATTCAAAATAATTCCATTATTTTCATAAGTAATAAAATTTTCACAGGAATTCAATTATTAAAAATACAAAATTTCATAAATTTTTTCGTAAAATATAAATTATTTAAAAAATTCTTCACCGAAATTCAATTATTTTTATAAACTGGAATAAATTTTTTTGTAAGAATTCAATTATTTATATAAATAATAAAATTCTTCACATAAATACAGTTATTTTTATAAATTTGAATAAAATTCGTTGGAAGAATTAAATTATTTTTAAAATGTAATAAAATTCTTCGCAGAAATCCAATTGTGTTCGAAAATTAAAAAAAAAATTCTTGTTCAAATTATAAGTAACTTTATAAATAATAAAATTCTTCTCCAAAATTCAATTACTTTATGGAAATGAGAAAATTTAAATTATTTTCATAAGTAATAAAACTCATCGCGGAATTTTAATGATTTTTTATACAATATATATTTTAATCAAATTCCTCGAAAAATATAATTATTCTTGAAAAGTTTATTAAAATTTGTCAAATTAAATTCATATATTTAAAAATTTATTGATAAAATTTTTTATGAAAATTAAATTTTAACAAAGAACATTCTATTATTTAATAAATTAATTATTTTTTTATTCAAATAATTGAATTTTTCTAGAATTTTCTAATAAAAATTGATTTAAAAATGAATTAACTGATAATCGATTTATTATTATTTATGAAAGTAATTGAATTATTGCCACGAATTTTATTACATTTTTTAAAAATAATTTAATTTTTTTGAGAAATTTTACTGCTTGTAAAAATAATTGAATTCTTGCAAAGAATTTTTTTAGGATTTTTGTAAATAATTAACCTATTCTGAAAAATGTTATGGTAATTTAATTTATTACAAAACATGAAGAAGACGATTACTCCGAGTAGAAGACTCGGAGTAATCGGCTTCTTCATGTTTTGTAATAATATTCTTATAAGTTGTTCAATTAAAAAAGGTTTGAATTTGAATGTTTTGAAGAATTTAAATTCCTATAGAAAAATAATAATGATTGAATATTGATTTAAAATAGAAGTTATTGATGTTTTTGAATAATTTTACAATTAATGAAATTTGTAAGTAAATGTAATAGAACATTTTTTCTTGATTATCTAATAATTTTTAGAATGAATCAGAATATTCTCTAGGGTCAGGGAAAAAGTGAAAATTTTGTCTGGAAGTCAGGGAAAAATAAAATTAAATATTTGTGGAAACCCTGTATTATTATTATTATTATTATTATTATTATTATTATTATTTATTATTATTATTATTATTATTTATTATTATTATCATCCATTTTTTCAGAACAGTCTGTATGTTGCCAAAAATTTTGCTATAAGCAGGCCATATGGTTTCAAAAATCCCATTTTTTATTGCAGTCAGTGAATAAAGTAACGAATTTCAGTTTAAAAATAACACCATGAAAATAAATAACATTACGTAAAAAGTGCGTCTCTTTTATATATATATATATATATATATATATATATATATATATGCAAAGGTTAAAAATAATTGAATTTTCCAGTCTATTGCATTTAATTAAAGTCCGTTTTTTTATTAAATGACTTCGAAGATGCTTTTGCCGCGGTGTATTTCTTATATAGCGATTAGGACATTTAAAAGATCGAAAACCTTTTAAATGAAACACGTAATGTTTTAGGTTTTGTACATACTTATGTAATGAATCGCAAAAGCGTTGTTTTTTTTTTCTTTTTTCAATTTTTTTTTCTTCCTTTTAGTGACCCCATGTTGTTCTGACCTTTTAAGCTTTCACTCTCTCTTTCTTCTTCTTCTTCTTCAATCTGACCGATGCAATGCATTTTGCGATAATACTCGAAATAGCCAATTCCATCAACAAGTGCGCATGACACTTTATGGTGATCTAATCATTTCCATCCCAATATTTATTGTTCAATAAATTTTAATGTATACCGCCCCCCAGCTCTGAAATAGTAATTAATTTTCTGCCTTTCTTTCCAAACGATGTGATTTTTTGCCCTATTTCTTAGTTTATTAAAAAATAATTTAAAAAATAATTTTACTTCATTGTAAGCGATACTTTCGCTTTGCCAGGGGATAAACGATGTACTTTAGACCCTATAGGCGGAATATTTATATCCTAGGTCAAAAATGACATATTTTACAGTCCCTAGGATATTTACTATAATAATCCAAAGAAACTTTTCCCGAAAATTAATTTTCACCTTCTCATGAATCATGTACGATGTGAATTAGTAGGTTAATAAAATAAAAAAGGGAATTCACAACTCTGCGCATTAAATTTCATAATATTTCGTCTAAAATAAAGACATGCTTAGCATAAATAAAATCGTGCAATGTGACTTCTTGGAAGGTAGATGTATAATTTTTCAAATCAAGGAAGGAAGCAATTAATAATAATAATAATAAGATATGTTAAATATTCATAAGAAAAATATTTGAATCGTAAAAAAAAAGTTGGCATAGTTTTTTTTTCTTCCTTTTTATTTAATGACCGCTTCTTTGATTTTTCTTTTAAATTCAGCATGGGAATATTGGATCGGACTATGTGATTCGTCCACTTCCAGAGCGTGTGATAAAAGAAGTCGTGAGTCAAATTAAAAATCTCCACGAACCACACCTGTTGCCCAATGTCACGAGGGTGAAACGAAACCTGAAGAACACACATCATCATGTTGTATTTAAAATATCAGAACGTCCTTTAAACGACGAGTTTAGTGACTTTGGTAAGTTCTCCAAATTCCAAGAAAAATTCTATAAATCACTTTTAATAAAATGTCGACGAATTTTTCCTTTTTTTAAAACATTATTATTATTCGATGATTTTATAATCAATTTTTTAGAAGAAAAGGAATGAGATAATAAAGAGGAACAAAAATGATGATTAAATGAATAATTTTTAAACCCTTTTTCTGACTTTTATGTTCATTTTTTTTTTTTTTTGAGGTCTTTGGCCTGTTACTTCTTTTATAGTATAATGAGGCGCTTTGATATTCATCTTTATTCCAGTTATCTTATTATGTGAAATCATTTTCGTTCTAAGTAAGAAGTGGTAATGAAATATTAATGATGTTTTGAATTGGTAATTTGGAAGAGTTTTTTTAGAGCAATTCTTTTTTTATTGAGGTTCATTGAAAATTTTTATTTTGTAAGTAAAACATAAAATTTGCTTCTTTTATTTTATAGCTTTTATGGAGCCAGATCATTTGTCAAAGAGATTCAGGAAGAAAAGATCGGTCAGCGTTAGATCGAAACGTGATGCGCCATATGTTATTTATCCTGAAATTCTTTGTATAGTAGATTACGATGGTTACAGGTTAGTCAATTTATTAATTTCTTCCTATAAATTTACTTTATTTAAGAAAAAAAAAATTAACCCATTTTTTTCTATTTACTTTTTTTTTCTTCTATATTCTGGAAAAAGAACTGAAAAGTTCAACAAAGAAACTCGAATTTTTCTCTTTTTGAATATCAAATAAAAAATTAAGGGCAAAAAGAGAGATTAAAATAGAAATAATAAATAATAGAATTAAAATAGAAAATAGTAAATGAAAATTATATAGAATAACACAGAAACATAGAAGATAGAAAATAGAAGCAATTTTTGAATTTTCAAAAACGATTTTCCAAATTTTGACCCTTTATTTAATTTTCTTTTTCAAAGCCCTTTAAAAAAACTGACGTGAAAGCACGAGAGGAACTGCTAATTTAAATATTTTATTCATCCTATATAGATTTTATTTTAAGATAAACTGTGCTTCTGTTTACACTCGAGAGCAAATGTTTGGCTATAGGAACAGGGGAACAAAGATTGACCGACTTGACTTTGAATTGCAAGTTTCTAAACTTAAATATATATACATACCTGGTGTCCTCTCGCATTCGTGGCTATGTCCACATGTAAAAAAAAAGTTTAATTTTCATTAACGAATTCCTTTATTTGAAAAATTTAAAAAAATTTTTTTCATGAAAAAATTTCGATTATTATTTGCATTTTATATAAAAATTAATATATCACGCTCGCCGAAGAGAAGTACACGCCATTTTGAAATAATCATATGTTCGTTTTTGGCGCATGCGCAATACAAGATTTTGAAAGAAGCGGGAAAAAATTGATAATTCAGATTTTTTTCTTCATTATGTGCAATTTGGTTGCAACTTCTCAGTTAATACATTTTTTCCAAGAAGAATTATAAGAAACTACATTTTGTTTTTGTTTAATTTGTAATATTTTAAATTTTAAAATTTTTTTAAATATTTTATTTTTTGTTTTTATTGTATTCTTCCATTTCTAAAGAAAATAATACATTAATAAATGTTAATAATTTTTTCCAAGAAGAATTATAAAAAAAACTGCTTTTTGTTTTTGTTTTATTATTATTATTTTTAATATTTTTTAAAGTTTTAATATTTTATTTTTTGTTTTTATTTTATTATTGCATTTTAAAAAAAAATAAAGTTTATATTTTTTCAATTTCAAAAATTTCTCAATGTCAATAGCAGGCTTCGTACTCGTTAATTAATTTTAAAATTTCTAAAAAATTTCCACTATATTGCAAAGTTTAGTGTTCAATTACTGTATTAAATTTTTATTGAAATTGAATTTTAAATCAATTTTTATTGGAAAGCTTTATGGGAATTCAATTATTAAGAAGTGAAAATAAAAAAATTATGGAATAACTGAATATTTCTTAAAATAGAATTTTCATAAGGAGCTTTATCAAAAATTTTTGAAAATAATTGAATTGTTTTGAAGACTTTTATTAAAATTTTAAAAAATAATTAAATTTTTTCAGAAAGTTTTAATTAAAAATGTATTGAAAATAATTATTAAATTCTAATAAAGAAAAAATTATAAATATATAAATAAAAAAAAGTAAGAAAAAACAATAATAATAAAAAATAAAAAAATTATAATATAATAATAAAAAATTTTTTTTCATATGATTCAATTATTTTGAAGTATTTTAATAAAATTTTTTAAGAATAATTAAATTTTTTTCGTGGGATTCAATTAAAATCGTACTAAAAGGATTAAAATTCTGCGATCAATTTTATTGTCTATCAATATAATTTAATTCATGAAACGAATTTTATTTTATTTATAAAAGTAATTGAACTCTTGCGAAGAATTTAAAAAAATTTTTATTTAAATAATATTGAATTCTTATTAAGAATTTTATAAAAATCTTTTTAAGGGCATTTGAACCATTATGACGTCACAATTTTAAAACTCAAGCTTTTCACACATTGTGACAAGAAGAAAAGAGAATTCACACATTCACATAATTCTTTCACATTTTGGTTCAAATGCCCTTAAATCAATTTTTTTAGAAAAATTTTATAAAAATTTATTTTTTAATAATTAAATTCCTGTAAAAATTTTACTATTTATGATAATAATAATTGAACGTTTGAAAAGAATTTCATAAAATAAATTTTTAAATAATTGAATTTTTTGGGGATTTTTTTATTAAATATAATTGATATTCAAAATAATTGAATTTAGACAAATTTTTGAAAATAATTGAATCGTTTTAAAAAAATTTATTGAAATTTTAACTAAAATGCAATTTAAAATCACTTTTTATAGGAAATTTTGACAAAAATTCAATTTATTTAAAATTTCAAATGGAAAAATAAGTAATTGAATATATATATTTTTTAAAATTGAATTTTCATAAAGAGCTTTATAACAAATTTTTGAAAATAATTGAATTTGTTATGAAGAATTTTAGTAAAATTTTCTAAAATAATTAAATTCTTTCAAGAAATTGAATTAAAAATTGATTGAAAATATTTATTGAATTCTAATAAAGAATACACAAATTATTACAATACGTTTTTTATATAATTCAATTGTTTTGAAAAACTTTAATAACATTTTTAAGAATAATTGAATTTTCTTGTGGAATTAATTTAAAATGATACTAACAATAATTGAAATCCTGCGATAAATGTCAATCTTTATAAAAATAATTGAATTCTTGCAACGAATTTTATTTAACTTTTTAAAAATAATAGAATTCCTGAAAAGAATTTTATTATTCATATAAATAATTAAATTCTGGCAACGAATTTTATTTAACTTTTTAAAAATAATTTAATTCCTGAGAAGAATTTTATTATTTCTAAAAATGTTAAAAATTTTGACAAGAATTTATTTCTAATTTTGAACATAATTGAATTTTTTATTAAAATTTTTAATCAAATAATTGTAATTCTTGCGAGGAATTTTATAAAAAATAACTCTTTAAATAATTAATTTTTTTTTTGTAAAATATTCAAATAATTGAATTCCTGTGACAATGTTTTTTAATTATAAAAATAATTCAGTGCTTGCAAAGAATTTTATGAAAAAACTTTTTCCAATAATTGAATTCTTTTTATTAAAATTTTTGTATTATTTTATTTTATAAAAATTTTTTTTATTAAAATAGTAGATTTAATCGTTGGAAAGAATTTATTCAAAGTTTCGAGAATAAATCCTGTAAAAATTTTATTATTCATTATTTATTATATAATTGAATTTGTTTTCAAAAAATAGAAGATACTTTTCGTTTTAGAAATCTAAAAAAAAAATATCCAAATAGTTGCAAATCGTAAACAAAATTAGTAAATAGTAGATTTTAGTGGAATTGTACGAAAGCCTGCAATAAATAGTTTCCTGGAAAAATTATTATCATATCTGTTAAGTGTTTCTTTTTACTCAAAAGAAGAAGAAGAAGAAGAAGAAGAAAATATAAGATTTTTTTTCGAATGCTTTTAGATTGCACGGCGGTGACAATGTGCAAATTAAGCGTTACTTTGTTTCATTTTGGAATGGAGTGGATCTCAGGTACAAATTACTAAAAGGTCCTAAAATTAGAATCAGCATCGCTGGAATTATAATATCACGTGTGAGTAAAATCTCCAATTATACAATAATTAATATTTATTATTTACATTTACAATTTACATATATTCATTATTTTTATAAATAAATTAAATTCTTTTGATTCGTAAACATTTTTTTCTCCCAAATAGAATCTTAACGTTAATAATTGTATTTTAATATTTAAAAAAAAAATTCACACAATCAGAATAGTTAAATATTTAATTTTTGAATTTTCAAATTATGTAAATTTACATAGTTATTTTTCTTTCTGAATAATTCAAATAGCCTTTTAGAAGTTATAAATTAATACATCTATTTTAAATCAGTTTTTTTGATGATAGGGAATAAATTGAGAATTATAATTTTCTAATATTTCCACTTTTTTTTTTTTGAAGAATTTAATTTCATAATATTGTTATATAAAAATGAATTTTTTTTTAATAGGGTAGAGACGCGACACCTTATTTGGAAAGAAATCGCGTTGGACGCGATGCCATCGATTCAGCGGCTGCCCTCACCGATATGGGCAAATATCTTTTCCGCGAGAGGAGACTTCCGGTCTACGACATCGCTGTTGCCGTCACAAAGTAAGAAGTGTCTTTTCTTTAGGGTTCGAAAAAAAAATTTTTTTTTCCCCCAAACGAATAACTATTTCAAATTACGCACAATTTTCAACTATATATATCAAAAATATCTGAAAAAATATTTCGTGTTTGATTATGAAAATTTTTATCCAGTAGGAGCAAAAAAAGAAACTAATGCTAATTTTTTACTCTAGTGTTTATATTAAATTTTTTACCGTTTAATTTATTTGAAAATACTTCCTAGAAATGATAGAGTGGAATTTTATGGAATTTTTTATTTTATTTTTTTTTCTATACGGAGGAAAAAAGAGTGATTCTATTTTTTTTTCTTTTTTTTTTATCAACAGAGGTAATAAAATTTAAAATATTAATTTTTCAATGTCAAATTTTTATTTCGACAAACAGGTATGATATGTGCCGTCGTAGGAAAGGCGGTCGCTGCACTAAGGGAACTGCCGGTATGGTTTATTATACACTGATAATGCATTTTTTATTAATTTCCTATTTAGGTATGTTGTGCTTGTCGAGAAAACGTAATTACAAAATTAACGTTGACCTTACGTAATTCACACACGTCTGTTTATATTCAAAACGGGAGTTTAGGTATTTTTTCTTTATTTTGTTCAAGGTATAATATAAAGTAAATTTCTTTCTCGATTTTGTTTCGAATTTTTTTTCTCTTCGTTTGATTAGGAATTTTTCTTATTAATAAAACATTATTTATTTTTCTATTAAAAATTGCAATTAATTTTTATATTAAAAATTGCAATTAATTTTTATATTAAAAATTGCAATTAACTTTATATTCAAAATTGCAATTAATTTTCCCATTCAAAATTGTAATTAATTTTTCTATTCAAAATTGTAATTAATTTTTCTATTCAAAATTGTAATTAATTTTTCTATTTTATTTCTAATTTGCAATTAATTTTTATTCGCAATTACGATTTTTTAAAATTAATAATTAATGGGGGAAAATTGTGACGCTATTGTGATAAAAAAAAATAGTGACATTATTTTGGCAAAATTTTGGAATTATTGTGGCAACATTTTCGCTACATTTTGGCAAAAATTTTCAGTAATTTTCTTGGAATTGTAAAAAATTTTCTTACTGTTATTTTTCAAAAATATTATAATTTATTCTTCACAAAAAAATTCAATTATGTGCAAAATTAAAAAAAAAATTCTGTCAAAATCACAATTATTTTCCAAAATAACAAAATTCTTTCCTAAAGTTCAGTTATTTTCAAAATAAAAAAAAAATTCTTGGCAAAAATTCAATTACTTTCAACAGTAATAAAATACTTTACAAAAATTGAATTATGTTCGAAAATTTTTTAAAATCCTCTTCAAAATTTCAATTATCTTTATCTTTATAAAAAATATAATTCTTTTCTAAAATAAAAATCTTTTCCAAAATTGAATTATTTTCAAAAATTTTAATAAAATTTTTGGCGAAATTTCAACTATTTTCAAAAAGTTTTCCCTATTCAATGATTATTAATATTTACTATTTTAATAAAGTTTTTCCTAAAGAATTAAATTATTAAAAATTTTTTTCAAATTCGACGCAAACATTTAATTATTTTCATAAAGTAGTAAAAATTTCACAGAAATTTAAATTATTTACAAATTTTTTGTAAATTTCCTTGCAATAATTCGATTATTTTCATAAATAATAAAATGTTTTTAAAGAAATTTAAATTTTTTCATAAAAAATAATTCAAAATACTAGAAAATAATAATTGAATTGAAATGATGAAAGTAAATTTGAAAAAATTACAACAATTTTCTTAGAAATAAAATAATGATTTTCAGTATTTAATATAAAAAAAAGTAAATTAGAAGTATTTTAATAAAATTTTTCTAAAAAGGTAATTTCAATTATATTCATAAATAATACATTTTTTGTTAAGAAATTTAATTATTTTCATAAACAATAAATGTTTCTTAAGAAGTTCGATTATTTTCATAAAAAGGAATTATACATTTCTAAAAGATAATAATTTAATTGAAATGATAAAAATAATTTTAAAGATGTTTAGTTGTCTAATTTCAAAATAAGTTCGAATTTGAATCGTTTAAAAATCTGAATTGCAATCGTAAAATAATAAAAAAAATAATAATAAAATTCCATTTAAAAATCATAATTTTTCAACAATTAAAAATTTTATGTAATATTTTTATAAATAAAAAAGGAGAACAATTTTTATAATTTATATCAGTCAAAAAAAAAATTAGTTATAAAAAAAAGCATATAATAAACAAAATGTATTTGTTAATTTTTTTTTAAATTTAAGACAAAAAGTAATTGAAAAATTTAAAAAAAGTCAATTTGTCTCATTTTACTTTTCAAAAAATGTGGTAAAAGGTCCAAAGACGTATTTTTTTACAAAATAGTCAAAAAAAGTCACATTCCAGAAACGAATTACAATCTTACGCTTCTTAGAATTAAAGTTTTTTTGTTATTTTTTTCAGTTACTTTTCTTCTCTTACTTTTTAGTTCTAGTTTCTTAGTCAGTTTTTATTTTTTTTTAGTTCTCTAGTTTGTTTAAATTTTTTAGTTAGTTTTTAGTTATTTAGTTTTTTTAGTTAGTTTTTATTTTCTTTTAGTTTTTAGTTTTTTTTAAGTTTTTCTTCTATTTGTATTGCAAAGAACTTTTTAATTAGTTTTTATTTTTTTAGTTCTTAATTATTTTTTTCTAGTTTTTTAGTTAGTTTTTATTTTTATTTTAGTCTTTCTTCTTTGATTTAGTATTATAAAGAAAATCAAAGACTTTTTCTATAATTGAAGATTTCAAATTATCAACTTAATAAATTATCAATCATTCGAGAAAGAAATTTACAATATTTCTAACAGAGGACTCGCTTTGGATGAAATTTTTTTTTTTCTTCTTTTTTTTGGTCAAAACTGGTTTAGTAATACTCCCAAATCTCGAAAAAAAGTCATGAAAAAAACTTTACACTTAACATAAAATAAAAATTGTTGCTTCGAGATATTTTTTTTTCTCTAAATAAACTAACAAATAAAAACAACAACAAAAAAAAGATCGAGATTTGAGACTTAAATAAAATAGTAGCATGATATTCAGAATAAAATTCGAAAATTAACAAAAAAAATAAATTCATTAAAATCATTCCTTTAAAAATATTCGATCCACATAATTATTTTCCATATTTGTCAACTTTAATATTTTCTTTTTTTTTTATTTGAAAGAAAAAATTGTGTTTGTGTTTGGCTTGTCTGCATGCACTAGGAAAAAGCTTCTAGGAAGTATTTGCTTGGCTGTTAGTGTTTTTTTTATTAGCCGAATTGTTTATACAATATATATATATATATATATATATATATATATAGGTATGTGTTACAAAATGTAAAGAATATAAAATTTTTATTAACGTTCTAACTTCCCAGAATTGAGGAGGACTGCGACCAAGCGGGCTCATAAAACGAAACGTGTAAACACGTCGTTTGATGATTTAATTACATTTTTATGAATTGAATAAAAAAAAAATTTCCAATAGGGTGTGGACAAACTGTGTTATTTATTTTTTTTTCTCATTTTTTGACAGTGTTTTTCAGTTATTGGATTACATTAATTCTCCATTAGTGTTTGTGTCGAAATTTTGTCTCGTGACGTGGTCAATACGTCATCGTCCATTAATTAAAGATGATAAAAAAAAATTTTTTTTCTGTTATTGCGTTGCAGATTAGATATGTGCAGGAGGCAATATGCGAATGACGTGTGCAATAGAGGAACTGCAGGTACGTTTCTCACTCAAAAAAAAAATGCACTTTTTTATCGAAATCAAATAGGAAAGAACAAAAAATTTAAAAATTTGAAAATAGAAAAATTAAAAATAAAAAAGAAACATATTTTTTATTTCTTTTCAAATGTTTTTAATATTCGATGCTGCTATTTTTAAAAATAATTTTCCGACGAAATGGTGGAAAAACGTCTTCTTATTCTTCTACGGGGTTCTTCCTATATTTTTGGTTTCTTTTTCTTAAATTTCTCACCTTTTTTTCTCTAAAAAAAAACAATCATCTCTACTTCAAATGGAGAAATCATTAATTTTTCGTTAGGTCTTTTATTTTTTTTTTGGTAAATAACGAAAACAAGTTTATTTTTCACACATCACTTTGTGTTGATTTTTAATTTTCCTCCTCTTTTTGATTTTTTTCGCCACATACACAAGAATAGAAAATTTCTTTTTTTTTTTTTTTTTGCTAAAATTGTGACTAAAATACATTTTTCTTTTAGGGGAATTATTTTTCGTTTCTTTTCTTCCTCTTCGGCATTTACTGTTTTTCATTTCTTTTCATTGGGAATACAGCAGTATTTTTGGAAAAGGAAATCTTTTCTCAAAAACTATTTCTTATTTTCAACGTTCATTTTCCTGTGACGTTACTTTTTCTTCAGTGGTGGTTGTAAATAAGAAAATTCTTATCATTTCGCACATTGAGAAGATATTTGTTTTCATTTTGTAAAAAAAAAAATTCGCTTCGATTTTAAAATTATTAATTTTACTATCGATTCGATTTTGACTTTGACTTTCATTATCATTTTCTCTTTCACTTTGATTTTGATTTTGACAATTCTCTTCATTTTCACGAGTCAAAGTCAGAATTTTCCACTTCTGAAATACTCTCAGTATTTTTGTAATAATTCAAAAATCTCATGGAGAGAATTATAAGGTCTTCTCAGGATTATATTAAAAAAAAAATTCCAAAAAGGAAATTAGATTTTTTAGAAAATAATTTTGAGACGTACCTCTTTTTTTGTAGATAAAATGCGTTATCTCAGTATCTTTATGTCTATCATATTCTTTCTTTTCTTTTGGATGCATTTCTGATATGGACCGCGGTCGGTAAGTCTTTGAAAAAAAGCAAGAAAATAATTTCAAATTGTCACAACTTGATAATTGACATAGTCTTCTTCATTCTAAAAAAATTTTAAAAAAAATTGTTTAACAAACTCTAACTACAAAATTAACACCATATAGATGCATGTTGCTTAAAAAAAAACAAGAAAAGCTAGGCTCGCTTCGACTGACGAAAATAAAAAAACATTCAAGCCGTGATCTCACTATTAATATTTATCTAATATTTTACTCTTATACTTACATCGAAAATATTAACTCGAAATTAACAAAAAAATAAAACATTTTTTTGCTTCAAGGGGGCAATTATTTTGCTCTTTGGTATTTTATTTTTGTATGACATTAGAAAGAATGAATATATAAAGGGAGGATTAGTTTTTGAAGTATAACTATATTAACTTTTGATTTAAGTTTATAATAGGAGAATTTTTTAATACAATAATTTAAGGAGTAATTGTGAATTAAAATTAATATTTGAAGTAATAGGCAAAAGTTAATGAAATTATTAGTAATTTTAACAAAATATTTGAATATCTTTGAAATGGAAGATTGATGGAGATTTTTGTACAGGATTCGCGTATGTTGGTGGAGCTTGTGTCGTTAACAAGCGACTCGAAAAAGTTAATTCTGTCGCTATAATCGAGGACACTGGCGGATTTAGTGGCATTATCGTTGCTGCCCATGAAGTTGGTCACTTGTAAGTATTTTCTATTCTTAACTAAATGTTTAAAAAAAAAATAGTGAGCCAGGTGTAAAAAAAAGTTTTAGTTTATTTTTGAAAAAAATGCGATTTTTCATTTTGATTTTAGAGCTCGAACTAGGTCCGTAAAAGTAAATTTTTTTATCCAAAAAAGGTCCGTAAAGTCCGTAATTTAATTCAATAGAGAAGAGAAATTTGTAAATTGTACGATTTAGTTTGAAAAATTTTAGAAAAAAAATACAAATATTCAACTACAATATTCAATTATTACTACATTATTCTACAATATTCAATTATTGACTACAAATATTCAATTATTTTTAAAAATAATAAAATTCTTTCTAGTAAATTTAATTGCGTTTCAAAATTTATAAAAAATTCTAGTCAAAATTTCGACAATCTTCAGAAATAATAAAATTCTTGTCAAAATTTTTCAAATATTTCAAAAAAAAAAATCATCAATTCAATTTTCAATATCTACTATTTTAATAAAATTTTCCTAAAACAAAATTTAATTATACAAAAAAAATTTATTAAAATTCTACAGAAAACATTAAATTATTTTTATGAAACAACGAAAATTTCTATATTTGTAGAAAATTTTTAGTTAAAAACACGAAAAAAAATAATTTTTTAGTTTAATTGAAGAAATTGAATTATTTTTGAAAATAAAATTTTTCACAGTATTTAAAATATTTAATAAAAAATTTAGGAAAATTCTTCGTCATATTTTTCAATTATTTTTAATTTTTTTCACCAAATTTCTGAATGAAATTTAATTTTTGGCAAAAATGTTTCTAAAAAATCTTCGAAACCATTAAAATATTTTCGTGCAAAATGAAATTTTCGAAGTAATTCAATTAATTGAAAAATTTTAATAAAATTCTTCTCAAGAATTCAATTTTTTTCAAAAATAAAATTTTTCACAAAAATTCAATTATTTTAAAAAGAAGTTTAATGAAATTTTTCGTCAGATTGTTTTCAAAATTTTTATGAAATTTCTTGATAAAATTTAATTATTTTCAAAAAGTTTTAAAAAATTCGAAGGAAATAAATTATTGTAAAAAATATTAATAAAATTCTTCAACCAAAAATAAATGATTTTCATAAATAATAATAATATTTTATCTCGGAATTTGGTTATTATTATTATTTTTTTTTTAAATTCGTTCAAAAAATTAAATTTATTTCCATAAATAACAAAACTTATCGTAGAATTTTAATTACTTTTGATAGTATTTAAAAAAAAATGTTACAAAATTGCATTTAATCTTACATTTTTTTTTAAATTTGCCGAAAAAAATTAATTATTTTTGAGAAATTTAATCAAATTCTTCATAAAAATTCGATTTTTAAGAAATATTTAATTATTTAATAAATTATTTATTTTTCCTTTTAAATAATTGTATTCAAGTAGAATCGATGAAAAATGATTTAAAGATGAATTTCAGTTAATTTTTTTTTTATATTGAATATTAAAAGCAATATTGCGTAAATTTTTAAAAATATTTAAATTTTCAAATTAATTTTTTTTTTGAAAAGTTTGATCGAATTTTTTTTACATTATTTGAAGTTTTTATTTTCTAATTCCATTTAATTGAAGAATTGACGAATAATTGAAATTTGTAAAATTGAAAAGTGTAAACAAAATATATTTGAAAATTGTTAGAGAACTTTTTAGAAAAATTAATTGATTTAAAAAAGAATTTCAATTCAACAAATTTTGTTTCTATTTCATTTAAAAATTTAAATTCATTAAAATATTTCATTTTTTGTCTGAAAATTCCGTATCAATATTTTCACTAGTTCGATTTGTCAATTTGACTTTGACGTTGATTCTGAAATTGTTTTTCACATTCCCTTTGACTTTGATTTTCAATTTGAACGTTCATTTTTCTGTTTTAATCTAATTTTAATAAAATTTCTCAAAACAATTCATTTTTTTTCTGTTTCGATATAATTTTTTTTTTAATTTCTCCATGAAATCTAATTATTTTTTAAAAAATTTAAAAATGTTCCAGATAAAGTAAAAATAAAAGTGAAATAAACTTTTTTTTAATAATGTCGAATTAAAATTCAAAATGATAAAAATCGCAGTTTTGATGCAAAGTTCGATTTATATGAACGAAACAAAATTCTACAAAATTAGAATATAAGATTGAAAAAACCTCTTTGGTTTAAATTGGATGAAGTTAAGATTTAAAGAAAGACTTTTTTTTACCATGTGTATTATTTATTTTTAATCTACAACTTTTGTAAGACAGTTGAAGGAAAATTTTCATTTTGTATTCTAAATTATGAAGTACATACTTGATTCTGTAAATGCTTCTTAATATCTGCCAGACTGCTGAAAACCCTCTTTATTTTCTTTCATTTTTGCACCTTTTTTCTCTTTCCTTTTCTTCTTGTTCTTTAACTTCATCTTTTACTGAAGGAGAAAAATTTACAGAATTATAAAGATGGCATTTTTATTTTTCTTTATACTATGGAAAGAACAATTTACAGAATTATAAAAGTCGGCATTTTTATTTCGTTTGAAAGCGAGAAATATTTATTACATTTTTTTTTTTTGGTAAAGCTGCTGTTTTATATACTAAAAATAAGAAATGATTATATGTTTGCTCACACCAATGTAATTTGACAGTGACCTTAACAATTTTTTTTTTTTTTTCATTAAAGACTTTGCCTTTCAATCATCAGAAATGAAGGAAACAAGATTGCACCTTGTTACCAGATATTATACAAATCGGTTAGAAAATTGTATATTGCAGACAAGTGTTATTTTGAAATGGAGGAGAAAGTATTATTTTGGTTTAGAAAACCAATTTTCACACGAAATCAATTTCAAACTACTTTCAGGTTTTTTCGAATTTTTTTTTTCTTCTTTTCTGTTTAAGTGAAAATCATTTAGATGAGAATTGATTCAAGATCTAATTTTGAAAAAACTGTTTTTAAAAAAATTCAAATAATGAAAAAAAATATTTTTTTTAAACAGTGTAGGAAAAATTGTTTAAAATTTCTGAAGAAAGGGGCCTTAGAAGCAAAAAATTATAGGTTATGTTTGCAATTTTCTAAATGAAAATACAAAAAAATGATCAACTGTTAATGTGAATTATTAATGTTTAAGTTGTCATTATAACTGAAATAGTTAATAAACACTGCTTTTAATTTGTAAAAAGTGAAAATAATCTTTTAATCAACAAAAAAGTGACACTAACATAACCTTAAAGTGATTTGCTCCTAAAGTCCCTTTCTTCAGATCGCGTCACATTTGAAAATTGATTAATTTCTGTAGAACTTATATTCAGGCGTAATTTTTTTCATTCGATCTCAATTTACTTGGAGTTGCTTAATTAATATTAAAATCACGAATTCACGATATAAATTTTCAATAATTAGTTGTATGATTATTTTTTCTAAAGAAATCTAAAATACAAATATGGAAAATGAATTGCATATTTATTTTTTAAAGTATACTTTAAATTGTATAGAGAATAAATTATATTTATAATTATAGAGGAATTAATTTTCTTTTTATTTCAGATTAGGAGCTGTGCATGATGGTTCGCCACCACCAAGTTACCTTGGTGGACCTGGAGCTGAAAAATGCCGCTGGGAAGACGGTTACATCATGAGTGACCTCAGGCATACTGAAAAGGGATTTAAGTGGTCCCATTGCAGCGTATCGTCTTTCCATCATTTTTTAAAGTACGTTTCCGCGAAAAATTGAAACATTTTTAAATAAATTTCTACATATGAAATATTTTTACGCAAAAAAGTGCGCGTGCAATGGTTTAAAGGAAACAAAAAAAGAAACGAAATCTTAAGCGAGCAATAATATCTTTTCTTACTTACTTACTTATACTTTGCCAAGTGTAATTAGAAAATTTATTTCACAATTAGTTTCATTTCTGTGTTTATGTAATTTCAATTTTTCTCCCATTTTAAGAATAATTAAAAATAATAATAGTTTTCAGAATAATTACTCTTAATGTATAAATTGTATAAATTAATTTCGCCATCTTAGAAATTTTCCGAGTCGTTTATAGACTGAATCTACAATAAAAGTCTTTTTGAAAATTAAATCTCGGTATAGAATTATTTCAAACTTTTTGAAAATTAAACTCCAGAAAAGAATTTTTAAAAAAAATGTTTCAAATTAAATTCGAGCAAAGAATTATTTCCAACTTTTTGAAAATTAAACTCCAGAAAAGAATTTAAAAAAAAAATGTTTCAAATTAAATTTCAGCAAAGAATTTTTTAAAACTTTTTGCAAATTAAATTCCAGCAGAGAATTATTTAAAACTTTAAAAAAAATTAAATTCCAGCAGGGAATTCGTTAAAACTTTTTGATAATTAAATTCCAACAGAGAATTATTTAAAACTTTTTGAAAATTAAATTCCAGCAGAGAATTCGTTAAAGACTTTTAAAAAAATTAAATTCCAGCAAAGAATTTGTTAAACCTTTTTGAAAATTAAATTGAAATATAACATTAAACAAAAAGTGATTAAAATCTCTCTGAGAGTAGTGGTAAAATTTTGGAAAATTTAAAAATTGACAATATTGTAAATCGTTCATCTTGGAGGTGCGTGAAATAAATTGTAACGAGGTTTGAATTAATTAAAAAAAATTTTTTTTTTCCAGTGGCGATACAGCAACTTGTCTGTACAATGCGCCACACGAGGATGAAGCACTGCCGAGAGTTTTACCAGGAAAATTATTATCGCTTGATGCACAATGTCGAAAGGATCGTGGAACGAGCGCTTGCTTTGTAAGAAATTTTAATAATTCGTCCTTTTCACTTTCATTTCTTGACCCTGAGAGAAACTTGCTTGAGTTCGATGTACGAACTTTTTTTTTTGTTTTTTAACAGATGAGAGGATAATAACTGTAATAAATGTCAAACGTCATCGGGTCTATAAAAATGGGGGAAGGATATTTTTTTTGCTTCCAATTTTTGTCAAAAATGGTGAAATTTAGTTTAGTAAACATTTCCATAATATATTGTGGAATATTTAAATATTTTTCTTTACTCAAAACATTCCATTTTTGTTCAATAACAATCAGGTCTGACAATAATTACTTTTTTTTACTCAAAATAACGTTCTTTACTCAAATTTCTCTATTTTACTTAAAATATCTATTTTTCGTTCTGAAAAAATACTTTTCTTTACTAAAAATACTTTTTTTTTACAAAAAATACCTTTCTTTACTAAAAATAATCTTCTTTATTCCAAACATATACTTTTCTTTCTTAAAAATACTTTTCTTTACTAAAAACTCCTTTCTTTACTCAAAATATTTCTTTTTTTTTGAAAATATTCTTCTTTATTCAAAAAATATACTTTTCCTTACTATAAATACCTTTCTTTACTCAAAAAATCCTTTCTTTACTAAAAATATTCTTCTTTATTCCAAACATAAACTTTTTTTCTTAAAAATACTTTTCTTTACTAAAAACTCCTTTCATTACTCAAAATACTTCTTTTTTTGAAAATATTCTTCTTTATTAAAAAAATATACTTTTCCTTACTATAAATACCTTTCTTTACTCAAAATACTTCTCTTTTCTCAAAATCTCTATACTTTTCTTTCGAAGAATATTTTTCATTACCAAAAATACTTTTCTTCACTACAAATACTTTTTATTACATCCTTACTTTTCTTTAATTAAAATACTTTACCATCGAAAAGATACTTTTCTTTGTTTCCAAATTCTTTTTTACTTAAGAATACTTATTTTTCTTTCTTTCTTTTTTTAGTTAAAAATATTTATTTTTTTAAATAAATTACTTTTCTTGACTCAAAATATTTTTCTTTACTCAAAAGACCCGTTTCCCAAATATCTTGATTATTTTTAAAGTATTTTTTTCAGTAAAATTGAATATTCATAATAAGGAAAAGTATTTTTTGTAAAGAAATGTGGTATTTTTAAAGGAAACAAATATTATTAATAATATTTTTTAATAATATTATTATTAAAAAAAAGTATTTTTTCGTTTAAAATACTTTTCTTTATTTGAAGAAAGTATTTTCTTTATTTAAATTAATTTTCATTATTTAGAAAAATATTTTCTTTTTTAAAATAGTTTTCATTATTTAAAAAAATTTCTTTATTATAAAAAAAGTATTTATATTATTTAAAATACTTTTCTTTAATCAAATTATTTATTATTCCTTAAAAATTACTTACTTTCTTAAATCAAAACACCTATTTTTTTTATTTAAAATGTTCTTTCTTCCAAAGAATACTGTTCTTTACTAAAGATATTTTTCTTTACTCATAATATTCTTCTTTAATAAAAATACCTCATTTTTTTTACCTAAAATACCTTTCTTTAATGCAAATATTCTTTTTACATCAAAATACCTATTTTTCTTTACTAAAAATAATTTTTTTGGTTCGAAATATTCCTATTTTCTTAAAGAAAAAAATAATTTCGAAAATGAAAAATTAAAATTCGAAAATAATTTTAGTAAAAATATCTTCTTCCTTCATTTAAAATACTTTTCTTTCAAAAAGTAGGTTTTTTCTCCAAATATTTATTTTTACTATAAAAGAATTAATTTACTTTACTCAAAAAACCTAGATTTCTTTACAAAAGTTTTTGTCTTTCAAAAAAATACTTTTCTTTTCTAAAGATACCTTTCTTTACTAAAAATATTCTTCTTTGACAAATATACCTCATTTTCTTTACTTAAAAATCTTTTTCTTCAATCCAAATATTCTTTATTCACTTAAAAATACTTATGTTTCTTTACGAAAAATACTTTTCTTGGCTCAAAATATTCTTCATCTTCTTCTTTATGCAAAATACTTTTCTTTATTCAAAATACCTTATTTTTTCGAAAAATACTTTTCTTTACTTAAAATATTGCATTTTATTAAAAAAACCTTCTTTTCTATATTTAAAATACTTTTCTTTACTCAAAATATTATTCTCTTCTCGAAATACTCATACTTTTTCTGAATTAAAATACGTTTTTTTAGTAAAAATACTTTTCTTTTGTAAAAATATTTTTCCTTATTAATACTACTTTTTTTACTATAAGTATTCTTTATCACTCTAAAATACTCTTTATTACTGTAAAAATACTAAATTTCATCACAAATTGTAATTTATTTGCTATTTCAGAAAGACGATCGAGTTTGTGCTCAGCTATTTTGTTTCGATGCTGGTTCAGGTTACTGTGTGGCTTACAGACCAGCAGCTGAAGGTTCTCCTTGTGGCGATGGTCAGGTTAGTAGTCGATACAATTTTTATTTTTATTAAAGGAATATTATAATTTGTACAATAAATTACAAAATTAGTCAATATTGCTATATAATCATTTTTAATAAATAATTCCGAATCATTGGTTATTGTATATATTTATTTCTTTTTTCTTTTTTCTTGCAGTATTGCTTAAATGGAAAGTGCGTTGCTGAACACGAGAACATCATTCCAGATTACACTCAAAATGTTCCCACCTACATAAGACGAGATTATAATTCTGTCACACAAAGTCGGCCATATTATTCGCAATACGGAAATACGACGGAATACAGGTAAATTTGTTTTTTATTTTTACTTTTATTTTATAATACCTCGTTCAGAGTCTTGCAATACATATATATATATATATAAGAAATATGTTAGCAGTTTATCAGAAAAATTCTCTCGAATCGCTCGTAAATAATTTTCTCCATTTAGGTTGTTTTTTTTCAATAATCCCGCTGGTTTTGATTACATTTTTAATTCGACAATTAAAATAAAAAGATGACTCGATTTTCAGGATTTTTTAATTTTTAAACAGGTTAATTTAATTTTTAACCCTTCATTGTCTAAAGTACTCTAGTAATTTTGAAAAATTAAAAATAAAAAAAAAAAATCTATAGGGTTACAGATATAATTCTTAAGGGTGTTCAAAAGTTAATCGGGAAACTAATAAATATGGAAGGTAAAATTTTCTTTTAGAGTTATTTTTTTTTCTTTTTGAATTACGAATTCGATAATAAGGGGAATCATTGGAGAATTCAAACAGCAACTAGTCATCGAATTCTCTGCTAAATTATCAGCGTTAGTGCGAGTTTGTATGTCGATTGAAATTTCCTCTCCCTTTTCTCCATCGTTTCGCATCGGTCGGTTTTGGTCTCGACGGAATCCTCTCGCAATTGAGAAAACAGTAATTATCGGAAATTAGTAAAATAGTGAATTGGGATTTCATTAGTAATGAATTCGGTTCCATAACTATAGGTAATTAATTATATTGTAGTAAAAACAACAACCTTTGGATGTGAATTTTTTAATAAAGAAACTATTGAACACCCTTAATTTGCTTTTTCAAAATATTTTCAGGGCTCGAACTACGTTGAGAAAATTTAGAGAAATTACAAAAGTTTGCAGAAAATCAATAATTATTTTGTTTTTTTATTTTGAAAATTTTTTCTTCCCAGATATTTAATTATGATCAAGGATTTAAAAAAAAATTGTAGTCAAAATTTCAATTATCTTTAGAAGTAATAAAATTCTCTTTTAAAATTCAATTATTATCAAAAAATTTAATAAAATTCTTGGTAAAATTTCAATTCTTTAAAAAAAAAAAATTCCTTAATTCAATGATTTTTAATATTTTCGATTTTAATCCAATTTTCCATAGGAAATTTAATTATTTTAAAAAATTTTAATAAAATTCTACACGAGCATTTTAATTGTTTTTATAAATATTAAAAATTTCCCACGAATTCAATTATTTATAAAATTTTTGTGAATCTCTTTGCAATAATTTAATTATTTTCATAAATAACAGACCTTTACAGGGATTTGATTACAAAATAAAATTCTTTTCAAAAACTCAATTATTTTTATAAGACTTATAAATATTAGTTAGTAATAAAACTAATTGCATAATTTAAATTATTTTAAATAAAATTTTATTCAAATTCCTTAAAAACTATAATTATTCTTAAAAATTTAATTAAAATTCGTCAAAAAATCCAATTATTTAAAAAGTTATTGTTAAAATTCTATATGAGAATTGAATCTTAAAGTAATATTTAATTATTCAATAAATTATTTATTTTTTATTTAAATAATTGAATTCTAGCAGAATTTTCCAATACAAGAATTGATTTTAATAAAAATTTACGTTAAAAACTAATAAATTTGAAAATTGTAAAAATACTTTTTAAAAATATATTAAAAATTAAGAACTTTATAGAAAAAGTTTAGTTATTTGGAAATTTCTGAGAAATTCAATTATATACAAAAATTTGAATAAAATTCTTTACTAGAAATTAATTATTTTCACAAATTAAATTTTTTTTGGCAAAATTCAATTTATTAAAAAAAAAGTTTTAATAAAATTGGTTGCAAAAATTCAATTATTTTTATAAATAACAAAATTTATCGCAGAATTTCAATTATTTTTCATAGAATTTTAAATAATATGATGGAAAATTGCATTTTTTCTTCATTTTTTTTAAGGGCATTTGAACCACTATGACGTCACAATTTGTGAAAAGCAATAGTTTTAAAATTGTGACGTCATAATGGTTCAAATGCCCTTAAATTCGCAGAAAGAATTGCATTATTTTGTAAAAATTTTTATTAACTTCTTCATAGAAATTCAAATTTTAAGAAACATTCAATTATTGAATACAAATTTTATAATAAAATTCGTTGCAAGAATTCAATTATTGAATACAAATTTTATAATAAAATTCGTTGCAAGAAATCAATTATTTTCATAAAAAATAAAATTCTTCGAAGCAATTCAATTATTTAAGAAATTTTGATAATATTCTTCCTAAAAATTTAATTCTTTTCAAAAAATAAAATAAAGTCACAGAAATTAAAATAAAAAGAATTAAATAAAATTCTACGTCAGATTTCAATTGTTTAACATTTTTAATAAAATTTCTCGATAAAATTTTAATTATCGTTAAAAAGTTTTAAAAAATTCGGAGAAAGTCAATTATTTTTAAAAATTCGAATAAAATCTGTTGCAAAAATTCAATTATTTTTATAATAATAACATTTTCCTGTGGAATTCAATTATTTTCACAAATAAAATGCTTTCACGAGAATTCAATTCGTTCGACAAATTTTTGAATAAAATTTGTTGCAAGAATTCAATTATTGTCATACATAACAAATTTTTCAATTATTTTTTTATTGAATTTTAAATAAAAAATGATAGAAAATTGTATTTTTTTAAAATTTTCTTTTAAAACTCTTCGAAAGAATTTAGTTATTTTTTGATAAAATGCTCCATTAAAATTCAATTTTTAAGAAATTTTCAAGTACATTG